>OZ010796.1:423016741-423558074 GCA_963932465.1 Maratus speciosus
TGTACAGATTCTACATACTGTGTTGAAATTTAGTTTTGTAAGAAAATACATAAAACAGTTGAAAATTCACCGTCGGCAATTTCTACCAATAGACGGAAACATACTTGATTTCTTTTATGCAGCCCTATATATCTGTATGCTATATAAGCATACAGATTTTTATACACGTCAAATATTAAGCTGAAATCTAATTCAAGCAAAAACATGCTTAAAATTACTGAAATCACACTTCCAGGAATTATTTTCCATAGCGGCCATGTATCCAGTTTTTTTAATATCCCTGTATAGGATTTTATTTGTATGATACAAACATCTCTTAGCATACTAAATGTAGTTGAGCTTGTACATTTATAACTAAAAAAACCAAACATCTTTAAGCAATTCATACTCATTCTCAGTAATGGTTATGAATTCTTTTGTGTAGTCCTGTATAGGGTCTGTAAAATTTGTCCGTGACTGCAGTGAGCTCTTAAGAGCTCACTGCAGTCACGGACAAAAAGAATTCAAGATGGCTGCTGGCATTTTAACTGAATTGAAAGGATGGTCTAAATTCAAATGATTGACAAGCTAACTCTTCCAATCAGCAAATGGCCAATTATCTGGCACGATTCCAACCCCCCACCCCCTTCGGCTGAGCGCTACATGTGATAATTTCCAGTAGGTTTCAGGTCTAAGGGATTTTTTTTGCAATTGTCTTCGCTTTACTAGTGTAGATCAAAGTCGTACTCGATAACGTTAAAAGCGGTAAAAAGAATTTTAATCTGTTTATGACAAGAGTGCAAAAATTAAAACATTTGACTTTCAGAAAATAAATGAATATTTTATTTAGATATGTTTCTTTTTTTTCATTTTTAGGTTCATTTTACAGCTTTTACAAACATAAAATTGAAATTAGTGCAGTATAAAAACTATTTTATTTCACATAATGCAATTTCATTTAAAATCAAGGGGGAGATACTGAATAAGGGGGAAAATATATCAGGAACAAATATTCTAAAATAACTATCTTTTGTGGGAATTCTTTTTAGAACATGAATTTTTCAAGAGATTTATAAAAGCTAAATAATATTGAATGTTAAAAATAAGATGTTCATAAAATTAGGAGAGAAAAAGTTAAACAAATAAACTGTATATTTTGTACTGTAGAGGGGTGGGGGGGGGGGGGAGAACGGGAAATACAAATTTTGAGGAGAGGGGGTACACATCTAAATCCCAGCGTAATCATTTATAGATATAGTACACAATTTATTGTTGTTAGCACTAAAAAATGAGACAGAAAAAATAAAGTTTTCCAAATATTCAAAACTTTGTGAGATGTTAGTAGTAAGGAGGAGGGAAAAAAGTTTGGTGAAATTTTCAGGCGGAAGAAAATTTATATTATGGATTATTTTTACAAGCATGTTATAAAACATAAAGGAGTTTTAACAATTTGAAATTTTAAGTGCATAGGAGTAAATTCATGTGTGTGTGTAGGGGGGGGGGGGATTTCTGCACACTAAATATTTTTTAAATGATACAGTCAGATAACAATTTTTTTGTAGCTGTTCGTAATCTAAATAACACTAAAATACTTTTATTTTCATTGCATTTTTTCAATTTTAACACATTCCAAGAAAGTTGTAAAGTGTTTATGAGTTGGGTTTGTGGTTCCGTCTGTCTGTCCGTGTTCTAACTAGCGTAAATGTAGTCGGATTGCCATGTAATTTATATACGATATTCAAAATCATCATGGTATGTTCGGTATTTAAAATGAAGTATGTATCATTCAGGGTTCATTTACGGATGCACTCAAAAGTATTCCGTTACATTATGGTCTATGGGGGGGGGGGGATCATTTAGGGTGTATTTTAATAATGTTACACAATCTTAAACATAATTAAATTTATGTACATTGAGATACACTTTAAAATGGTTACTATAGACTATGTTATGTGTAACGCTTAAAGTACAAGTATAGGGGACTCAAAAGTATTCCGTTATGTTATAGCCCATGAAGAAATATCGTTTGCGGCGTATTTGATTGATATTACTCTGTCACAAATATAATGAAATCGATATGAATTCTGAGGTGTCCTAAGCCTACTTTCTGTACAACATGAGCATTTAACAATTATTTACGGAGTCAGACAACAGAGCTTGGTTATATATGGTCTACGAGGAAAAACTGTTTGTAGCGTATTTCGATTAAATTACATTATTTCAAACATGACGAAATAGATACAGATTAATTCGATTTACTGCAAGATGCTTGCATTCGAATATGGTTTTCATTTCATTTAGCGCTCATTTACAGGGACACATAAAATATTTTGATACAATACTGTATCCGACGTGTTAGCTATTAAAAATTAATGCTGAAAGTGCATTTTCAGTTATAGAATGCGTTTTTAAGTTTAAGTAAATTTTTGCGTACTACATGGTGTGCATAAATTTTACAGACCCTATACAGGACTACACAAAAGAATTCATAACCATTACTGAGAATGAGTATGAATTGCTTAAAGATGTTTGGTTTTTTTAGTTATAAATGTACAAGCTCAACTACATTTAGTATGCTAAGAGATGTTTGTATCATACAAATAAAATCCTATACAGGGATATTAAAAAAACTGGATACATGGCCGCTATGGAAAATAATTCCTGGAAGTGTGATTTCAGTAATTTTAAGCATGTTTTTGCTTGAATTAGATTTCAGCTTAATATTTGACGTGTATAAAAATCTGTATGCTTATATAGCATACAGATATATAGGGCTGCATAAAAGAAATCAAGTATGTTTCCGTCTATTGGTAGAAATTGCCGACGGTGAATTTTCAACTGTTTTATGTATTTTCTTACAAAACTAAATTTCAACACAGTATGTAGAATCTGTACAAATATATGCAGTACAAAAAAATCATATACAGATCTGCACAAAACAATTGGAGTACCTTTCGGGTTATGGACGCAATTGTTGAAACCTGCTTTTCAAATGTGTGATACGTTTTATAAATGCTTAGTTAGATATCTTCTTTACTTTATTAAACGGCGAAGTTTTTTTACAGTGTTCTGGAAGTTTGGAAAGTGTCGATGTTGATGCATGATTTTTCTTTTTTGTTTATGGATCAGTCGATAACTCAGGCACATTTGGCATCTATGTTTGGTGGTTCTTTCTGAGCTAGTCGGAATGAAATGATTTCGGAAGGTTCTGACAATTTACTTGCACGTTGACGAGAAACCACAATATTTTCCTTAGAAATATCTCTCTAAAGACATTTTGCTTTGAAAAATACAGTAAAATGTTTTTTATGCACAATTAAATGTATACCTATCGCTTTATTGTTAACACTTTTGTACATAGTTGAAAAGATTTAGTTAATTTTATAGAAAGTAAGGATTTATAATTAGGACCAAAAAAAGTGTAAATTAAAAAGTTTTAAAATCTTTAAATTAGATTTTTTAACTTCATGGTTGAGGGTAAGACAAGGGAAGAAACAGATTTTTTCTTATTTTTTGTTGGGGGGGGGGTTAATAGATGACTGATTATGTAACTTATAAAAGGTTTACAAATAGGACAAAAACATTGAAATTAAGAGTTTTAGAGACATTAAATTTTGTGTACATGGAAATAATGGGGGGAAGAAAGAAAACGTCAAATTTATATGGGGGTGGAAGAAATTATATAATCGATTATTTATTGTTGAATAAGAAACAGATAAAGCTGAAAATGTGTTAAAAAAGATTTTCAAAGATTTTAAACTTAGTTAAGCGAAAGAAGGAAAAAGGGAGGGGGGGATTTTATTAGATGACTTATTTATTTACCTTACTAAGGACTATCAAATCGGACAAAAACAGACTAAATTTTGTGTGCGTGGTAAGGAGAGAGACAGAGCAAACGTCAATTTTGGTGGGGGAGGAGTATAGTTATATGATTGATTATTTATGATATCAATAAATTAAGAGATAGAGTACAAAATGTTTTAGAAAAAGCATTGACTTTTAAGGTTTAAATTTTGTGACCTGAAGGAAAAAAGAGGAATAAGCATAATTATTCCTTTTTTTGGGGGGGGGGGGCGAAAGTTTATTGGATGTCTTATTATTAATTTACCGTAGAAAATATTTACAAATAGGTTACAAAAATAATAAACGAAAAAGTTTTAAGGATTTTAAATTTCTGATACTTGGTAAGAGGGAGAGGCGAGGGGGAATACCAATTTTAGTTGGGGGCCGGAGAGAAATTTTTATGATCGTTTCGTTATTGTTAAAATAAACTGGCAAATTGAGCAGAAATATTTTTTAAATTTTAAAGAGTTTTAAAGGGTTTTTATTTTAAAATATGGGTACTGTGGGGGAGGGAGCAAAAGGGAGAAATTACATTTTCGGAAGGGGCAATTTACAAGAACTTTTAATGAAATGAATACGGTGAAATAAATCGATAATAAAATTTATGACTGATCATTTATTGTTACTTTGAAGTAACAAATAAAACAGAAAATTAAAGAAAAAATTAAGGAGTTTTAAACCTTGATAATTTAAGGCGAGCAAAAGGGGAAGCGAAATTTCGGAAGAAGAGGGGGGGGGGCAAAAGGTAATTTACATTATTATTTTTTAAAATCAGAATTTCAAAGAAATTGGGAAGAGTTTCACCTTTGATTACGAAACAGTACAAGAGCAAAATTAAGAACTTTTAAGGCACTTTTTGCAGATTTTGCCTAAAAATATATACTTTTATGAACCAAAAATTACTTTTGAAAAATTTAAACATCTTTAACGACTAACAAGGACCCATTGCAGGGTCACTCAAAAGCATTTTGTTATATTATGGTCTATGTGGAAAAATCATTTGGTGGTGTGTTTTAATAGCGTTATGCAAATTTATACATAATGAAATTCATTTACATTATTAAGGTGCACTGGAAAATTGTTATTACACAAAAGAGTCATAGAACAGAGTTCGGTTTTATAAAGTTCTTCGTAGAAAAGCTGTTCGCAGCGTATTTTAATTATGTTGCACTACTTCAAACATAATGAAATTTCTGATGGTTTTACTGCAAGATGTTTGGATAAGAGTATGGTGTGCATCGCATTTATCGTTCATTTACAGGGAAAGATTAGGGATGATTGGTGAAAGTGAGTTTTAAATTATGATATGTTTTATTTATGATAAGTTATGGTATAAATTAAGTTAAACTAATTTTTTTGCACTGGCACATAGGTGGTGTATATGAATTGCATAGACGCTACATAAAAGATTTCATGAGTATTACCGAGAATGACATGAATTACTTAAAAGTGTTTTATAATTTGAGTTATTCATTTTCAAGCTCAACTACATTTAGTTTACTAAGAGATGTTTGACCCGTAGCCGGTCGCAGACATCTAGCCGACAACCAAATAGCCGTCAAGACATTTCGCAGATAGCAGTTAGCTGACACGTGCATTAAGCCGATACTTACATATAGTCAACAACACAATTAGCTGAAATTTACATACAGCATACGGACATATAGCAATAATTTTAGCAACATAGACAATTGGCCGACAGGCAACTGGCCGAACGTGGCAATTAGACGGGAGGACATTTAGCCGAAAAGACGATTAGCCGACAGGACATTTAACCGACAAGACGATTAGCCGATAGGATAATTGGCCGGCACTTTTCTAACTTTTTTCGACACCCCTCATGAGATATATCGCATTGAAGCCCTTTGATCACTCTTTCATTTTATGTACCTCCCGTTCCCTCTCCCCCAATTTGTATCACCGGAAGCATTTTTCTGACTTTTCCGACATCCCTCAAGTGACATATCATTGGAATGGGCAGCCCTTTGATCACTCTTTCATATCATGCACCTCTCGTTAGGTTACAGTTAATTCGCAGTTTGGTTACAGTTAGGATACAGTTGCGATTAGTTACTCTTGGATTACGGTTAGGTACCGGTTAGGTTATAATTAGGTTACGTTTAGGTGATAATTAGATTTGCTTAGGTTACAGCTACGTCATGGTAAAGTTATGTTACAGTTACATTACAGTTAGCATACGATTATGTTATAATTAGGCAAACGTTAGTTACAGTGTGAGATTACGGTTACGTCCCAGTAGGTTACATTTAGGATACAATTAGGTTACTGTTAGGTTGCAGTTAGGTTACGGTTACTTTATAATTAGGTTACACTTAGGTTACGGTTACTTTATACTTAGGTTACGTTTATGTTACAGTTACGTTACAGTTAGGTATGGTTGGGTTACGATTATGTTCCGGATAGGTTAAAGTTACGCTAAAGTTAGGATACGCTTAGGTTATAATTAGGTTAAGGTTAGGTTAGAGTTAAGTTACAGTTAAGGATAGGCTACAGCTACGTTATGATTATGTTACAGTTAGGTTACGGTTAGGTGATATTTAGATAGGTTACAGTTAGGTCATGGTAACTTTACGGTTATGCTACAGTTAGGTTAGGTTATAATTTGGTTAACGTTAGTTTACAGTAAGGTTAGAGTTAGGTCACGGTTAGGTGACATTTAGATTACGGTTACGTCACAATTAGGAAATGTTTAGGTTACAATTAGGCCGGTAGCACATTGAGGCGACTCATGGAACATGTTGCTTGATTTCGGAGAAAAAACCGCTTTAAAACATGTTTGAAACAGCTTTCTTCTATGTTTCGATATTTTATTTCTCCTAAATCGTACTTTGCCCCACCAGTGACTGAGAGGTTCTGCTCTCGAAGCTGGTAGACGGGAGGTGCTGTGTTTGATCCCAATCGCACCCGTCGGCCTAATCTTTCGGAGTTTTCGTGGTTTTCTTCGAGCCATGGATTTCCATGCGTAAGTACGGGTTAGGATCCCTTAGAAAGACCCCCACGAAGGGCACTCCCCCCTCGGGCCTATATCTCTAGTGTAGATAATCGGCCGTCAAAAATCAACCAACCAACTTAAATCGTACTTCATGTTGCTCGTGTTGGGTCAGTGTGCGGCCTACCTTAGGTTACGGTTAGGTTGCAGTTAGGTTAAGGTTACGTTACAATTAGGCTACAAATAGGTTACAGTTACGTTACAGTAGGTTACAGTTAGGTGATAATTTGGTTACACTTATGTTACGGTTAGGTTACCGTTAGGTTATAATTAGGTAACAGTTAGGTTACGGCTTGGATACGGTTAGGTTACGTTTATGGAACAGTTAGGTTACAGTTACATTATAATTATTATCACGGTTACTTATTTTGCAGCGCGTGCACGCCCACTATACACATGAGGGGTAACGGCAAAATTTTAAAAATTGTCCCTCGCGAGAACCAAAGGGGCAGGAGAGACGCGGAAGCTGCATAATATGAAATAGTGGTCACAGTGCTTTATAAACGATATGGCCCATGAGGGGTGTCGGCAAAATCTAGAAAAGTGCCTCCCACCGTGAGGGCAAAGTGGGGGAGGGCCGCGGGAGGTGCATAACATGAACAAGTGATCACAGGCCTTTCTAATGATATGTTGTATGAGGGCTGTCGAAAAAATTTAGAAAAGTACCCCCCGGAGACAAAGTGAGGGGAGGGGGTACCGGATATGCATAATATAAATGGTCACGGGGCTTTGCACCGATAAGTCTCATGAGGCGTGTTGGCTAAATTTAGAAAAGTCCCTCCCATTGGATGGGCAATTGTGGCTGGGGTGCGGGAGGCGCATAACATGAATAAGTGATCACAGGTTTTCCAAACTATGATATCTGCATAGCATTTTGGTCATGTGACACACGTGACGTGCGAGCAAAGGAGAGAAGGGAAGGAGATTTCCTTTTTAGAGAGTGAAGGTTGGAGGTTTTTATGCCGTGCATGTGTGCCGGGGGGGTTTTTGAAAAACCGAAAGTTAGATATAAAATTACACAGGTGCTACGGGCAATGGTATGTAAAAAGTTTGTATTGTAGGTGAAGCGAAATTGTGTAGTATTATAATGTGTGTAATTATGGAATATTATAGTGTGTTCCACTGGATATAATTCATATATACTTTGTATGTGTATTATCGTCTTGTCCTCGTCGAATATCTTTACTGTCTTTCTGCATTTTTATAAATAAACTTAGTTTTGTCTTAAAAAAAACTAGTGATCTACGATCTAGGAGTATACATCTGACATCAAAGGGGGAACGTGTACTACACAAACAATATATCATATGAGGGATGTCATCAAAATTTTAAAAAGTGCGGCCCGGGGGAAAAGTGCAGAAGACGCACGGAAGATGCATAATATGTATAAGAGGTCATAGGGCTTTCCAAGGATATATCACGTAAGGGGTGTCGGCAAAAGTTAGAAAAGTGCCTGCGGGGAGCAAACTGGGGGGGGGGGAGCGGCGTGGAAGGTATATATTTGAATATGTTATGAAATTTGGTGTCACACTGCCTTTCCAACTATACATCACATGAAGCGTGGCGGCAAAAGATATAAAAGTACCCCCACCTCTTTGAAATTTGTATATAGTATTATAAACAATATTTCTTAAAGGGCTTCGTACAAAAAATCGGATCTAAAATGATGAAAACTCTACGATTTCGAAAAAAATCGAAAAATGCCCTCTTGGAGGGGTGGTGAATAGGGGGAGATGAGAAGAAAGGGTCACAATATGAAAGAGTGGTCCGAGGACTTTCCGATGATATATCACATGACAGATACGAAAAAAGTTTTAAAATTGCCACACCGTGGGTCCTGTCTTTTGTTCCCGGAATTCACGCACTCCTTTATTTTAAATTCTTATATTTATTAAATAATATTTATCGAAGGGATCCATCAAAAACAGCATTTTAAACCATATTTATTGTAGAAAACGTTATTTTTAAAAAAAATTATTGGCTCCTCTCCGAGTTATCGAATTTTTAGTGTGTTATAAATATAACTATATTTGTAAAATATAATGGCAGTTTAAGAAAATGAAGAGTTATTAAGGTATAATGAATAATTAAAATGAATTATTTCCATTTTATTTCATAAATTTCTTACTTAATGAGTATAATGAGCGATCGAGAGTCGAAGGCTTAAACATAAGTAAATATTTATGGGAGGGATCCGTCTAAAATCCGCATTTCAAACAATAATTTTTGTAGAAATGTTACTTTTCTATATAATTTTGTTCAAATGAACAAAAGAATATTACGAAGGTTAGTTAATGATGTTTTATTGAAAAGCTTTACAGAATAACAGTGATTGAAGAAAAAAATTACTTTATGAGAGTGACGAAATTTCGATGTTTAATTGTATATCATAAACAAAAACGCTGAAACAATAAAAAAGCTGATTTATGATGGTGACGAGCTACTGAGGTTTACATTGTTGATGTAATACCGAGTCTTCTAAATTCTTTCGGAAAAATGTATGTGTCAGCTAAATTTCGTGTCAGATAATTCACATATCGGCTATTTGCTCTGTTGGCTAAATGTCCTTTCGGATGAAAGTCCATGTCGAATAATTGTCCTCTGTTGGCTAACTGTCTTGTCGGCTAACTGTCGCTGTCCCCTAATTGCCATGTTGGCTAAACATCCTGTCGCCTAATTGCTGTCTGCTAAATGTCTTGTCGGCTAAATGACATTGTAGAATATAAATATATAGGGCTATGGCAAAAAACTGGGTACATGGCCGTCCATGGATAGCAATTCTTAGGCTAATGTCGGACGGACGTCTTTTTGCACGCTTTTTTCCTTATGTATTATTCCTACACAATGCTAGCGGCATTATGTAGGGATAAAACGTAAGGAAAAAAGCGTGCAAAAAGACGTCCGTCTTACATTAGCCTTAGAAGTGTGATTTCAGTAATTTTCAGCGTATTTATTATTGAATTAAATTTCAGCTCAGTATGTGGCGTGTATAAAAATTTATAAGGAACACACAGGGCTTCACAAAACAATTGAATTACGTTTCCTTCTATTGTTAGAAATTAATAAATGTGTAGTTTCAAATGTGTTATGCTTTTCTAACTAAACTAAAAATGTAGGAAAGGGTTCATAATCCATACTTGGCACATGGTTTTCCTTTCTTGTTTTATTTATTGTCAATAATTCATCTTCTTATGTTTTTGTATTTCTCAGTTGCAATAATCATGATTTTACGGTTCCGTACTTAAAAAGTAAAAAACGGAACCATTATAAGATCACTCCTGTGTCTGTCTGTCTGTCACAGCCATTTTACTCGCAAACTATGGAACGTTGAAAGTTCAAATTGGGGGATGTAATAAAGACTATTGACTGACATATTTACAGATTTTTAAACATTCACAAATAAATTTGGGAAAAAACGTAGAGGGGCTAATTATGTTATTTGAAAGAAAATATTTTTTTTTGTATATCATCTGTGGTATCGGTTAAAAGATTTCGTAACGCCGTAATCTAAAATATATTTCGTTTAATTTTAGGTATTATATTTTCAGAGATATCGTCGAAAATGTAGTGCAAAAATATGTCCCCCCCTCCCATCTGTTTCCGAATCTACTGAAACTAAAATTATGAAAAAAATTAGAGGTAGTAGAGGTTAATTTAAGCCTTGCAGGAAAATTATAGTGATTATACCCTATGTCGCATAGTTTTTCATAAAAACGTATTTTTCTGTTACACATAGATTCCGATTTGCGAGCATTCAGCAAAGGTATCGAGGAACGCTAAAGGTACCTATCGTATCAAAATTATAAAAGCATTGTTTATAATGATTTTCAAAAAAATCGTCGGTAATTAGCCGAGATATTAATGCTCCTGTCCCTGCCGGCGAAGACACTCACGAGCTAATGTTAATCGTATGGGGAGGGATTTTTCTAATATCTCGTTTGCATTTCGACATTTTTAAATATATATATTTTTTTTGCATTGGATAGCCGAGGTTCGTCTCTACATCGCACCTTTTTTACTTTTTCGATTTTGGTTCCAGATTAGACCTACGCTCCGATGGATTGATCAATGGAGCCGGAACAGGCTGATTTAGCATAACCCATGATGAAGGTGATGATGATGATGATATTTTTTTATAAAGTTACTTTCACTTTCAAAACTGGTTCTGAAAATGAAAGTGTCATTTAAAAAAAATATCTACAACCAAAATCGAAAAAGTAAAGAAAGGTGCGATGTAGAGACGGTTCTCGGCTATCAAATGCAAGAAAAATATTTAAAAATGTCGAAATGCAAACGAGATATTAAAAAAATCCGTTCCCATACGATTGGCATTAGCTCGTGAGTGCCTTTGCCGGCAGGGACGGGAGCCTTAACCCTTAAAGATACGGGTGGTTTGGCCATACACAATGGCAGAGACGGCGTACTCTATATACCATCGATTTTTAAATACTAGATAACGACTTTTAATGATATATTTGTGTAATGCAATACCCAGTAGCAGCATAAAAGCAATAAACGTCAAATTATTAAAAACAGACCAATTTAATTAGAATTAATCACATAAATATTATTTGATTCGCAACTAGTTTGCGTTGAGTGGATCTCTTAATATACCTCCCGTGTCTTTAAAAGTTAATTAAAAACCTATCTGGAAAAACGCGGCACGGACAAAGACGAGTTGCATCTTTGCGACCTCCTTTAGAAGCGCGCTTAGTACAACGCCAAGTTTAAACTTTGAACAAGGATTTTGTTTCAGCTACACTGTAAAAAGAAAAATATTACTATGTTGAATTTAGTTTTATGAAATGCCAAATGAAATTTAAATATGCAGTACTTTTATTGTCAGTACCGAATTAAGTTCATCATATGTAGATTAAGATAAGATTTAAAAAAAAGAGTTATACAAAATAGCAATATTTAATTTTATTTGGGCTTCATATCTCTTTGAACTTTTGTGGTATACTCATTCATATTTTTTTAATATATACAGCTATACTCAACTCTACGTTGTATAGGTTTTTACAAAGTTTAATTACTCTTTTAAATAATACAGTTAATAATTCATATATTTATTGTACGGAACCCTCTGAGCGCGAGTAATACTCATACTTGACTGTTTATTTTATATAAAACTTATATGCATTGGTCTTCTAAGTCGTATCTTGGTGGAAACCATCTGCAGAACCTCAATTTAGTGGTTGATCTGCTGGTTTATCATTGTGTTTTCATCCACACAAACTTCAATGTTTTCTTACATTTGGGTGCAGGAAAATACAATGGTAAACCAATCGATCAAATACTAAACTCCGGCCTTCAGGTGTTTTCTATCAAGATATGACTTGGCAGACCATTTGCATTTTAATATGCTTGTTAAGGTCTATATAATCCTAAAATTTCAGCCTTGAACTTGATGAGCTGATAGTCTGTGCAATTGCCACCCGTCGAACAAATCCCTTCCTATGAAATCTTGTATCATTTTTTAGGAATCTGTGGACAGGCACAAAAACATTCTGTGTTTTTATATTTAGATAGTGTATAAAAACATTTTTTAATTCATTAGTATCAATTTGGAGTTTTTTGTAACAAGTACAGCTGTAATTTTTTTTTATAATTGTTTGAGAAAGACTTTGTTTTTATTTTCTCTGAAAACTGCATGGATTCTTCATTACATTGATATGTAATTCTGATAATGAATTTCTTAGAATTCCATTTCAAAGCAAAATTTCGAATTTCTTCCAATTTTACCACAGCATTCTTTTTCTTTATCAGAAGTCAGAGGAAATAAATTTATTTTTCTCTCCATCTTTATCTTTAGATTAAGTTATAATTTTATTTTCCCCACATTGCTGATAGATTTTTTTTTTTTACTTTGTCAGTTGCAAGCTCACTGTCACATGTCTCCAGAAATTCTCAATCTTCTTCCTCTATTTCCAAGTTAATAATCAGGAAGAGTTGCCGTAATATGCTTTACCAATCTATTTTTTATTTATATTTTAAAGGATGTATTATTATATTATTACTTATTATGTATTTATATTACCACTAATTTACCAATCCTATATCGGAATTTGGTAAATTAGCAGTGCTTTTAGTTTATAGTCTCTACTTGGACTTGCCGATCAAGATAGTGTTAAGCTATCATTTGTTGTCGCTCAGAAACTGTTTTTATTAGTTTATAAATTAATTTGGTAAATTAGCAGTGGTTTTAATTTGCAGCCTCTACTTGAACTTGCCGATCAAGACAATGTTAAGCTATCATTCATTCATTCCCATAAAATGTTTTTATCAGTTTTTTAAAAATGTCCTACTGACATTTTCTATGTAAATAACGCAGTCTTTCAAAGTGACAGACTGGTTGATGACGGTATTATCCTTCTCGTATAATTCTTGAAAAGCTAATGACAAATTTACTAACTGTTGCTTTGTGAGCCTTAATTTTCTCTCTACTCATTTTATAAAACTCTGTCATTGAATAATGAATTTTAGTAAACGAAAGTATGTGCCATTACAAATACAACATGAAATAAAAATGTTAACTAAGGCAATCTTTAACCAGGATACCAATGTAAATTGAAAGTAAAGATGGAGTGTTATTAAAATTCATAGATAAAGACCAGAGAAGAATCCGTAACCAAATTCAGATTTTTGGGACTGATGTAAAAGTTTGTCGCATATTGTTGATGGAAATTAAAGAAAATGTATTTCATGAAAATTTCAATTCCTAGCAGTTACATAATTAGAGCTCATCTGGCTAAAGAATCGATGTATTTTCTCAAATCTTCCAAAATATAAAATACCTTATCCTCAAAATGTTTTGAAGTGATTTAAATAAACGGTCATTCGACGAAGTAAGTTTTGGAGATTGGTACTTGGATTGAAACATTTGATCTCAATTATAATATTTTGTGTCTACAGTGGGCAAAGATACGTGTGGTCTTGTTGGAAAACAATGCCTAATTGTTGATTATTTGAAGCTGCTTCTATTGCTTGATTTAATTCACTTAATTATAAACAGTATTTCTGCAAACTAATGCTATAGTTTCTAAGTAACATCTATTAATATACAATTTTCTTGTCTCACTGAATGCGAAGAAAAATCTTCTGTGGGTAAGAAACTCACTTTTGCTTTGATTAAAAGGCCTCTTCGAAGTAGTCATCAATGTAGTCTAAATAAATACTAATATTGTTATTATTCCTTATATTCCATGAATTACGAATATAATCTGAAAATAAAAACTATGCGTAAATCTGGTTTTTGAACAATGTAGAATAACGTTGTTTTAAAAATATCGACATATTCTGTAGAAATTGGGTTGGGCCAAAGTTTTAGCTTCATAATACGTAATTTTTTTGTACTGCTAATTGTACTGTCCGGTTCCGGGAACAAGAAATTTCCGTCCGAGGAGACCTGTAAATTCAAATTTTTAGACAACAAAGGCTTAGAAACTGATACAATCAATTATGACTCGTATTCAATCATAGAGCCTCGCTTATAGAAAAAATTTCAGGCCGAAACGTGCTGGATCGAACCGTAGGTTCCGACTTCACGAGGATGAAGTAGGCAGACTTCTATTAAAAATTGTTACTTTTTTATCCTATTTAATAACTTCAGTTAATTAAGACAATAATAACATTTTAAAATAAGTGGTAGAAATTTGTCTGATTTGCCTCCATTAGAACATCGCTTATAGATCGAATTTGGCAAATTCAAAAGTGGAGGTTCTATTATGATTTTATGAGACATATACTTTGCAATGAAATGCTGATTTGGGTGGACTTTCTGCAGAAAATTCCTTCCTGAAAATATTTCATTTATTAACATAATCAAATTAAACCTCGTGAATTTGGTCTCCTTATTCACCAACCCTCCTTTCTTTAGCATTTTATGAGTTTCTCCATCTTCAGTGTGTTTTTTTTTTTTGTATGAAGGTAGTGCAGATGGCCCAGTGCCTTTAGTAATGTGGACTATGGTGATCTCGAGTTAAGTTAGAAAACTTAAACAATCGGCTGATTTTCGTCAATGTTTTATAACGGTGGATGAAACATGAATTCGCCATTATTCCCCAGAGATTAAACAGCAATCTAAACAATGTGAAAGAGCTGCTGAAATTGCACCAAAGGAAGTGAAAACGGTTCCACCTGCTGGAAAAGCCATGGATACGGTTTTCAGGAATTCACACGATGTGGTGATCATAGACCACCGGCAAAAAGGCAGAATCGTCACCGGACAGTGTTATTCTTCTCTACAGGACCAATTGAAGAGTGCTTATCCGACAAAATGTCCATACCTGAGCAAAAAGAAGGTGTTTGTTCACCACAGCATTGTTTTCGCTACGTAACAACGTTACGTTCAACATGTAGTTTTCGCTACGAAAGTCAGTCACCTACGCTCTGTAGTACTTCCACATGCACCGGATTTTGCTCCCAGCGATTATTTTCTCTTCCCAAGCCTGAAGAAATGGCTCTGTAGTCGGAAATTCACTTCAAAATATGGGGTTAAACAGACACCACCACTTCATTTCCAAAGATAGATAAGGCTTATTATACTTGTGGCGACGCCATCTTGCGCGGTCAGTAAAACGAGTTTCTCGCAGGAAGCGATTGAGCTAGCCTTTTGCTCGGCGCGTAAGAACTCGCTTACTGACCGTGGGTTCTCCGGTTCAATCCCTATCGGCGCCCAACTCCTGCATTGGTGACCTTGGACAAACGAACACGTACCTTCACAAACATCATCATCTCCTTTCGAGACCAACAGATGGCAGCACTGAAAACACCCCCAGCAGCAAAGCCTGTGAAACGCTCACAGCACGCAACCAGCAATCAAAGCCTGTGAAACTATCACAGCACGCAAGCAAAGCCTGTGAAACGCTCACAGCACGCAAAGCCTATGACAACTCTCATAGCACGCAAGCAAAGCCTGTGAAACGCTCACAGCACGCAAAGCCTATGACAACTCTCATAGCACAAAGCCTGTCACGCCGCGCATCTTCTGGGGCACACACATGCGCACGGCAGCACGACAGCATCACCTGGCAACGAGCCAGCGCAACACGAGTGCACATCGCTCGTACAACATCAACAAGATGTTCTTCTCACTGGGGGTGGAGTACTGTGGCGACGCCATCTTGCGCGGTCAGTAAAACGAGTTTCTCGCAGGAAGCGATTGAGCTAGCCTTTTGCTCGGCGCGTAAGAACTCGCTTACTGACCGTGGGTTCTCCGGTTCAATCCCTATCGGCGCCCAACTCCTGCATACTAAAGATAATAAAATTCGGAAACTCGTTGGTTTAAATTTTATAAGTTGTAAGGAACTACGTTAAAAAAATGAAATATTGTCAAAACATTTCTATTTTCATTGTCGGGCTGATAACCTTTCGAAACACACTCGTATCGACATCAAATTTTATTTTCCCTCCAAAAAAAAGGCGGTGTTCATGAAAAATGCGGGTCCTAGTTGTAATTAAAATTCGACCCCCTCATGCTAAAAACATGACACTATAAAACCTGGTAAGACGGAAACATAAACAATATATACGAAATACCGTTTTAGATGGGTTATTTCCGTCTTTGCAAATACACTTGCCAGGTATTTTTAGGGAAATAATGAAAAAATTCCGTTTAAATCAGGATTCCGTTACAGCTGCATATCAGAAAATAAATTTGTTAGCTAGTAGACTTTCCTCTCTCTTTGTCTCTCATTCTGTCCTTGATTCTCGGCAGTATTGATGGGAGTTATCGATACTCTCTATCACAGTAGTGTTTCACTACACTTAGACTAACATTTCCTGTTTTTTCTATGATGTGCTATGTACCAACTCATCGACAGGGCGTGGATTTGATCTTCAAATAGGTAGCCCCTGGAACTACGCTGCTGTTTACTGTTCAGACATTTATAAAATGTAATATTTTACCTTACAGTCTCAATATTTTCAGATTTACATTATTATAGTTAACGATAAATTTTCGCGTTTCCTTACCGTTACAAAAAATGTCTTTCCGTTACCTTTGAGAATATACACTAGTAACGGGGGGGAAATGTAAGCGCTAATGTTAAGTCTTCTATGGAAGCGTTATTTTCAAATATCTCGCTTTCTTTTTAATATTTTAAAATGAATTTTTTTGCATAGGATTGCTGAGGACGATCTACAACCGGACTGTTTTTTATTTTTCGATTTTTGGTAAAATTTTTGCTTTTTATTTAAAAAACATACTTTTATTTTCGGAACCGGTGGAATCGTTTCTGAATTTTAAACTATCCTAATAAAAAGAAAAACTATAACTAAAATCGAAAAAGTAAAACCTAGCTTGGTTGTCGATCGCCCTCAGCTATCCTATGCAAAAAAAAGATCATTCAAAAATATTAAAATCAAAGCGAGAAATTTGAAAATAACGCCCCATAGACTAAAAATTAGCATTTTCATTTCTTCCCGTGTCTGAAGTGAGCTCTTAAATTAAGATGTGTTACACAGGACAAATTTCGCATTTTCTGCGACTTTTAAAAGTGTACTGCCCCCTTAAAAAGGACAAATATTAAAAATAATAAATATTAAATTATTTTTTTAAAGTTTCGAACAAATTCATTAACCCTTTTAAAGTTAACAATCTTTAAAACTTACGAATTTTAAGTTCTTGTTAAATCTTAGTAAATTTAAATTGTTCAAATTATGATAAATTAAAATGATAACGTCATCAATGAAAGTTCTTAGGCATGTTTTAACGGCATGGAAAATATGCTAAAAATTAATATAATAAGGAAACAAATAATGCAGATGAAAATCAACTTTCAGGAATTTCTACAAATTAACGGAAATATATTTGCATTCTTTTGTACAGCCCTTACATTAGCAACAAGTTTTTATACACGCCACATGTTAAGATAAAATTTATTCCAATATAAACTTGCTTAAAACTACTTAAATCGCACTTCCAGAAATTATCATCCATGGCGTGCATGCATACAGTTCTCTGGATAGCCTTGTATATTATTATATTTATATTTTCCAAACATATCATTCTAAATATAGTTGAACTTGAAAATGTAGGATTTAATTTTTAAAAAAAATTAAGCAATTCACTCTCATTCTCAGCAATTCTTCCTAGTTCTTTTGCGTAGCCCTATACATGATGTATAGAATTTATATATATAACCTTGTATGCAGAAATTTAGTTAAAAACGTAAATCATAGCTGAAAACTCAATTTCAACAATCATCCATAATAGACAATAATTCATGTACAGTATTTTATCCAATATATTTTATGTGCCCTGTAAATGAAATAAAATGTGATCAAAATCATATTCTAATGTAAGCATCTTGCAATAAACCTCAGTAACATATATGAATTCCATCATGTTTAAAGTAGTAAAACATAACTAAAACACGCTATAAGCAGTTTTTTCTGTAATTAAACTGAACTCTTTTCTGTGACCCTGTAAATGAATGAAAAATGCTTTGCAACCCCTTCAGGGAGTATGTTTTATTGCACCTCATAAATTCATATCAATTGCATTATGTTCGTAACAGAGAAACATTAAAATACGCCGCAAACGTTTTTTCTTCATAGTCCTTAATATAACGAAATGTACGTTTGAATTCCCCTGTACACGTACCTGTGCACTTCAATAAGGTGCATAAATTTTATGTTTAAACTGTTTTACATCATTAAAATACACCGCAAATGATTTTTCCCACATAGGCCATAATATAAAAGAATACTTTTGAAAGTCCATGTAAGTGAAGTATAAATGATTACACGCTTTATTATCAGTGCCATGTATCCCATGATAAACTTCAACAATTACATCACAATTCAATTACATCACAATTCAAGTATATGTACGCTAGTTAGACCACGGACAGACGGGCAGTGAAGCCAATTCATAAACATTTTCCAACTATGTTGTAATGTGTTAAAAATCTGAGTACCCGTCCAAACGTTTTGTGTTGGATATACATATAGAAAATATAGAGGTTGTAGAGAAAAACGCGGGACCTGGTAGTAATTGACACTATATAACCTGGTAAGACGGAAACACAAACAATAGGTGCGAAATATTGTTTCAGATGGGCAGTTTCCGTCTTTGCAGATACAATTATAGTAGAGCGCCGATTATCCGAACTCCAATTAACTGAACTTCCAATTATACGAACAACCTATTTCTTTCAAAAAAAAATTTTATCCGAACAACCTATTTCTATCAAAAAAAATTTTTTTAATGATGATGAGATCGTGGATGAGATTTAAGATGCAAAAGAAATTGAAGAAATGAAAACGAATGCCCTGAAAATGACCCAGGTCCATCCCATAACGAAGCCTTTGAGTGTTTGGAAACAGCTATGAAATGGCTTGAACGGCAGAAGAACTCTGATCCTATTCAAATAACGTATTTAAGAAGAATTCGAGATATGGCAACATTGGAAAGAACGTCTTATTTGAAGCAAGCAACAATCGAAAGCTTTTTTGTTTAAATTATAATCTCTGGAGTTCAGAAAATGATAAAAAGAGAAAAAGAAAATTTTAAATGATAAAAAAGTAAACAAAAAGACAGTTTTTAAACATGCTAGCAATAACTGGCGCTACCAGTCCTAAGCCTGGATAAAGTGTGACGGTTTTAGTATAGTGAGAAACACCCCTTAAATTGTCTGTCCATTTATCCGAACTTTTGCTTATCCGAACTAGGTTCGGTCCCGACTTGTTCGGATAATCGTCGCTCTATTGTATAAGATATATTAAGGGGAATCAGGGAAATATTCCGTTTAAACCAGGATTCCGTTACAGCTGCGTATTAGAAAATAAATTTGCTAGCTAGCAGATTTTATAAAATGTTATATTTTACCTTACAGTCTTTTTTTAGTTTTACATTATTATAGTTAATGATAAATTTTCGCGTTTTCTTACCGTTACAAAAAATACCTTTACGTTACATTTGAGGACCCACATTAGAAACGGCAAAAAAATGTAAGCGCTAATGTTAAGTCTACCGGAGCGTTATTTTCAAACATCTCGCTTCCTCTTTAATATTTCAAAATCCGGTTGGAATCCGTTCTGAAATTGATACTATCCTAATATTAAAAAAAATTAAAAACAAAATCGAAAAAGTAAAAACTATTCTGGTTTTCGATCGTCCTCAGCTATCCCATGTAGAAAAAACAAAAAAAAATCTATTAAAAGAAAGCGAGAAATTTGAAATTAACGCCCCCATAGACTTAAAATTAGCGTTTTTATTTCTTCCCGTCTGAAGTGGGCTCTTAAAGAAAGATGTGTAATACAGGACAAATTTCGCATTTTCTGCGGCTGTTAAAGGTATACTTTAACGTTAAAAATAACAAACATTAAAAGTAATAAATATTAACAATATTGCTTTAAAGTGTCAAACAAGTTGATCAAAACTTTCAAAGTAAACATTCTTTAATACTTACTAACTTTAAGTTTTTGTTAAATCTTAGTAAATTTAAATTGTTCAAATTACTGAAAAATTAAAATGATAAAGTTATCAATGGATGTTCTTAGGCTTGCTTTAACGGCATGAAAAATATCATAAAATTTAATATAATAAGAAAACGAATAATGCAGATGAAAGTAAACTTTCAGCAATTTCTACCAATTAACGGCAGTATATTTGCATTATTTTGTACAGCCCTTGCATTAGAACAAGTTTATATACACGCCACATGGTAAGATCAAAATTATTGCAGTTTAAACATGCTGTAAACAACTGAAATCGTACTTCCAGAAATTATTATTCATAGGCGTGCGCATGCATCCAATTCCTTGAATAGCCTTGTATATTATTATATTTATATTTTACAAACACATCTTTCTAAATATAGTTGAACGTGAAAATGTAGAATTTAATTTAAAAGAAAAGCAATTCACTATCATTATCAGCAATTCTTCCTAGCTCTTTTGCGTAGCCCTATACATGCTCTATAGAAATCATATATATAATCTAGGATGCAGAAATTTAGTTAAAATAGGATATCATAGCTGAAAACTCACTTTTAGCAACCGTCCCTAATAGACAATACTTCGTATACAGTATTGTATCCAGCAACTTTTATGTGCCCCTGTAAATGAAATAAAATGTGATTCACATCATATTCTAATGTAAGCATCTTGTAGTAAACCCCAGTAACGTATACGAATTTCATCTTGTTTAAAATATTGAAACAGAATTAAAACACGCTGCGAGCAGTTTTTTCTGTAATAAAACTGAATTCTTTTCTGTGATCCTGTAAATGAATGATAAATGCTTTGTAACACCCTTAAAAAGCATGTTTCAGTGCACCTCATAAATTCATATCCATTTCGTTATGTTTGCAACAGAGAAACATTATTAAAATACGCCGCAAACGTTTTTTATTTATAGTCCATAATATAATGAAATGTACTTTTGAATTCCCCTGTACACGTATCTGTGCACTTCAATAATGTGCATAAATTTTATGTTTAAATTGTTTTACATCATTAAAATACACCGCAAATGATTTTTCCCACATAGGCCATAATATAAAAGAATGCTTTTCAATGTCCATGTAAGTGAAGTATAAATTATTACACGCTTCATTATCAATGTCATTTATGCCATGATAAACATCAACAACGTATTTCTATTACATCACAATCCGAGTATATGTACGCTAGTTAGAGTACTGACAGACGAGCAGTCGAGCCCCACTCATAAACATTTTTCAACTATCTTGGAGAGTGCTAAACATCTGAGTACCCGTCCAAAAGTTTTGTGTTGGATATACATATAGAAAATATAGAGGGCGTAGAGGAAAACGCGGTACTTGGTAGTAATTAAAATTCAACCACCTCATGCTAAAAACATGACACTATAAAACCTGGTAAGATGGAAACATAAACAATAAGTCCGAGATACCGTTTTAGGTGGGTTGTTTCCGTCTTTGCAGATATAATTGTAAGGTATTTTTAGGGGAATCATGAAAATATTCCGTTTAAACCAGGATTCCGTTACAATTACGTATTGAAAAATAAATTTGCTAGCTGACAGACTTTTATAAAATGCTATATTTTACCTTACAGTCTCATTACTTTTAGTTTTACATCATTATAGTTAATGATAAATTTTCTTGTTTCCTAACCGTTACAAATAATACCTTTACGTTACATTTGAGAACCCACACTAGTAACGGGAAAAAATGAGAGCGCTAATGGGAGTCTCTGGGAGTGTTATATTCAAGTATCTTGCTTCCTTTTTAATATTTTAAAATGAATTTTTTTGCATAGGATAGCCGAGGATACTCTATAACCGGGCTAGTTTTACTTTTTCGATTTTGGTTTCAGATATTTTAAAAAAAAATACTTTTACGTTCATAATCGGTTGGAATCCGTTCTGAAACTTAAACAATCCTAATATAAAAAAAACTATAACCAAAATCGAGAAAGTAAAAACTAGCCTGGTTGTCGATCGTCCTCAGCTATCCTATCAAAAAAAATTAAACTAAAGTAAGAAATTTGAAAATAATGCCCCCATAGATTTAAAATTAACGTTTTCATTTCTTCCCGTATCTGAAATAGGCGTGCATGCGTCCAATTCTTTGAGTAGCCTTGTATATTATTATATTTGTTTTCCAAACATATCTTTCTAAATATAGTTGAACTTGAAAATAAAATTAATCAATTCACTCTCATTCTCAACAATTCTTCCTACACTGTAAAAAAAATTCCGCAACGTTCCTGGGAAAAAATGGGCAGCTGAGTTGCCCATTATTTCCAAGAAACATTTCTTGAAAATGACTGGTACTTTACTGTATATGTTAAAAACTTTCTACAGAAATGCCAGTAAGTTTCCTGCGAAATACCAGGAATATTTCTGTTGACAGCAAAACATTACTGACATATTCAAGGCTGGAGTAGCACAAGAGCGAAAAATGTCCAGATCAGGGATCGAACCTGGATACTTGGCGTGCCGTGCCAATGCCTTACCTGTTAGGCTATCCGGACCGATACCTGGCTGACATAATTCACTCTGGATGTTCGTTCCCTTCATTATGACATTTCACAGCATGCGGGATCCGCAGACGATTTTTACATTTCCAGTTGACAATTTTCGCTTTATTATCATTATTTGTTAGAATGAAAAAATATTTTGAAATTGACATCAAAATTATTATTTATAATTTACACGAAAAAATAAATTTTCAGTTAAAATTCAATAAAGTAAATATATATGTGATATATTGTTTCTGAACTTTGCTTAAAATATAAAAATATATAAATGTAAATAATAATTAGAAAAAAAATCTAGACATAAAATATTTTGGATTTTCGTCAGTGATTATGTTAGTTTACAAGTTAGATAAAATACATATAAATTTTCATGAAAAAAAAACCTAAACGTAATTGTATATTTTTTCCGAAAAAAAAAATTAAATTTGCAGCAATTCAAAGTGTCAAATATATGTCAAATTTAAATCAAATTGTAATAAAGTGTTAAAATATAAAATTAATTAAAAAAGAAGAAAAAAGTCAAGAGGTAGCATCGAACCCGGGCCGTACGGGTGGCATGCAAGCTTTCTGCGTCCACACCACGAAAGACACGTTGAGTGCTGCAAACTAACGGGTATTTGAAACGTATGCTAAAACTCGGCATCTAATTTCTGAAAATCTAAGGCCCATTTGAAGAAATCCTTTCACAAGAATAATTAGAGATAAGAACTCTAAAACATACTTTAAATTAATCAAAATAGGTGAGAATCATATTTGATTGTCCCCTGGTTAATGCAGATGCAAATAATAGGTGTATTTTTTTTTACACAGTCTGCTCGTTAAAGATTTCACCGACAAGTACGAGAGATAATCTCTTAGTGATGTCACAGAGGTATTGTATTTTCATCTGAATTATCTTGACAATAGAGACGTAAAGGATTATGTCGTCTATTGATTTATTTGCATTCCATATTGATTTTTTTACATTCATTTAAGGAATTCGTTTTCGACACTCGCGCGCGAGCAACGGATTATAGGGGAAAAAAAATAATAAATGGCGGCCGCAGCGTTTTGCTGTTTCCAACTTTTGTTCAGGAACGTTTCAGATAAGAAAACCAGAATTTCACAGGAAAGAGCTAAATTATTCTAAAAACCTGATAAAAGGCGAAACGTTCCTGGATTTTACATGGAAAGTTACCATTTTTTTTTACAGTGTAGTTCTTTTGCGTAACCCCATACATAGTCTATAGAATTTATATATATATAATCTAGTATACAGAAATTTAGTTTAAAACGTATATCATAGCTGAAAACTCACTTTCAGCAATCATCCCTAATAGACAATACTTGATATACAGTATTGTATCCAACGTCTTTTATGTGCCTCTCTAAATGAAATAAAATATGATGCACATTATATTCTAATGTAAGCATCTTGTAGTAAACCTCAGTAACGTATATGAATTCCATCTTGTTTAAAATCTTTAAACATAACTAAAACACATGCTGCAAGCAATTATTTCTGTAATAAAACTGAACTCTTTTCTGTGACCCTGTAAACGAATGATAAATGCTGTGCAACCCCTTCAGAAAGCATGTTTTACTACGCCTCATAAATTCATATCAATTTCATTATGTTGTAACAGAGAAACGTTATTAAAATACGCCACAAACGTTTTTTCTTCATATCCCATAATATAACGAAATGTACTTTTAAATTCCCTTGTACACGTACCTATGCACTTCAATAAGTTGCATAAATTTTATGTTTAAAATTGTTTTACATCATTAAAATACACCGCAAATGATTTTTATCACATAAGCCATAATATAAAAGAATACTTTTGAATGTCCATGTACGTGAAGTATAAATTATTAGAAAATAGCATGTATTAGAAAATAAATTGCTAGCTAGCAGATTTTTATAAAATGCTATATTTTACCTTACAGTCTCATTATTTTTAGGTTTACATTATTAAAGTTAATGATAATTTTAGCGTTTCCTTACCGTTAAAAAATACCTTTATGTTACCTTTCAGAACACACACTACTTACGGGGAAAAAAAGTAAGCGCTAACGTTAAGTCTATGGGAGCGTTATTTTCAAATATCTCGCTTCCTTTTTTAATATTTTAAAATGAATTTTTTTGCATAGGATAGCTGAGGATGATCTACAACCGGGTTGTTTTTTACTTTTTCGATTTTGGTTTCAGATATTAAAAAAAAATTACTTTTACATTCGTAACTGGTGGAATCGGTTCTGAAATTGAAACTATCCTATTATTAAAAAAAAAAAACTATAGCTAAAAGGGAAAAAGTAAAAACTATCCTGGTTTTCGATCGTCCTCAGCTATCCTGTGAAAAAAAAAAAAAAAAAAAAAACATTCAAAAATATTAAAATCAAAGCGAGAAATTTGAAAATGACGCCCCCATAGACTTAAAATTAGCGTTTTCATTTCTTCCCGTGTCTGAAATAGGCGTGCATGCGTCAAATTATTTGAGTAGCCTTGTATATTATTATATTTGTATTTTCCAAACATATCTTTCTAAATATAGTTGAACTTGAAAATAAAATTAATCAATTCACTCTAATTTTCAACAATTCTTCCTAGTTCTTTTGCGTAGCCCCATACATAGTCTATAGAATTTATATATATAATCTTGTATACAGAAATTTAGCTTAAAACGTATATCATAGCTGAAAAGTCACTTTCAGCAATCATCCCTAATAGACACTACTTCATATACAGTATTGTATGAAACATCTTTTATGTGCCCCTGTAAATGAAATAAAATATGATGCACATCATATTATAATGTTAGCATCTTGTAGTAAACCTCAGTAACGTATATGAATTCCATTTTGTTTAAAATCGTGAAACATAACTAAAACACATGCTGCAAGCAATTATTTCTGTAATAAAACTGAACTCTTTTCTGTGACCCTGTAAATGAATGATAAATGCTGTGCAACCCCCTCAGAAAGCATGTTTTACCACGCCTCATAAATTCATATCAATTTCATTATGTTGTAACAGAGAAACGTTATTAAAATACGCCACAAACGTTTTTTCTTCATAGCCCATAATATAACGAAATGTACTTTTGAATTCCCTTGTACACGTACCTATGCACTTCAATAAGTTGCATAAATTTTATGTTTAAAATTGTTTTACATCATTAAAATACACCGCAAATGATTTTTATCGCATAAGCCATACTATAAAAGAATACTTTTGAATGTCCATGTAAGTGAAGTATAAATTATAAGAAAATAGCATGTATTAGAAAATAAATTGCTAGCTAGCAGATTTTTATAAAATGCTATATTTTACCTTACAGTCTCATTATTTTTAGGTTTACATTATTAAAGTTAATGATAATTTTAGCGCTTCCTTACTGTTAAAAAAATACCTTTATGTTACCTTTGAGAGCACACACTAGTTACGGGGAAAAAAATGTAAGCGCTAACGTTAAGTCTATGGGAGCGTTATTTTGAAATATCTCGCTTCCTATTTAATATTTTAAAATGAATTTTTTTGCATAGGATAGCTGAAGATGATCTACAACCAGGCTGTTTTTTACTTTTTCGATTTTGTTTTCAGATATTAAAAAAAAAAAATACTTTTACTTTCAGAACCGGTGGAATCGGTTCTGAAATTGAAACTATCCTAATATTTAAAAAAAACGATAGCTAAAATGGAAAAAGTAAAAACTATCCTGGCTTTCGATCGTCCTCAGCTATCCTATACGAAAAAAACATTCAAAGATATTAAAATCAAAGCGAGAAATTTGAAAATGTCGCCCCCATAGACTTAAAATTAGCGTTTTCATTTCTTCCCGTGTCTGAAATAGGCGTGCATGCGTCCAATTCTTTGAGTAGTCTTGTATATTATTATATTTGTATTTTCCAAACATATCTTTCTAAATATAGTTGAACTTGAAAATAAAATTAATCAATTCACTCTCATTTTCAACAATTCTTCCTAGTTCTTTTGCGTAGCCCCCATACATAGTCTATAGAATTTATATATATAATCTAGTATGCAGAAATTTATCTTAAAACGTAATCATAGCTGAAAACTCACTTTCAGCAATCATCCCTAATAGACACTACTTCATATACAGTATTGTATCCAACATCTTTTATGTGCCCCTGTAAATGAAATAAAATATGATGCACATCATATTCTAATGTAAGCATCTTGTAGTACTCATATACTTTCGGAACCGGAGTGAATCGGATCTGAAATTGAAACTATACTAATATATATATATATATAAACTATAACCAAAATCTAAAAAAGTAAAAACTAGGCTGGTTGTAGATCGTACTCAGCTATCCTGTGCAAAAAACATCATTCAATAATACTAAAATCAAAGCGAGAAATTTTAAAATAACGCCCCCATAGACTAGAGGTCTGCACGGGCCCGAGGCCCGTACCCGGCCCGGCCCGCGGGCCGTGCCGGGCCGGGCCGGCGGAATGAAGGAGAATTTTCAAACGGGCCGGGCCGGGCAGGGCCGACAGAATTAGGACAATTTTTTCAACGGGCCGGGCCGGCAAAAAAATTAATCGGGCCTATCGGCCCGATATAAGAATTTAAGCGAAGCAGATAAAATACGAGCCATTTTCAATGAATATGATTTTCTCGAGAAGTATAAATCTGCTCAACAATGCAAAGCTTTCAGACACATGTTTCTGACAAAAACTTTAACTATAAAGGCATAAAATTGACAGGCCTGCCTATTGAAGGCATTTGGAAACTAATAGCTTTTTCCATATTTAATAAATTACTTACAGAGATAACAGCGATTCCTGTCACGTGACTGTACGTTTTTCTCCTTTACTGTGCTATCGCTTCCGGAAATTCGATTCAAAACGCTAACTTTGACAGTATTTTCAGAAAGATATATTGTTTTTATCTATGAAAAAAACGACATTTACATAGCTTTTGAATAAGAATACCTGCCAATGTTACGCGTTTCCAAAAAGAAAAGACTTCATAAATGTGTCGAAATGTAGCTCCTTTGGATTTGAGAAAAGTCTTAAAAATGAGAGAAATATTTTCACAAATCTACTTTTTATTATACAGCTTCAAATGTTATCTTGTTTTTAATCCTTTATTCTGAACTACATTAATCTTTTAATGAATCCTTATTTCCATTTTGAAATGTCTGTAGACACGATGACTGTAAGTAATCGTTAATGTTTATTATTGTGCGTTTTCTGTTTTGCGAACATCATAGTAATGTAAAATATACTGTAAAATGTTCCCATAAATATGTATGTAGTATTCATTAAAAGAATCTTAATTGTATGTTGAGGAAAAATGAATTTTTTTTTTTTTTTTTTTTGTAGAAATTGTATCTGACTGGGCCCGTTTTCATTGATTTTTGTACGGGCCGGGCCGGGCCGAGAACTGTAATAATGCAAACGGGCCGGGCCGGGCTCGGCCGAACTTCCAATTTTTACAACGGGCCGGGCCGGGCCCGGGCCTGGAAATTCCGGCCCGTGCAGACCTCTACCATAGACTTAACATTAACGTTTTCCTTTCTTCCCGTGTCTGAAGTAAGCTCTTAAAAAAAGATGCTTTACACAGGACAAATTTCGTTCTGCGACTGTTAAAGGTGTACTGTCTCCTTAAAAATAATAAATATTAAAGTAATGTATATTAAAAATATTTCTTTAAAAATTTGAACAAGTTGATCTACAATTTTAAAGTTAACAATCTTTAACACTTACTACCTTTAAGTTCTGCTGATTTTTAATTAAGAAAAACGGTTTTTCGAACTTAAAATGTTAAATTGTCGAATCTTTTATACATATACGAGAATAGAAAACTTGAAACACAGTCTCCTGGCCTGGGCCACAAACATGTTCTAGCAAATTCTAACTTCGTAATTTTATTATTTGTCAACTATTTTAACTTAAATAATACTTTAAAAAGAACGCGTCTATTTTTTTTACCGTTTTACTTAATAAACCAATGTTCAATTCAGGGGGTGGCCCGGGGGGGGGACATCGCCCCCCCCCGGAGCAGTAAGTTGTCCCCCCAGAAGATTTGATATTTTGTGTCAAAAAATGCAATCCCCCTCCCCCCAGAACTGTATTATGTCTCCCACCGGAGCCTCAGAAAACCTTCCCAGAGAAAAGTGTCTGAATTCAACACTGTAATAAACTCGGCCTGAAATTTGGTCCCCTAGTAATTTGTACAATTTTTACCTTCCTGTGTATGGTTCTGAAATTTTATATATGCAAACTTAATGCTTAATTTCCTTCGTTATTCATAGAAATATAAAATTTGAAATATTTCATTCTTTCAAGAGTATTTTGTTGAAAATAAACAATAGTCTTAGAAAAAAATAAATCCAAGGTTTTAAATAGGAGTGATCTATTTTAACACGTTACAACAATCCAATCACAATTAAATCGTTTCCATTTGCTAAAATGTTTGGATATTAGCCAATCAGATTTTTAAAAGGCGGTCTTTTCATCGTCTTGGTGGAGGCGGAGAGCATAACATTACGAGGCCATTTTTGACACATTTTTCATCAAAATCTTTGCATATTTTGCTCAGCCTAATTGTAGTAGAACTATTGAAAGCATGTTATTGGAAAGCTTAAACTCTATATTTTCGTTGTTATTAAAAAAATTTTCCTGAATTTTGCTGATATGAATGTTATAAGACTAAAAAGGACACAATACCTCGAATTTCACTGGATCCTAAATTGACAGGATCCTGAGAATTAAACTACAACGAAAATCGGAAAAGTAAAAAATAGCCCGTAAACAGATAGTCCTCAGCTATCCTGTGCAAAAAAAATCATTTAAAAATATTAAAAATCAAGCAAGATATTTGAAAACATTGCTCCCATAGACTTAGCATTAGCGTTCGAACTTCAAGCCGTGACTAGTGTGGCCTCTTAAAGGTTTTTTCTTTTCATTAGCACTTTGATATTTTTTACTTCAAATTTTTTTTCTAATATAGTTTATATTTTTTTTATTTATCAACGTGAAATGCATTCGTTTATGGAAATATGTGAACAACCGCCGAAATGTGCTTTTCGCAACATTTCGGTCAATATTTTTGAAGTTTTTTAATTATTTTTATGCGCTTAAAATGACACTTCTCTAAATTATATATGAGGACATCAGAAGCCAAGGGGTACAAGTGATAAAATTTCGATTTGGTGTAAATTGAGTTCAAAGATAATTGACGTTAAAGTTGAAAGTCAATAATAATTGACTGAATTGAAATAAGAAACTGCTGCTTGTTTCACAATGGTCTTTGAACTCTTATTTAAATAAATGTGAAAAAGTTGGGGGTGCAATTTTCTTTAAATTTATAATTAATCAATATTGATCATTATTCGGCAAAAGTGGTTGATCTCTAAAACGCTATACATAATTAGAAAATCAATTATATTTCTTTATCTGAAAATAAAAAAACATATTTCCTGGTCATCTGTGCAGTTAGTTCAATTTTTTCAATTTTGTCACTTATACCCCTTGACTTCTGGGGTCCTCATACATATTTCTTCTAATTTGTTTTTTCGCGATAGAAAGGTTAAGAGTAACTAATCATCCGAAGAGAGGGGGAGTAAAAAAAAAAAGCACTATATATATTTTTTCAATCGTTTACTTATTTCATAATTAAACTTTTTCGTTTATTTTACCTTTTTACAATTCTTTTTAATAGTTACATCCATACTAAAAAAAATTGTGATAACTTTACAGGGTTCTTTTTTATGGTAGAGTTAGGGTAGAGAGGGAAGTTTTAGTTATGTATTTTAAATTTTGATCTATCAGGCATATTTATTAAAAATATCAAAATCTGAATGTGTTCCAGGTTTTATATTTAATTTTTTCACCTTCTGGTGTTTTTTCTCCTTATTTTGAATTCAAAAATACGTTATCCTTCAATTGTCTCAAATGAGATAATAGAGTTATAGTCATAATCCCGTTGGTATTTAACATTTTTCTGATTAGTTGAATGAGTAGTAATATCAGAGAGCCCACCAGTCACTTTTTTGGCTATCACCATTTTAAAACAATCTTTGTTATAGTTAAATAATAGTGTTAAAGGTTTCTATGACGAATGTTGTAGAAATCTAGCACGAAGATTATTGTTCGGAAATAACGATAACCAAAATAGTGACCAGCGGGCTTCTTGTAATACCAAATCATTTTTCACTGTATTTTATTTTGTTTTATTTTATTTTATTTTACCTTTTTACAATTCTTTTTAATGGTTACATCCATATTAAAAAAAATTGTGATAACTTTACAGGTTTTTTTTTTTTTAATTAAAGAAAGCAAGCTTGAAACTGTGACTATTAACCATTGATAATTTACATATTTAATAAAAAATCCATTCAAAGTTATAAATACAAAAAATTCTTCAAGGAAAACTTTTTACAAACGCACAAAACTTTCCAAAAATTAACCCTTTCACGCCAAACCATTGAACAACACCGTTCCCGCATTCAAAAACTCACTTGTCATTGGCAGTTAACTTTGCGTAATAAGTGGTTATACATTATTTACCGTTATAAGATATTAATAGGAATATAACAGAAATATGTCAAGTAAAAAAAAAAAAAAAAATCTTAGAAAAGAGGCGCCAAAATGAGGCCTACTGGATCTCATTGACACCAGAACTTCTAAATAGATATTCGTCTTATTTGATCATCGGAATTACTTGATTAAATATGGCAAAGATTCGAAAATCGAGATCCCGCGGACCACAGTTTGACACTCCTGTCTTAGAGAATATTAACGATAAACAAAAATATTAAATTTTAGTAACTACTGAAAACAGGCAAAGAATATTCTAGTCGTACATTTTAAATAGATTCTAACTTCAAAATATTTAAAACTTTCAATAGCCATGATTTTTACCATTCATTTCCTTACAGCGGGGTTAGATGGGAAGTTAAATGTTACGCGCGCAAATATGAGGAAAGTAGATATGGAAAAAACATACTGCAAAAGATTAGGCCGGGAAATTACTAAAAATATACCTTTATTTTAAAGATATAACAGTCATATGTATATCTAATATAACTTAAATATGGTTTATGTAATTTTCTTTTCTGTTTTGTGTTAAAAATCGCAAAAAAGATGATTTTCTTTTTCGAATTTTTTAAACCTATAAATGCAGAATATATTTTTTTGAAAGAGAAAAGATTAAAAAAAACGAATACTTAGCAAACTTAGATAATGTACCTACTTATAATTTCCTGCGTTTACAGTTTGATCGTAGCATCAGGTGGTCACTGTACTTTTATAAAAATAATATTCAATTATCCTCTGCCTCCTAAGTTCTACCATATTATGTTCATTATCGAAAGAGAATTGCATATCAGTATTAAAGTATTATTATGGTCTACATTAAAATGGCCGTTTTCGTGAAATGTTTCGATTTTTTTTTAATTATTATTTGAAGCATTTTTTTACGATTCCAAATCTGTTTTAATTTTAGTTCTAAGATTACTAGAAAAGAACTTGTGGCTAATTTACTAAATAGGAAGTAATGAGTCAAATACCGGAAGTAAGCAGGAAGGCCAGGAGAAATGTAAATAATATTTCTATGCATGATTTTCTAACGTTTTTTACATAAAAACACTAATAAACCTTAAGTGGCGTATCTAGATTAATTTTATAAATAAAAAATAATATAGATAAGAAATCTTTAAATGCGATTACTGAAAAATCATTTTTTCCGTTATTTCCATGTACGATAAACTTCATTACATGGAATGCAATGCTTTAAACATATTTCAGTGAAAATTTGTCAGAACGCTTTCCATATTATTCACTATGTTCTGAACTAAAATCTAAGCTCTATGTGATTATGTAGTTATTTTATAGGCCCTCGAATATAAAATAAACGGTCAAGTGCGAGTATTACTCTCATACAGAGGGTTCCGTAAAATAAATATATGAATTTGTAATTCTATTATTAAAAAAAAAAAAACCGTTGCTAAAAGAATACTAAGACTTTGTAAAAAACTATGCGACGTAGGATTGGGTGTAACAGTATATATTAGAAAAGTGTAAATGGATATATCATGAAAGTTCAAAGAGACATGGAACCTAAATAATATCAAATATAGCTATTCTGTATAACTCCTTTTTTAATATTATCCTAATCTGTTTATGAAGAACATAATTCGGTACTGACAATAAAAGCAGTTCAGCCTAGAAATAACCTTTATTTCTAAAGTGTAGCTAAAACAAAACTTTTGTTCAAAGTTTAAATTTGGCATTGTGCTAAGCGCGCTTCGAAAGGAGTTCGCAAATTTGCAACGCCGCCTTGGTCAGTGCCACGTTTTTCCAGATAGGTTTTTAATTAACATTTAAAGTCACTCGAGGCGTATTGAGAGATACACTCAATGCAAACTAGACACGAATCCCACAGTATTTATGTGATTCATTCTAATTAAACCTTTCGAGGGCGGTGTCCTTAAAAAAAGGACACCTAATTTTAATTCCAAAACAGACAAACGGCACCAAGAATATTTAATTAAAATTTTCCTTTTATCATCTACGTGAAAATAAGCAAGTTCATATTTTCTAATAAATTCGTTTATAAATTCTGGTGTCACTCCATTATTTCATAAGTTTATAAACAGAATTACTCGGCGTTGGAAAGGGTTAAGTGGTATATTTGTTTTCCTGAAATTCCCATTAGAACAGAAGTTATGGCTTTTAGAATTATTAGATGTAAATTTCCAACTGGGCGAAAAATGTCCGGACCAGGATCCAGGATTTTCGCCCAGTTGGAAATTTACATCTAATATGATTTGTTTACCAATTAAAATAATTGTGTTAATATTAATCTAGTGTTTTAGAATTATACTCGCTCAATAGCTGAAGCGGCGTTTCCGAAACTTTGAAGTCATTTTTCTCCAAATGTCGTTTTTTGGACATAACATTTTTTGGGCAGGATATCTCAAAAACTTCTGAATATTTTTTCATCAAATTTTCAAAACATATATTTCATGTTGGTCTACATAAATTGAACCGAAATTTTCCTTTTTATTGTTAAAAAAAGTATTTCTTTAGGAGATTATACTGTTGAAATTTTCAAAATTTTGTATTAGCTAAATGCAACATTGCATTAAAAATGTAAAAATGCTTTAAATACAAATTTATTTAAGTTCAGGGTAATTATTACAATCTGAAGTATAAGTAAGCACTAAAATTTTCATTCTAGTTGCAATATTTATTTTGTAATCCTGCAAATTGTTATGCCAATTTTCTGTTCGACAAATGTCTAACAGTTTCGAGCCCCCTATAAATACTAATTCTGCATCTTGCAATTTTTTAAATACATGAAATGAAAGAACATACTTATATCTTTCATCCCAATTAAAATTGTGTTTGAAAATCATATACATTTTAAGACATTAAATGTTGAAAATGGTCTTTTTTTTATATTTTTCCAAATTTTTAGAGTCCTGAGACCCCTGAAATTAGTATGTTTTTAACAATTTGACATTTATTGCTTTTATACTGTTACTGGACATTACATTACACATATATATCATTAGAAGTTGTTAATTAGGCATAGAGTACGCCGCCCCTGTCATTGTGTATGTCCAAACTGGCCGTATTTTTAAGGGTTAATATCTCGGCTAATTACCGATGATTTTTTTCGAAATCCATTATCAACAATGCTTTTATACTTCTGCTACGATAGGTACATCCAGCGATGCTCAACAATTTTTCTGAATGCCCGTAAATCGAAATTTTTGTGTAACAGGAAAATGCGATTTTCTCAAAAACTGTGTGACCTATGGTGATCGCTATAATTTTCCGGCAAGGTTTAAATTAACGTCTACTACCTCTAATTTTTTCATAATTTTAGTTTCAGTAGATTCGGAATTAGATGGGGGGAACATATTTTTGTGCTACATTTTTGACAGTATCTTTGAAAATATAATACCTAAAATTAAAAGGAATGTATTTTTGAGTTCAGCGTTACGAATGCTTTCACACGATACCCCACACGATATACAAAGAAAAGAGGTTTTTTTTCAAGTACCATAATTAGCCCCTCTACATTTTTACTAAATATATTTATGAATGTTTATTAATCTGAAAATATGTGGGTTAATGGTCTTTATTACTTCCCCGAATTTGAACTTTCCACGTTCCATAGTTTACGAGTAAAATGGGTGTGACAGACAGACAAACAGACACAGGAGTGATCTTATAATGGTTCCGTTTTTACTTTTTAAGTACGGAACCCTAAAAATTGGTAATTTTTAATAAATATTTTTTTTGACATATTTTGAAGTATTTCAGTTAATTTTGAAGATATTGCAAAACTCCTAGTTCAGTGCATAGCTTCCAACACTTACGCTTTTTTGTACCACAAAAATTTAATAATAAATTTTACCTTTTTAAATGGCCGTAATCTGCAGATTAAATAAGCCAAAAATTTCTATAACATTTTTATGGTACAAAAAAAGCGTAAGAGTTGCAGCTATGTCAGTGCGCAGGTAAGTGTAATAGCAGTATGTAGTACAAAGGAAATTGAAATATAGTTAAACTCAGTGTACGCTGTCCTGTGTAAGCATGAAATTTTGCTAAAAAATGGCAAAAAAAACCAGTTTTTTAAAATGTTATGAAGATGTTGCTAAGATTTAATGTTTTTTTCACCATTCTGTATTACAATTAAACTAAAAATAAGTGTAATTTATTCAATATTGTACATTTTTCCAAAAAAGCGCTCCGAACGTAGGCAGATACCTAAACTGAAAACTATTTAACTATTGTATCTGTCTTAATTTCAACTGGTTTTATCCATAAAAGCAAGCTCTTAAACATGAAGAACTATGTTTTTTCCCTAATTCAACAGTACACAAAAATATCCAAAACTTGTTAAGAATGCCAATATATTATCAAGAAGAACTTTTAAAATATATTCAACCTTTTTAAAATCCTTTTTCAATAATTTTTTTCAAAAGATAAGCTATGTGAAATAAATCATCTCAATGTTTAATCACGTGTCACAAAACCAGAAACACGTGGTCAAACATAAACCAAAAAATAATCTAAATGTTTTTGTCGTGCTTAAAAAATAGGTTAAAAACCAATAAAACAGTTTTCCTTATCGGGCGATTCTCCAAAGGTGGGCACTGGACACACGTCATAACTTTAAGCCTTTCAAACATAACTTTAATTATCATTGACTTTTTTTTTTTTTTTTTTTTTTTTTACACTGAGTTTCTAATTCTATTCGGAGACAGAAAATGACATAATTTATTGTAAAAGCTTTGTATAAATATCTTAAAATTTTATTATTTATGCTAAAGAGGCCAATTTCGGACATTCATAACGTTAACTGCTCCAATGTACCACCAAGAAAAAGAGTTTTAAAATTTTTTTAGGTGGTTCTAATGGTAAACAACGAATGCATAAAGGAAACGGATGATTTTTTGATAATTTCGTTAAGAGATGGCAGGCTGATTTATTGCTTTTTTGAAGATAGAAGGACTTTTCTATAAAGAATTTTTTTTGTATTTTGTCATGTCCGAAAGTAACGTACGCGACAAAGCATTTGATTTTATTATTATTATTACTGGATAACAAAAAGTTAATTATACATATATATATGTATACACTTACAATTATAGGACACATTTACTACATTCTTAGTCTTAAGAATTTTTTAAATACTAAGCGCAACGTCCAAAATCTGTAACGTACGTGCGAAAAAATGTCCAAAATTTGTAACGTACACAACTGCTAATTAAATGCTTTAATAATTAATTTTCCAGAATAGTTGCTGTCTTTTAATGTTTGTGTATAATTTTGTAGACATACTATTAAAAATATTAATATATTATATTTATAGATAAAATACTATACTATTAAAGAAAAATTGGCCTTAAATTTGAAAATTTTAAAAATTACATATTGTTAACGTTTAATGATCCCACCTTTTGAGAATCTCCCTATTATATTCTGGTATCCCATAAAAACTTTATATTCTTAGAACTGACTGTTCCCCTTTAATCAACATTAAATACACGAATTAGAACTTGAGGCCCATTGTATACTTTAAGGTCTTATATTTTGTGTTTGTAATTAAAATTTCTACTTGTAAATAAATAGTTATTGTTTATTCTTTTATGTAGTAGAGAAGTAGCAGGAATGGCACAGTGGGAGGAAAGGACCAACAATTAATTTTGTTTAAATTAAACGCTGTTATCTTTTTTCCAGTTTCAACACCAGATGCTGGAGCATTTATAAACTTTTTTATATATGCTACAAAAATTACAGTCACACGTGTATAGCGTCAGGAAGGGGGAGAGGAGGGCAAATTGCACAGGCACAGGCAAATTGCCACCACATTTTCCGAATAGAATTTTTCACGTTTTTTAAGAAAGAAATTCTGAGTTTTTAACTATATACTTTTGAGAAAAAGTGATGGAAATTTGCATGTGCCCCCCCCCCCCCTTCCCTAGCGCTATGTTTGTGGTTGCAAGATTAAAACATTTGTAGTTGAAAAGTCTCATTTTTATGGATCAAAAGTAAATACAGTCGAACTCGCCTAATGCGAGCACGGCTAAAACGAGAGCACGGTTAAATCGAGCAAGTTGAACGTTAATGATGCTTCGTCACTTAAATTATATTAAGATTTTCATGGTTTTTACATACTACAAAGGCGGGATCACGGCATTTACGAGTAAAACATCAATTCATTTCAAAGTGATTTTCGGTAAAAGCAGGTAGAATTAGGAAAGAAATCTATTTCTTATCGTACATTATTCTATCTCAGTGATAACATTTCCACATTACAACTGACTGTTGAAATCTCGTAATTTATCAGTTTTATCAGACAGAATTTTAACCGTCAAGGAGATCTCTATCCAAAAAAATGCGAAGGTATGTCCTGAGGTCTTGAAAGAATGAAAGAAAGAAAGGAGAGATAAGGATGTCTTAAATACTGCCTCTTTGTAAGATTTACAACTCAGCCATGGAAAGGAAAGATCATGGAAGAAAACTTTTTCTTTCTTTCTTTAAATCTGGACTGTGGGCCATATTAACCAGCCTTTACACTCTCGTTTTACACTGCACAGATGTGTGAAATCAATAGCTCTAAAACTGAAATGATAATTTCAATGTTACCCAAGGTTTTTCGTGAAAAGGGAAAGTGATTAGTTGCATTACTATACGTCCTTCGTGTCGTTCGAAATTACTAGTTCTTTAGAGGACTTCACTTCAGTGCTGTAATTTTGCCTAAAGAAAATAATACTCACAAACGCTGGACTGAATATTTTATGTTAACTTTATGATATTAAGATAGTTTTAGCATCGAGATAATTAGAGCAATTAATAATAGTAATTAGTTTAATTGTGTGTGTGCTTTTAAATTTGTTACTATCTTCATGGCTATTCCAGGTAACGGTTGATACGAGGATTTTTATAATTCCCTTTCTTCTCGTTTTAACCAAGTACGACTCTATTAAGTTCTATTTTGAAATTGATTTTGTCACTTATGATACTTCTAAAATAGAAGTTATAAGTTGTTACCATAATTGCATATATTCTGTGTTTACAAATCACTAATTAAATCAAGTCTAAAAACAGCATGGTTAATAACATATACTCAACATACTACCTGAACAGAGGAATGGGACATATTCCAATTCTTTCTTCTGTAGTCCCAAACAGTTCACAACATATTTATTACACTCAACCTGGTTTTTAACACTTTCCAACAAAGTTGAAAGTGTTTATTAATTCGGTTTGTCTGTTCGTCTGCCCACGCTCTAACTCACGTAAATATAATCGGATTTACATGCAATTAAAATATGTTAATGATGCTTACCATGGCATGTTCGATATTGTAACTGAAATATGTAGCATTTGCAGGGGCACTCAAAAGAATTCCATTACATTATGGTAGATGGGGGAAAAGCGTTTCCAGAGTATTTTAATGACATTACGCTATTTCAAATGTATTGAAATTGATATAAATCACTGAATTTCCCTACAAGATGATTACGATAGAATAGGGCATTCATATAGCATTTTTCGTTCATTTACAGGGACTTACAAAAGAAATCGGTTACAATACTGTCTTTGGGCAATAATTGCTGGAAGTGAGTTTTCAATTTCAGTATGCGCTTTTAAATTTAATTAATTTTTTACAATTACTTTCTGAGTATAAATTCTATACCTCGTATACAGGGCTGAACAAAAGAATTCACGTAACAGTCTCCTTATTAGTGAAAATTGCTGAAGGGGAATTTTCAACTGAGGTATGTATTTCCTAACTGAACTAAATTTTTGCATGCGTGAAGTTAATAGATACAAATTTATATGTCATATACAGGATTGCTCAAAGAATTCGGATAATTTTCCGATTGTAGATCGGAACAGCTGAAATTGGGTTTTCAAATGTATTATGCATTCCATATGATTGAAATAGACTTTAACTTATTAAACGATGCAGTTTTGTTACATTATTCTGAATGTGTTGGAAAGTGTTACATAATCTATGCTTGATGCAGGATTTTTTTCTTGTTGTATGCAAAGATGGAATTTTTTAATCTATTTTTAACCCATTTCCTGATATGCTAGAATTATAAAAATCTCCTTCACAGGTGTTTTTCGATGACAATATAACATTTTAATATTTTTAGAACTTAATTATAAATATAATACATTATTTTTAAGGCATTTTTCTGTTAGCCCGCCACAGATGATAAATCGCCAACTATTCTCTGTAACTGGTACAATTGTATAAGAGTTGAAATAACAATGGATTTAATGATGCGCCAATACATGCTCGCCAGAATAGGCCAAATGGCTGTGAAACTGCAACAATGAAAAATTTTAAAGGATAAAAAGTAAAAAAATAAATTATAAATAAAAAATAAAGATGTAATACTAAAAAAAACGCTTTTGTTCGAGTTTGGTGCCTACGGCAAAATTAATGTATTGTTACGGAAATTTTTGCGAACAAATATTAATTGCAGTCACAAAATTAGGTGTGATTTTTGAGATGAACATTGAATGCTTTCAAAAGAGCGTTTTTTAAAAAACTAGTTTTATTTTTATAGTACTTATTTACTTTCATAACTTTACCTTTATTTTATAACATTGAACAATTTTTGTAACATTTATTTTGCAATAAATGCCAAAATCAATTTCAAAATAGAATTCCCTATTTCATTTTGATCTATAAGTAGCTTTTCAATTATAATTGTTTTAAATCTTGGAGCTATAAATTTTGTAAGCACATATAGTACTAAATAGAGTCAAAACATCATTTTCGTTTAACTTAAATTTGTAAACGTATAATATGTAAATTTGTTAAAATGCAAATTCTTCACATTTGCATTATACTTTACATGTACGTCCCTCTCTTCCCAGCCATGAGGAAGACGATTGACAAAATTTTCGGAATTTTAAATTGTCTGGAAATAGAAATAATTAATATTTTGATTTATGTTATGTTTTATTAGTTTCAAATAACGAAAAACATTATGACAACTCAATTATATCTAAAACTGAGAAGAACATGCTGAGTGTTTTTATGAAAACTGCCCCATTCTTTCCACCCCTCTTCGATAATTTTTATAATTGTTTTTTTTAATTAAAGAGAAAAGAAAATACTCATTAAATTAGAGTAATGGTTCTCAACCGGTGTACCGAGACATACTGCTGTGCCGTGAGAGGACCTCAAAACATAATAATAATAATAAACATCTCAATGTTGCCTTTACGAGAAATAAACTTTTCTGCTGCAAATAATGTTCAAAACGAAAATAAATTTCGGCTAGATCCTTGGAAGGAGCTTTACATGTATGCCTATCAGAAATTCCCCTCTTCTAAAGAAGATATTGAAAAAAATCTTTTTATTACAAATCTTAACAAAATATTTTACTTTATTTATCTATGATTGATATTTTGTTTGTGTTACTAAATAAATTCAAAAAGACATATATTTCTTTTGTAGGTTTTTAATCATTATGAATTTAGTGTGCCGCAGACGTTAAACCCTGTATTCGAATGTGCCGCGAAATAAAAAAAAAAAAGGTTGAGAAACACTAAATTAGAGGATAGTTATTTGAATAAATTGGAGAGGTGATTTTATCATAGTTCTTATCATGTCATAGATCTTGTACATTGTGCTATCGATTTATCGTTAAGGGAGGCTGCACATCAGTGATATAAGATAAATATCTTAAAGACGTAAGTGATATGATGGGATAATAATCGTACGATACAGGTATAGCTTTTGCGTGTTTAACACTAGAACAACCATTAGCGATCATTTTGAGTTGCACGGAATAAATATATTTCGATTCGAACCAGAAATTTCTTCATAAAATAAGTAGACAGCACCCGTCAAGATTTTACGGTACAGGGTTGCCAGTTTGGTCTCCATTTTTATTCAGAAATTTCGAATTCACACCAGAAATAAAGAATAGTATTTCATGCTTTACTTAATGAGTCATTTACAATCACATAAAGTAAAAATTCTTCTTTCGAAATTTCCGGTATGAATTTGAAATTTCGGATTATATTTGGAGGCCAAACTGGCAACACTGTGACTGTAAACGACTGGAATGTTTCATTAAAAAAATGCTTTAATTTTTAATTAGTTGTTTTTAAATTAATTAAGTATTGAAATTTTTTATATATTGTATAAGTGATTCCTATAGATTTAAGGAGTTAGATGGTGCTGTCAGGCTAACTTACTTAGAGAACCTACAACAGAACTCAATGAAGTGAAAGAATGTTAAGTTTGTAATTAATAACCAACTATGCTTGCTTTTTATAAGAAGTTTAATTAAAAATATTGGGTAGAGCATTTAAAATAACAACATTTAGTGTGTTCTAATTCTTTTTTAACTACACAACCGTTAAAAGTTTTCATTAACTTTATTTTTATCAGTCTCATTCTAAACACTTAAATTTAAAATTTGATGTTAGTAGCTAACGATTTATAATATATATATATTTAATTATTTGAATTTTATAGTTCTTATATGAATATTTTTCTTTCTTTCTGTTTTCTTTTCTTTTTTTACGGAAAAAAATGACAAACTTTTCTTTGAACACACACACACACACATATATACAGTGTGTCCACGTATAACCTGACCGACCTTCATTTTCGCAACCGTTGGTCCTAGATGCATACTTCCAATTACAAAAATGGTTTAAATAAGGTATAGAATTATTTTTAAAGCGATTTGGGTCAAGAAAAACATTTATTAAAAAATTACAAAATTTAAATTTTTATACGGTCCCCCGGTCCTATAAGTGATATTTACTAAAAATTTACTGTGACACTAACAACTAAGACAAAAAAAGTCCCATTCATCTAACATTAAAATTGACCGAGTTATGAAACTTTGAAATGCATGACTTATACCACTTTTTTGCATATCAAAACAGATGATTTCGACCATGCCTTCAGGGGTCGTGTATAAAGTACTTAAACTTATTTCAAGGTATCTGCACTTTGAAAGAAATCGTACAAATATTACGATTAACTTTTATTACTTAAGTTTCAGATTAGTTTAAATAATTGTATTTTAACATATGTTTTATTTTGTAAGGATTTGAGGCTATGATTTCTTTTAACTAAAATTATGTTATTTTCATAAGGTTTTATTTAACTTGCAATGATGGTCTTTCCAGTTTAAAATTTGTACGCGAACTTTAACTTACTTTCAAATGTCCGATCGAAGTTAAGTTTTACATACTGACTTAAATCCGATGACAATGCAATATTATTATGATTTTCGACTCTTACCATCTTATACATTTTTATATTAGAGGATAACACAAAAAAGTTCGGATAGATTACCGTCAAGAAGTTTAAGAAAGAGTTTTAGATTAGATAACATAAACCTGCGATTGTTGTGTTTTTTAACTTTTATAATTACATTTTATGTATTTTTTAACGTTGAATCAAAACATTACCTTCACTTTTAACAATCATGTCAAGATTTTTCGCAAATTGTAAATTTCAAGGTAATTTTCAATAGCGAAAAATCTGATACTATAAAATAGATGTAAGACTTTTTTATTCAGTTTAATTTTATTTAATTCAATAATTTATTAGATTTTTTGGCTTATACTGTGTTTCTTACAGCTAAAGAGCTCGGGGGTCCGATGATGTTGGGAGGGGAGGGGGGTCAATTTTACCTTTTAGTTTTTTAACTTTGTAATTTGCGATTTGAGAAAATTCCTGATGTGATGGTTTAAAATGAAGGTCATTTTCGGATTCAGTGCTAAAAAATACATAAGAATAAATTTTCAAAAGCTAAAAAACATGCCACAACCCAAAATTTGAAAGACAGTGTAATCTAACAGCATTTTAAAATATGTATCATTTTGTAAAGAATTGAAGCTGTTGTTCTTCATCCTTTTATTTAACAAAAAATCTGTTATTTTTATCCTCTTATTGTACAAATACAGTACACCTCAGTACAAATTGTACATTTTTCAGTAATATGTCAGAATGATTAAAGGTTTCAAATTTATATTGCAATTCAAATGCTAATTTTACTCTCAACCATTTCTTTAGTAGTATATCTGACGAAATTATATTTCTACTAAATTTGTGAATGACCCCTAATTTGCAGCAAAAAAATATACTCCAACTTTAAACAGCTATTACTCGGTCAGTTTTAATCGTAGAATAACGGGACTTTTTTTGCCTTACTTGCCAGTGTAACAGGGAAATTTTACTAAATATAACTTATAGAACCGGGGGACCTTATACAAATTTAGATTCTGTAATTCTTCACTAAATCGTTTTTTTCGCTTCAAACTTATTTTATCTTAACCCTGCACCTAATTTTGACCATTTTTGTAACTGGAAGTATGCATCTAGGACCAACGGATGCGAAAATAAAGGTCGGTCAGGTTATACGTGGACACACTGTATATACAGGGTGCAAAGGAAAGTCCCTTTAACCTGAAAATACTTGCAAACGCAGTAAGCTACAGCTATGCAAGTGAGGTAACGGTATAGTAAAGCGACAACGCCCGATTTAATGCAAACGACAGCAGCGCTCCTAGTGGCCAAATTTGGAAGATAGCCATTGCAAATCGAAAACGAAAAGAGATAGAGCAAAATTTTCAATTAGAAAGTTTTAGAGCATTAATTAATTAGTACGAAACGATAGTTGGTTTACATGGATAAGATAAATCTTCGCCAGTTTACCCAAAAATGTCCGAAATCAATCCACTCCATTTTGTGTAAACCTTTAAATGGAATAGCCAGAAGTGTGAAGAAATCTGCACAATTTATGGTATAAATACCTACTTATCTCAATACATTTTGATAACATCACACAAAAAACCAAAAAAGACAAACTGTCTCACAACCACTAAACAGTTAATATTCAGTATGTTCAAAAAGTTCGCCATTGCTTACGATACACGTTTGTATTCGTGAGAGTAATTCTGCATTCACAATTTTCAGCATGGAACGTCTATTGCAAGCCTCTTTAATACGACGACATAGATTTAACCCTTTCTATGGTAGTGGCTAGACGGTCTGGCCACTTAATTTTAATTCCAAAACTGACAAATGACACCAAGAATATTTTAATAAAATTTTGTTTTTGTAATGAAAGTGTGAATTATCGGGATTTTATTTTCTAAGAAATTTGTTTGAATATTCTGGTGTCAGTCTATTACTTCATCAGTTTACGAACAGAAGTCTTCTGCCCCTGCAAGTGTTAATCTGAAATTTTAAATGCATTGGAAATTAAATTTTTACAGACATTGCAGCACAGTACAATGTCACAATCTGCAATTGTGCACTGCTACACCTCCGGGATGTGAATATGTAAAGTAGAATCGTCGCTCATCGATTTTGGACATTTTTGGGTATACAGTCGACGATTTATCTTATCCGTGTGATCCAAATGTCGTTTCGCACTAATTAATTGATGCTCTAAAACTTTCTAATTGGAAATTTTGCACTATCTCTTTTCGTTTTCGATTTGCAATGGCTATCTTCCAAATTTCGCCACTAGGGGCGCTGCTGTCATTTGCATTAGGTCGGGCGTAGTTGCTTTACTATACCGTTACCTCATTTGCGTAGCTGTAGCTCTTACCGTTCCCAAGTATTTTCAGGTTAAAGGGACTTTCCTTTGCACCCTGTATATTCGTGATAATGGTCAGAAAATATAGCAAAAATTGTAGATCAGTTCAATTTATTTAATTGATAATTGCATGCAAAATATTTTAGCTTAAATATTTTTAATGTGAAATCGGTATTTTTAAAATTATTGTTGAGTGTTAAATTTTATTTAATTATAAAGCATTCGAATAATAATAAGAAGCAGAAATACAAGTCATATAATGTCTCCTCCTGAAATAAAACATGACATTATTGAAATGAATTATTGCCAAAAAATGTTACAGAAATCATTCTGGCGGGAGTTTGGGGAACGTAGGTCGAACATACGTTCTCTACAAAAATTCACAGAACTTCAACTGACGCTTAGGCTAACCGGATCTCGTTCTATTTTCTTTTAAAATTAAACATGTTCTAGATTTAATTTCACGCATGCGCAAATGTGTTAATTTTGCGCTGAACTGAATTTTTTTCCCTTGGCGTTTTAATATATATAATTCATAACACAGAAACAAGTTAAATAAATAAGTTGAATAGTTTTAAATAAAAATTCTAGTGTGAAATGATTTTATAAAGCTTTAGTAAAATTTAAGGCCATTCTAGTGTTAAACTGAGCTGGAAAGGCTAAATTTGTGCACGCCAGTATGATAGTGCCAACTATCGTACGATATGTTTATCAAATGATACGCAGTACTACTCTCCGGACTCAATATCGTACGATGATTCAAGGCGACACCATGTCTGGATTCTGGAAGTAGCTCAGCACATTTATCATTCATAATTAACTTAATTAATTCTGCGGGGAATCACTGCTTTTATACAGGGTGTTTCATAAAAGATGGGCAAAGCTTTAGAAGGTGATAGTACACATCCAAACAAACAACTTTCATCAAAGAATACATGGTCGAAAATAAAACACAAAGGTGCTGGCGCATTCGGGAACTTGGTCCAGTGTTGCCAGTTTATTTAATTTTACTTATTTTCAAATGGATTTATTATTAAAGCTGTTATCAAATCCAAAAGGGCAACTTTGTGACATAAGTTTTAATTTATTTTTGTTCGGAAATGCATGAAACTAGCAGTTGTTCAGAAACTATGTAATCGAGCTGTTTTTTCCGTTTATTTGCAAACGCAGTAGATCTTTCAGAAAATCGTGTCAAAGTGGTCGTTTTGAACAGAATTCCCGCGCGAAAGAAGAAAAACCGTTCAAAAAAAGTGGTGAAAAACGTGTTTGCCACGTGATCAAAATCGCTTATAACTCAATGGGTAATTTGTTTATCAAAAATAGAAAACCAAGTTCTATTCCAAATCGCTTCCATGGTCAGGCTTTCCAATTACATATCTATCCATTAAAAAATAAATTTGTAAATGTGTCAAAACGTTTTGCGCTTGTTTAGCAGAGCAGTTAAGAACAGCCTTAATAATGAACCACCCATTACACTCAGAACACGTAAATTCGAAGCCACGAACTTTCACTCCGATCTCCTCATGTTTGTAGTCAGTACTCTGATCACTTGAATGATTGGTCTTGGGGTAAGTGGTGCATCATAGGATTTTGCTTCAAGCCAAAGGTGTGCGTGACTTGATGTGTATATGAAGCCATTCACCGTATTACAAAAATCGTTTTATTAATCAAAGAAAGCACAGAGAAAACTGCCGATTATTAAATAATTAAAGAAAAAACAGTAACGACACAATGGAAAAATAAAAACTTTACAGTATCTCAGACAGGAATTTTGGAGAAAAACAAATGTCACTTTGAGTGTAACAGTTCTTTTCTTATCATTTGTTTCCATATAAAATTGTAATTTCGACTCTCTGTGTATTTTCTTTGTTATTTTGTACTGTGTTATTACAAGTTCTTTCTTTTTTAGGGTTCCGTACTTGAAAAGTAAAAACGGAACCATTATAAGATCACTCCTGTGTCTGTCTGTCACAGCCATTTTACTCGTAAACTATGCAACGTGGAAAGTTCAAATTAGGGGAAGTAATAAAGATTATTTACCCACGTATTTACAGATTAATAAATATTCATAAATATAAGCTTTCGTAACACTGAAATCAAAAATATATTTCATTTAATTTTAGGTATTATATTTTCAAAGTTATGGTGAAAAATGTAGTGCAAAAATATGATCCAGCCCCCCCCCCCCATCTAATTCCGAATCTATTGAAACTAAAATTATGAAAAAATTAGAGGTAGTAGACATTAATTTAAACCTTGCAGGAAAATTATAGCGATTACCCTAGGTCACTGAGTTTTTGAGAAAATCGCATTTTTCCGTTACACTCTAATTTCGATTTACGGGCTTCAGCAAAAGTGTTGAGCAGAGCTGAAGGTACCTATCGTAGCAGAAGTATAAAAGCATTGTTGATCATGAATTTCGGAAAAAATCGTCGGTAATTGACCGAGATATTAACCCTTAAAGACACGGACGGTTTGGACATATATAATGACAGGGACAGCGTACTCTATGCTCCATCGGCTTTTAAAGCCTAGATAACAAATTTCAAGGATATATTTACGTAATTCAATGGCCAGTAGCAGTATAAAAGCAATAAACGTCAAATTGCTAAAAACACACTAATTTAATGAGAATTAATCACATAAATACTATGGGGTTCGCGACTAATTTCCATTGAGTGGCTCTCTCAGTACACCTACTATGTCTTTAAAGGTTAACTAAAAACCTATATGGAATAACAAATACACAGAATAGCTATATTTGCAATTATTTAGGTTCCATATATCTTTGAACTTTCATGGTATATCCATTTATACTTTTCTAATATACAGGGTGCAAAGGAAAGTCCCTTTAACCTGAAAATACTTGTGAACAGAGAGAGCTACAGCTATGCAAGTGAGGTAACGGTATAGTAAAGCGATTTAATAAAAACAACAGCAGCGCCCCCCCCACCCCCCTAGTGGCGAAATTTGGAGGATAGCCCGTGCAAATCAAAACCAAAAGAGACAGAGCGAAATTTCCATTTAGAAAGTTTTAGAGCATCAATTAATTGGTAGAATACGACATTTGGTTTACATGGATAAGATAAATCTTCGCCTGTTTACCCAAAAATGTGCGAAATCGATGCACTCCATTTTGTGTAAACGTTTGAATGGAATAGTCAGAAGTATGAAGAAGTACGCACAATTTATGCTATAAATACGTACTTAGATCAATACATTTTGATAACATCACACACACAAAAAAGACAAACTGTCACACAGTGATAAAAAGTTATTATTCGGTATGTTCGAAAAGTTCACGATGCGCGTTTGTATTCGTGAGAGTAATTCTGCATGCACATTTCTCAGCATGGAACTTTTATTGCAAGCCTCTTAAATACGACGACATAGATTTAACCTTTTCAAAGGCGGTGGCTAGACGGTCTAGCCACCTAATTTTAATTCCAAAACTGACAAATGGCACCAAGAATATTTTAATAAAATTTTGCTTTTGTAATGAAAGTGCAAATTAGCGGGTTTTTGTTTTCTGACAAATTCGTTTGAATATTCTGGTGTCTGTCAATTATTTCATCAGTTTACGAACAGAATTCTTGTGGCCCTGAAAGGGTTATTCTAAAATTTTAAATGCATTGGAAATTAAATCTTTACAGACATTACAGCACAGTATAACGTCACAATCTGCAATTGTGCACTGCTACATTTCCGGAATGTGAATAGGCAAAGTAGAATCGTCGCTCATCAATTTCGGACATTTTTGGGTATGCAGGCGACGATTTATCTTATCCGATTAATCACCAAATGTCGTTTCGTACTAATTAATTGATGCTCTAAAACTTTCTAATTGGAAAATTTGCTCTACCTCTTTTCGTTTTCGATTTGCAATGGTTATTTTCCAAATTTCGCCACTAGGGGTGCTGCCGTCGTTTGCATTAGGTCGGGCGTAGTCGCTTTACTGTATCGTTACCGCACTTGTATAGCTGTAGCTCTCTCCATTTGCAAGTATTTTCAGGTTAAAGGGACTTTCATTTGCACCCTGTATACTATACAGCTATACCCAACTCTACGTTGTATAGTTTTTACAGTCTTAGTATTCTTTTAGCAACGGTAGTTTTTTAATAATACACTTACTAATTCATATATTATTGTACGGAATCCTCTGTGTGCGAGTAATACTCGCACTTGACAATTTATTATTGTTTTTACTAACATGTTTATTATTTAAATAACATAATTTTCAAACACACTATTATTGTATATGACATAGATTTTTCACAAAATAATTCTTGATGCTGAATTTATCCTTTGTATTATGAAAAATTTGTAATATCTCTGATAAAACAATCAATATAAGTCATAGCTTGTCGCTAATGCGTGATGTATGCCATTTTGAACAGTGAAAGTCTTATTTGTTTTCTTAATTGGTTACGAAGGCCTAAGGCGTAATACAGTAGATGCACTCTATACCCCTTTAGGATCAGTGGGGAAATTTTTCGGAGTGGGGAAAATATTTTTTCAAAGCAATGCAAATAATTTTTTATTTGTTCAACTATTCTCTCAGAACTACCTTTTTCAAACTTTGTATTTTTAAGTATTACAATACTTTAGGGCAGCATAACTTTCCAGAAAGTCAGAAAGTTCAATAAATTCGAACCCACACTATCGCGTGTATTTAGTTTTAACCCTTTCAGGTGCAGAGAAATTCTGTTCGTAAAATGGTGAAATGATTGATTGACATCAGATTTTGCAAACGAATTTATAACCAAATAAATACTTACTTCTTTCTACGTACATTATGAAAGGAAAATTTTATTAAAATATTCCAGGTGGTACTTGGCAGTTTGGAATTAAAATTAAGTTGTTACATTTGTAACTAACGTCCTTGAGAGGGTTGAAGGAATATGAATCACTACTTCTATATCTATCAATTGGTTGAGATTTCAACGTAAATTAGGATGTTACTTTGACTCCGCTTTGGTATCGATCGTTTAATCGAATAAAATTTTCGGTGCAAATGTGGTACCAATAATTGGGACTTACTATAACGTAAATCTAAGTTTAAGAATATGCCTGCTCTTTAGTTATTCAAGAATTTGATACGGTGTATTTCCAGCAGTATTGCCAGATTGGGGACTTTTTTGTCCCCAGATTGTTGATTGTCACAGCTTTTTTGAAGTAGAAATATTTGGCGTGTTTAAAAATAGATTAAAAATTCTGATAAATAAGCGAATTACAGTCAAATAATCTGAATTAAAAAAGCCCCCAATCTGGCAACACTGATTTCCAGTTGAATAGTTGCTAGAAATGAATATAAAGGGAAAGCAACATGCATGAATATGCAGTATTTCTACAACTTATAAAAAAGTTGATTTTACATTTTATCCACACGCCCTCTAAAATACCAGACAGTCACTAAAATATCCCGTTGTTCATAAGCGGTTCCAAAAATATGCACATATCATTCTAGAAGCTAACCACGTTTGCTCGGGAGCTCAATATTTGTCTGCTTTTTTAGCATACTTTAGATATGTTTGGGCTATTAATACTTAGTATGTAAATTGATAAATAATTATACTATTTATCATCATATATAGGTACCAATTAACAAAGTGTATACTGATTTGAATAAGATCACATTCGGAGTGGTTTTTATAGAATTAGTTTAAACTTGTGTATGCGTGAAATCTATTTCTCTCACTCTATTTCATTTAACTGAAGTTAATAGAAACATTAAAACTCTTAGCAAGTTACAATTATTTTGAATGAAAAGAAAACTGCTCAAATGAAAATTTTAGTCTAAAGAACTCCTATTTTAAATTTCAACATCTTGGATATACATATAGGGTGTATCTGAAATGCTTCAACAAACATAGGGGATGATAGTACTCATCAAGACGAACAAAAAATGCAATGGAACATGGGGTTGCAAACCACTTATTGAGTCCCAAATACAGGGTGTTTCACCCTAACTGACGTCGGCTTGTCGGTAGTAATTTTGCGAAAAATTAAAATATTGCAATAAAAATGTAACGATATGTACCTTATTTTGTATAAAATGTGATAACATCACAAAAAGTTCTGGAAAAACAGGGTACTCACACAATCGATGATACCGTATGAACTGATAATTGCAGTCCAAAATGAGGAGCGTCCAATGCATACTGTTGGCGCGTATAATGGAAACTTCTACCACTTTTTTTTTTGTGATGTTATCACATTTCATACAAAATAAGGTACATATCGTTACATTTTTATTGCAATATTTTAATTTTTCGCAAAATTATTACCGACAAGCAGACTTCAGTTAGGGTGAAACACCCTGTATTTGTGACTCAATAAATGGTTTGTGACCAAATGTCCCATTGCATTTTTTGTTCGTCTTGATGAGTACTATAATCCCCCTAAGTTTATTGAAGCATTTCAGATACACCCTGTATATATATATTTTTTTATTCAAAGTAATATTTATTTTAAGCTCCATCTACACCAGGGGTATCAAACTATGAACCGAGGCGACACCAGTATTTCCCAATAGTAAGCTTTACCTTATTTATTCGCTAAAATTGCATGATTAAATAAGGCGAAGATTCGAAAATAGGGGCCGTGGTTTGACACCCCTGATGTAGACAAATATAAAACTACTATATAGAGTTTTCACTGTTGTTTTATTGCTGTCTAATCTGGGGAGTTTCATTATTTTTACCCGACTGCCAAGAAGGGTTATGTGTTTCACGCGTAATCTGGGTACGTGGATTTCTTTTTACCCTCCAAACATCCTAACGGCTGGACGGATTTTAATGAATGAGGTCTCTATCGATTCGTCTTAACCGTCCGATGGTTATAGGCTAGGTTTTGTTTTTTATAAATTTAAAATGGCGGCCGTAAAATACAAAATGGCGGTAAAGCCGAAAAAAATTTTTTTACACACCATATTGAGTGGCATATCATTGGATAGGTCTTTCAAAATGAAGACGATATTTCATTGACTATTTTACAGTCAGAAGCTTCGTTTAAATATTACACATCCTGGAAATTGTGTAGGTAGGAGCTCTGGCTTTGCTGCAACTCTAGCCATCATAGACCGTGTTTATATATAGGAACTAACAATTAAACACAACTTAAAAGTTATCAATACAAGTAAATAAAAAAATAGTTTCACATTGATGAGAAATAATTAATTAGTTCGCTTCTTACGCAGTCGGGTTTTTTGATTTTTTAAATTTAATTTTTACTTGTTTATTTCATTTATCTATGAAACAGCCTTTTACCTGATCTTTCTTAAACAATTGTTCATTCAAGTGTCAATTTATTTTGTAATACCAAAGAATTAAAAAAGTGAACATTTTACATTTGAATAGGTCCACATCCGTTTGAAAACAGTCCATCTAGATGCACATATGTCGAAACTTATGTAAAGCAATCAGTGACGTCAGTAATTTATTTTCATTTTGCGTGACTTGGCAAATGTTACGTTTTGCCATATCTGAATTTGAATTTCAAGTATCGAGTATCATCTAAAAATGCCTTACCTACATTAATGGACACATTACATTTGGTAAATACTTTAATTATGCTTAAATGACTCTTTTATTGAAATGTGAAGAAAAAAATATATGACGAAAAATTTTAGTCAAATTATATTTTATAAATGGGATTTCATGTGCGATTTAATGAGGTAGTATTGCTACATGTACATATTTATTTATTTTTAAAGTCTTCTTTTATATTTTCTTTATTTTCATTGCGAAATATTGTCACTGTTTATATTGCGTATTAGATTATAGAATTGTTTAAAAAAGGGCAGTTTTCCCTAAAAATAGTTTGAAAGGAAATTTAGGCTATCGTAATTACAGGTCTAATTTCCGGTACAGGGATAACAATATGGCAGTGTTGCCAGAGTGGGGATTTTTTTTGTCCCCAGATTGTTGATTGCCACCGCTTTTTTTAAATAGAAGTATTCGGCCTATTTAAAAATAGATTAAAAATTCTGAAAAAGAAGGGGACTTATACTATTTTAAAAAAGTGGTGACAGTCAAATAATCTGAATTAAATAAGTCCCTAATCTGGCAACACTGCAATAGGGTTGTCCTTTGAACGCTATTATACCATCATGAGATTGCTAATCTTTTAAAACATAAAGAATATTTTTTGTGAGAAAAAATACGTTCATATTACCTAAATATGCTAATTTCTCAATATATATATGAAGATTATTAAAAAGTGATGTATTTTTTAGTAATATGTTTGAAATAATAGTTCTAAAACGCTTTCAATGTTAAGAAAATAATCGCTGTAGAATAAAAATTTTAAAAACATGGAGTTATACAAATGCTGCTAATCATAAACACGTAAAACATCACTCAGTGCAGAAAAACAATATAAATGGTAATTATAGAAAAAATTGTAAATGGTATGTACATCATGTACGAATAAAATATTTTTTTTTTCCAAAGATATAACTATGAAATTGATAATTGCATTAAAACTGCATTTTAAATGCGGTAAATAAAAAATAGCCTTTCAACAAAATAGCATTATTTCTGAAATAAAAATAAAATTAAACAAGAATGAAAAATCATGCATCAGGCATAGATTATGAAACATTTTCCGACAGCAACAGAATATTATTAAGAATTTTCATTTTTTATACACCGAAATGAGATTTTTAAATGAGGAATTTAAAAAACACGTAATTCAGAAAAATCGATTTTCAGATATTGCTGTAAATATGCGGTAATGTGTGTGTGGATTCTGTGATGCAACCCGGTATATTATCTACAATTAATGCTCCATAATTTGTCAAAAACATGTTGTGGTGCACCTCAGTGCTCCTTTTTAATTTCATTATGTTTGAAGTATCATAACATCATTAAATGCACATAATCCAATTTTTCCCCTAAGATTATAATTATAATATATTGGAATTATTTAGTGCGTCAATGTAAACGAAATATAAATGCTATTTATTCTATACTCCTGAGAAAGCATGTTGTAGTCTACCTCACAAATGCATATCAATCTCATTATGCTAAAAGTTGTAACATCACTAAATAGAACATAAACCATAGACCATAATGTAACAAACTTATTTTGTGTGTCCCTATAAATGCTGCATGCTTCATTTTCAATATCTAATTTTCTATACTGAACCTCATTAGCATTAAAAAATTCCATGCCAATGCGAGTGTAATTACTAGAATTAGAGCACGGACAGACAGTGTTAAAATGGGAATTGCTAATTTGCCTAATGGAAATTAACCGATAAAAATCCCATCCTTATAAGAAATGTGAAACCCTGATTAATATTAACAGCATACAATAAATATTTTGAAAAAGATTTTTACAAGTTTAAAGTTTTATTGTGCTTATAAATAAAGGTTACAATGTAATTGAACGAAATGATTAAAAAATAATTATACCTTTTGTTTTATGCTTTTATATATGCATTATATCTGATGACATTTCTTTATTTCCCTATTTATTTTAACGCTAATATGTTGTAAGATTTATAACTCTATAACGTTTATGCTAAATTCCATGCCAGTGCCGCAGAAATTCTGTTTGGCAATTGGATTTTTAAAAAAATGTTCGTTTCTAGACTGATCATCAGCACTGGATTAAGGACTAGTAAAAAGTGACAGCGGTGCTTACAAACTGCCGCGTAAAGGAGCAGGTTTCACACAGGTGCGTACTTTTAAATACCACTATGTCTGAAATGTAATACTCGCGTTATTTAATTGCAAAACTCTGCGATTAAATAGTGCGAAGAAGATTACTTTTCGGAAATAAAGGTATTCAAAAGTAAGCAACTGTGCTAAATCTGCTACTTTACTCTGGTGCTGCTCTGCAGCTGATGCTGGTGCATTGTGCGCACTAATTTTTCAGTGGTTCTTTATCGTGCAAACAAAAGTGACAAAATTAAACATGAGCAATCTGTACATATGAGGAATATTTTTTAGTCAGAAAATATTTATGTATAGGGGATGTAGGAGAAGTCATATTATAATTAAATAAGGCGAAGGTTACTATTAAAAAATAGTGGTAACAAAAAAGCCTAAAATTAGCAGCTATGCATTACGACCTTTCCAACAAACCATTATATTATATAGATAGCTAGTCCGTGGGTAGATTTAATATCTAGCTCCGGAATACCGCCAGGATCACTTTTGCTCTTCCGAAGGGGAAAAGAGGTATATGTTATAACTACCCTTTCAACACCTTTGAAATTTTGGTTATTTTTTCTCAGTTTGTATAGAAAATTATAAAAAACATGTGTCATTATTTCCCCATTATCGGAAATTTTTAATGTGTAACTCTATTTTTTTTGTACCGCCTTTGCCCTCGCCGTGGTTCTGAATCGTACAAATAAAATATATAAAAGGAAAAAGGATTTTTGTTGACATTTCAAAATCTGTTCTTTTAGTCTGAATAAGGTACAGTTGTGGAAGAAAACAAGTAAACACCCCCTACTAACTCCTCAACAAATTATCGCAGAAGAAAGTTACTGGTATCGAACGATTGGAAATAAAGGCTACTTTTAAATGATGTATATAAAATTTACATAGGGGGCCATCTACATATTAAATCGAAACCAAACTTCATTTTTTTCAATGGCAATACCCGAATTTAACAAGATATTTTAAGTCTTCGGTTCAAACTATGCCTAGTCACCAAATTCCAAGTCATTTGAATGATACGTTTTTGAATTATAAACATTCAAATTTTAGTACTTCTAATGTTAAAGTACATTTTCATACTTTCATTAATATCTCCTGAAATTATATTCCTAATGTGCTATTTTTTTTTGTGTAGCAATAATACTAAAGTACCCAAACGTGAATACGTTGAATTTGCAATTTTTATAATTTTACGATATGAATTATAAATAAAATTAATATTCGAAAAATTATGAATTGCAACCTACAGTTTTTTGATGTATTTAGATTTATTAAGTCCTGCTTTATGGAAATCCAAAATTTCACATTTTTCTTCCAAGTAGTTTTCAAATTATGCTCAAAAAACGGCATAATGGTGTTTTAAGGGGCCGTCTATGATAGAAGTGACTAGATATTTTGAAATTTCTTATGCTATCCTGTAATCTAGCAGTCTTCAATGATTGCTTGAGTGACGCTTAAGATGCCTTGATCAAGAAGGAGGCGCTCTCTGTCAACAATCGAATACCGAAGTTCAATTTGGATACAGCCCCTAAAATACGCTCGTTTTAAAATATTTAATTTCTCAGAAACTTATCGTACGAATTGCATAAAAATTTGTTTTTAGGCTAATTGAAGGGTGTAGAGTTCATTTATGCTGTCAGAAATGTGTACCGCTATTGAAAAAAAAACAAAATTTTGGTTCGTTTTAATATGTAGATGGCCCCCTACGCAAATTTTATGTACATCATTTAAAAGTAGACTTTATTACCAATCGTGTTGTGCCAGTAACTTTCTCCTACGATAATTTTTTGCAGAGTTAGTAAGGGCTGTTTACTTTTTTTTTCCGGGACTGTACATAGCTTGTGGGATATATCCTAGAAATTATTATTATTTTTTTTTTCATATTTCGAAATACTACTGAAAAAGTTTTTAAAAATTGTCTGTATTTGTTTAACTGGAAAATACATTCAGTTGCAGAAATAAATAAAAACACATAAATGTATGGTACGATAGGCCAAATTTCACCTCTACATGTGACAGTGCGGCTTCGCGTACATGTGTTTTAAAGGAAGTCAAATATACGTGCACCAATGAAAAGAAAAGAGAAACTATTTTTATTTATACTCCATTTGCTAAATACAATGAAAGTTGAAGACTATCGATATTATAAAGGACAAACGTGTCTGTGCGTAACTCTGACGTCATTTTGCGAATGGCAACGGCAGACGATCAAATTTCGCTTTTACGGCAATAAAAAAAAAATTAAACTTCTGAATATCGCACATTTTTAATCTTTACACCGTAGAATAGGGGCGGGGGGATGTACTTTCAAATACAATTTTTTTTTTTTTTTTAACTCTGCCGCAATTTGTTTGAAAAATATTTACTAAATGTTTATTGTTTTTAAAATAATTTTCAGGCATTTTTTAAAAATGTATGTCTATTGCATGCAGACGATTGCGTAAGATAAATCCGTCTGTACTTAAATTAATATAAATAGCTATGCATTTGTTTCCAGCTTATGTGACATAACGAAATTAAAACAATTATCAATCAATAAATCAAATAATAAAATATAAATAAAATACAAATTTAAAACATCTGATTGGAATAATTAAAAAATAACTAAAATGATCAGAATTAAAAAAATGTTGATTTTAAATAGTGATCTTTGGTGATTTCTTCTGCTGCTAACTTCCGGCGCGAAGCCAATACAAAACTATCCCTTTAACCCCTTCAGGACGAGCGTCTTTTACAGAATTTTTAATCTTTAATCACCGGTTTTTTAAAATAGAAATTTTTGCCTAATTGAATCCGGAAAATGCTCTGACTAACCCTTTGCACTCGAAGTTTTTTTTCATTTCTATTACCAGCAACTCGAAGCGATTTTAGCTATATCGTATTATTATTTTTAATTCTTTATGAATACAAATGTTATGATATAAAAAAAAAAGAAAAAAATTATAAAATTATTACATTTTGTAATCGTCCAAAGTGTGATACCTTTTGAAGCAATTGCCAATATGTAATCTTGGCTTTTCTAGGCAGGTATCACAAAATTATTTACATTGTCTCTGTAGCAGAGCCCTCGAGTTTGAAGACAAATTTTAGATGGCTCCGCTCCGGAGCCCTCGAGTGCAAAGGTTTAAATAAGGCAAAATTTACAATAAAAGTTTACTGGTGAAAATAATCACCGATTCTGAGCACCTTACGCGGCACGAATACCGGTCGCTCGTCCCCAGGGGCTTAAATAAATTTCAACATTTTATTTAAACTAATTACTATTTTTCATATAAATATGATTTTTGATATTATTAATGCGTATTCTAAAAAAATATTAAATGTAAAAAATCTATTATATTTATCTTATATTCTGTAACCCAGGAATTCCGGCTACATCCACTTGTGAACATAATGAACTATAAATTATGGTATTATGAATATACAAAAATATAACATAAAAATCAAAATAAGCAAGATAATATACAGGATAGCTTAAAAGAAAGAAATGTTTACCAAATTCTACAAGTAATCACGACATCATTTTTCATAGCATGCCAGAATACTCATTAATCAATATTGATTCTTCAACAATCTCATAAATGGTTTTCGAAAGTCACGTTCCAAAGTAAGATTTTAAAAGCAAACATTCAATTTATAGAATGAAGCATATTTCTCTGAAAATGTTATAATGGAAGCTTTATATACTATAATACTTAGAAGTCAATTTAAATAAATTTTATTCTTTTCATTCTATGGGAGGAGTTTTTTAATTGTTTGTACCTGAAAAAAGTACATTTCACATTCCATAACAAGAAATAAATTGCATGAGTGCATCTTAGTACACCTGATTATTTTCAATGTTTAAGTGTTGCATTAAAAAGCAACTCTAACAATTTGATCAGTGGGTGATAATTTTATCTCATTGGTAAATTAGCCATTTTCCCAATGGCCTCGGATTTTAAAAGGCCGTAAATTCAGCTTCTGAAAATTCAATGTAAGCATAAGTTAAGAAGGACTGGAATCCTCTTACTTGGTACAAGGCGTTAACCCTTTCAGGTGCAAAGTAATTTTGTTTTCGAAATGATCGGTGGACACCAGGATTTATGAACAAATATATTTGTAAATAAGTAAAAGCTTTTCTGTACGTACATTATAAAGCCAAACTTTTTATTTAACAATTCCGGCGCCAATGTGGCATTTGGGATTAAAATTAAGTGGAATATTTTATATCCGACCCCCCACTCCCCTTCAAGTGATTAAGTTGTCTGAGTGCTGCTTTGACTTGACCCTTGACCATTTAGCTTTTTAGGTGCGTTCTTAATTATATAAATACGTAGCATGCTTATAGTCGTCGCCTGGTCCGTCTGTCTGTCTGACATATAACAGCGCAAAAACCACCCAACCGAATGAGTTAAAATTTTAAATATATAATTTTTACAAAAAAATTGTCGAGTCATTTCAAATTTTATGAAAATCGGATGAATAATTCAATTACAGGGACAGTCAAAAGTATTCCGTTACATCCCGGACAATGGGAAAAAATAGTTTCAAGTGCATTTTAATGATGTTACACCCTTTCGAACATAATAAAATTGATATGCATTTATAAAGTGCGTTAAAATATACATTCTGTAGAATATGCGGTGCAAAGAATATTTATTATTCATTTACAAGGCCACACAAAAGAATGCCGTTTCATAATGGTATAGGGCGAAACATTTGCGATGTATTTCTATTATGTTAAACTATTTCACATATAATGAAATTGATATGCGTTGCTCAGGTTTACTAGAAGTTACTTCCTGTATAATAGAAAGTGCATAGTATGTACAGGGACACACAAAAGATTTCGGATACTATACTGTATCCGAAGTACTGAATGGTTACTGGGTATGAACGAAACTATCTTAAAGGTGATTTATAAATAAGATGGGCATTTTTAAACTAAACAAAATTTAGTATACGTTTGTAGCATGTAGATAAAATGATATACAGGACCACGCAAAAAATTGGATACATGGGCGTCTATAGATGATAATCCCTAGAAGTGTGATTTCAGTAGTTTTAAGAGTGTTTTAGTCTTAATTAAATTTTAGCTAAATAGTGGCGTTTATATAAAGATAGTAGGTAAAATACAGGTCTCTACAAAAGTATTCAAGTACGCTTCCGCCTACTGGAATAAATTTCTGAAAGTGAAATTTCAAATTATTATGCGTTTTTAATACTTTCCAACATAGTTGGAAAGTGTTTATGAATTCGGTTTGTGTGTCCGTCTGTCTGTCCGAACTCTTAACTTGTGTTAATATAGTTGGATTGCTCTCTACTTGATACATGTTACTGAGATTTACTAAGCCATGTTCGGTATTGAAATAAAGTATGTAGCGTCCATGGTTTAATTACAGAGACACTCAAAAGTATTCCATTAAATTATGGTCTGTGGGGAAGTTTAGTAATTATATAAATACGTAGCATCTATAGTCGACTTCTGGTCCGTCCATCTATCCGCATATAACAGCGCAAAAACTACCCAACGGCGAATGGTTTCAAATTTAATATATATAATCGTTGCAGAATTTTGTCGAGTCATTTGAAAATTTATGAAAATTGAATCAAAACTTGAAAAGATAATAATAGTAGAAATTTTCTCCATTCTATTAAATCCTATATCATACGTAATTAATTCAATGATATCCCTTGATAGGTAATGATTAGGTTGTCATGGTGATTACGTCATATTTAAGATGGGGTTATATTATTTCCGTATTACTGAATTTAATATATATAATCGTAATATTGTATTCATGTATTTTTGCATAAGAGCGTAACATCTATTGCACAAGATCTGAATATTTATAAAACTAGTTATGTTACTATTATTGCCACGTTTGACGTACAATTTCCAACTTGTTTTCGAATAGTTTAAGGTCATCTATTTTTTTTTTTTTTTTTTTTTTTTTTTTCAAAAAAACTCAATTTATCACTTCCTGTTTCTTATTTTGCTGGATCATTCGTTTCCATTCAACAATCCGAGTACAATTTTGATAACAAAAAATTAATTAAAAATACTTTTTTCTAAAAGATTTTTGGCTACGTTTTTGCTTTTACTTTGCAGAAAAGTGCTATTTATAAGAAAAAAATTAACTATAAGTTAGAATACATATTTTTTCAATTAAGACTAAAACACGTTTAAATCAATTCAAATCACACTTCCAGAGATTATCATCCATAGACGGCCATGTATTTAATTCTTTGCGTGGCCTTGTATATCATTTTATCTGTATTCTGCAAACATATCTTAGTGTACAAAATGTAGTTCAGCGTAAAAAGGCATAACTCACTTAAAAACCACCTTTAAGCTATTTTCGATCATACTCAATAACCCATACGAATTCTTTTGTGTAGCTCTGTATATGATCTACATCATTTATGCACACAACGTAATATGCAAGAATTCAGTTAAACTTAAAAACTCATATCACAACTAAAAATGCACGTCCAGCAATCATCGCTAATACAGTAGTTCGGATACAGTATATTATCCGAAATCTTTTGTTTATCTTTGTAAATACTATGCACTTTCCATTATACAGGAAGTAACTTGCAGTAAACCTCAGCAACGTATATCAATTTCATTATATGTGGAATAGTTTAACATAATTAAAATACGCCGCAAACAATGTTTCCTCCTATTATACCATTATGTAACGGAATTCTTTTGTGTAGCCCTGTAAAAAAAAAAAAACTATAAACGCTACATAATTTATTTTCAATACCGAACATGGCATAGTAAATCTCAATAACATATATCAATTACAGAGGGATCCAACAATATCAACACAAGTTAGAGTTCGGACAGACAAACCGAATTCATAAACACTTTTCAACTGTGTTGGAAAGTGTTAAAAACGCATAATAGGTTTAAATTTCACTTTCAGTCATTTATACCAATAGACGGAAGCATACTTGAATACTTTTGTACAGCCTTGTATTTTACATACTATATTTATATACATGCCACTATTTAGCTAAAATTCAATTAAGACTAAAACACGCTTAAAACTACTGAAATCACACTTCCAGAGATTATCATCCATAACCGGCCATGTATCCAATTCCTTGCGTGACCCTGTATATAATTTTATCTATATTCTACAACCATATCTTAGTATACTAAATGCAGTTCAGCGTAAAAATGTATAACATATTTAAAAAACCCTTTTAAGCTATTTTCGTTCATACTTAGTAACCCTTGCGAATTCTTTTGTGTAGCCCTGTGTATGATCCCCAGCATTTATATACACAACGTCATATGCAAAAATTTTGTTAAACTTAAAAACTCATAACACAACTAAAAATGCACGTCCAGCAGTCATCGCTAATCTACTTCGGAAACAGTATAGTATCCGAAATCTTTTGTGTGTCCCTGTAAATACCATGCAATTTCTATGATACAGGAAGTAACTTGTAGTAAACCTCAGCAACGTATATCAATTTCATTATATGTGAAATAGTTTAACATAATTAAAATACGCCGCTAACAATGTTTCCCCTACATTGACCATTGTGTAACGGAAATCTTTTGTGTGGCCCTGTAAATGAATAATAAATGTTCCTTGCATCGCATATTCTATAGAATGTGGATTTTAGTGCACTTCATAAATGCATATCAATTTCATTATGTTCGAAAGCGTGTAACATGATTAAAATGCACTTGAAACTTTTTTTTTCCCATTAGCAGTAATGTAACGGAATACTTTGACTGACCTTGTAATTGAGCTATACATGTGATTTTCATAAAATTCGAAATGACCCGACAAAATTCTGCAACATTTATATTTTTTAAATTCCAAACCATTAGGTTGGGTAGTTTTTGCGCTGTTATATGAGGACAGACGGACAGACAGATTACGAACGCATCTAAAAATGTAAGAGACGACTCTAAAGAATTGCCTTGTTCTATGAAACTAAGTGTGTTACCTGTCATCAATAAGCATGAATTTATCAGGAAAGACTTCGTCTTAAGGTGTGTCCCAACGAAATAAAGCCACCGTAATTGTGTGCCGTAACTGGGCACGAAACAAACAAATAAGATTGAAACAAATATATTAAGAAAGTCTATATATAAATACATATTTACAAGGAGTAACTCACTTCCTGCCCCACCTGGGCAGGAGAAAAAGATGAATGTGTAAAAAAAGAGGGGGGAAAAGTGTCCCGCCGAAATAAAGTCACTGCCAATATTAGTATTTATTGGTAACTACCGACATTCGAGCTGCTGAGTTCAACATGTTTATGACGTCAGGAAGTCGTCAAATACTTGTTCTGTGCCAGTTGAACTTTGTACAGGCTTTAGAAGTTTGTATTTTCTATTTCTCCTGCTGTATTGCAATGGGAAAGAAAACTCAGCTATCAAAGTTCGAGAAAGCACAGATAACAGCTTTTAAGGAACAAGATCTTTCACATAGACCAATATCTAAGCAAATCAAACGATCAAAAACCGTAATAGACAATTTTGTCAATCAGAGCAATGCGTACGGGTATAAAAAAAGGAGGTGTACCTGCAGAAAAATGACTTCCAGGCAGGCACGAGAAGTTTTACGTCGTCTTTCAAGAGGTGGCATTTCTCTAAAACAGTTGACCAAAGAGGATAACATCCCTGTGACAAAATCAACCCTTTTAAGAATTGAAAACGTACAAGTGACTTACGATATAAGAAAAGGAAACAGCAGCACATGTTGAAAGCTATCCACGTGCAAAGGAGAGTCGGCTGGGTCAAATATAATCAAACCTGGAAGGGCCAGTGGCATCGTGTTATTGTCTCAGATGAGAAAAAAATTAATCAGAAGGGGCCAGACGGCCTTGCTTTTTATTGGTATGACATGAGGAAAGAAGAGGAAATTTTCTCCAAAAGACAGCAAGGTGGGGGCTCATTAAAGGTGTGGGGAAACTTCGCCTATGGAGGTAAACATAACCTGGCTATTCTCTCAGGCCGCATGAAGGCTACCGATTACCAAGAAATACTAGAAAACCATTTACTGCCATTTTCAAACAGAAATGGTAGACTAAGTTGGATTTTCCAGCTGGAAAAACCTCCATTCACGTTGTAAAATTGTCCTGGGAATGGTTTTTGGAGAATCGGGTGCATGCCAGGGAACTGCCTGCCCTTTTTCCCTGATCTCAATCCCCAAGAAAATGTGTGAGGTATCCTCAATAAGGCTATATATGCCAATAACAGACACTTTCAATCTGTGGCAAAATTGAAGGTCGTCATCATTGAAGCGTGGGAGAATATTGATGCTACTGTCCTCCAAGGAGTGTTAAATGGTATGTCACATCGTATATTCCAAGTCATATTTAACCAGCAGGGATATATTGTCTATTAACAGTAGTGGCTTTATTTCGGTGGGACACCTTTCCCCCTCTTTTTTAAAGAAATAAATTGTTTTCCCTGTCCAGGTAATGCAGGAAGTGAGTTACTCCTTGTAAATATGTATTTATATGTAGAATTTCTTAATATATTTGTTTCGTTCTTATTGGTTTGTTTCGTGTCCAATTACAGCACACAATCACTGTGGCTTTATTTCGGTGGGACACACCTTATGTTATTTGATCGACTTTCTGCACTGTGGGACATTGAGAGCACGCATAGGGTTGAAATTCAGGGGGCAGCCCCTTAAATCTTTAAAATAATAAGAATTTATGAAAAAGGCTCTGTAAGAATATATATGTAAAATGCTGTTTCCGATTGTGATCAAACTTGTCATTGCACGATTGTAATTTCAACATACGGTAATTTTGTTTGAAAAGTTTTCATTATATTGCATTAAACTTGCAAACCATAAATTTATATTACTTTAACAAACTGTGGTTCAATAACACTTCTTACCACATTCAACGTCTTCAGTTTTCAATGACTGATATTAAACAATGAAATATTTTAAAAGCCTGTAGCCACATATTTTTGCGTATGTATGGGTGGGGCACATTATAGGTTCTCTGTTACAATGCCTATTTTTAAGTTAAAGAGTATGAATATATCATTTCCTACTTATTTTGAAAGTCAATCCCTCATCACCACTACCACAACCGCCGATTTCATAGAATTAGCAATACTTTCGAAAATATCGATTTTTTTAAAATTAATGAGCATTATGTTTAAGCTTTTACAGAATATTATATAAAATAAAAATCAATGATATGCATAGTTTATTGTTTCAGTTATTTCAAAATAACGGACGTTTATCAGTTACATTGATTGGCTTGATTTTCAGTAATTTATATCTCACTAACGTATCATTCAAAGTTGAGAAAAATTTGCCTTTCAAAATATTTGGCATACAGAATTTAAATATGAAAAAAAATTATGGTGTTGCAAGTGAAATTTTAAAAGTTAAGTACAATTTTAACATATAGACATTATGAATATTATAACATACCCATTATGACAAAATAAATCACATACAATTGTAAACAGCTTTATACGAATTAAAACGATATTTTTTTTATTGCATTAATTAGATCTGAAGTTACGGTCATCGCTCTGATACTTTTTTCACGTATTGAATCAACTGCTTTTTATTGAAAATTTAAATATAATTAAAAAACTGTTTTATGATCTTTTAAATAACTCGTTTCCATCAACTGATATTTTAAAAATATATATATAGTGGAATGGAGGCACTGACGCACTCTTGTTATGCAGGTATTAAACCAATGCTTGGTTGCATTCCAAAGAAATGTGTTCAATTCGTTTTCCTATTCCTGTTTAAAAATCTAGTCTAACCGCCCCACCTCTCTTGATATTCACTTCCAGTATCACATTGTACTTCAAAATCGGTTTCTGCATTTGATGAACCTAAATTCAGCGTTTTCCTCTACTTCAGTGTCAATTGTTTATTCCACAATGTCTTGAACATATCTTAAAATGTCCTTATTTTTTAAGCACCTTTCTGCATCTGTGGGTTGCCAGTTTGGCCTCTAGTTTTATTTAAAAAATTCGGATTCACACCAGAAAATGCAAAAACTATTTTCAAATTTATTTAATGTCAGACTTTCTTTGACTATTTAAAATAATTCTTCTTTAAAAAGTTCCGGTCTGAAGTCGAAATTTCAGGGTAAAAATGGAGGCCAAACTGACAACCCTGCTTCGGACAATTCCATATCTTTCGCAACAAGTTCTTGATAAATTATCCAGATTACGATGAATCGATTAACACTTGAAAATTTTTACTTTACAAGTTAAATCTATTTTCAGACGCAAATTTAAGAACTTTCAGGTGTAAAATAACAAAACTTGTTACAAAAATAGTCGTTTGAATCTTACAACTCGCAAGAATCTTTGACTTTTAACCCGTTGAAGAGCGCTAGTATATTATATGTACCATTTAATTTAAAAACCTAAATTTCACATTGGCACCAGAATTTTAAAACTAAATTTTGCTTTATTTAGCGTACGTGAAGATAAACTTTTATTTATTTTCATATAATTTTTCTCGAAAATCCTGGTGTCAGTCAATCATTTTAACATTTTTTTCACCAGAAGTACTGTGCCCCTGAAAGGATTGAGTTGAGTTGAATTTTGACGGCCAATTATCTACTCGAGGGATATAGGCCCAGGATATAGGTCTATAGGAGGGATATAGGTCTTTCTAAGGGAACCTAACCTTTATTTACGCATGGAAATCCATGGTTCGAAGAAAACCACGAAAACTCCGAACGATTAGGCCGACGGGCACGATTGGGTTCGAACCCAGCATCTCCCGTCTCCCAGCTTCGAGAGCAGAACCTCTCGGCCACTGGTGGGTCCCCTCACAAAAGGATTAAACAGTGGGTAAACCGAAAGCGTAAGCGTTGTTATGATATCCTATCTAACTCATATTAAATTAGCCACAAAATGTACAAATTTCCTATTTTAAAAAGTAAAAAGAGTTACATTAACCCGGTAATTCTTGTGAACCAATAAGAAATCATCAAAAATGACTGTTAATGCTGCGTGACTTTTATATTGAGTTGTTATTGAAATCGGGCTGGACAGCGTTTGCGACATGCTTCTATTTCTTCGTCAATAGGGTTGCGTTTGATGATGAAAATCCCATTATTTCTTTATTTACTTTTTTACTGCTTTAGTAAGGATATTTAGAAACTGAATTTTTACACATGTATTATCAATGGCGGATCTAAGGGGGGGGGGGGGTGAAGGGGCGATCGCCCCCCCCCCTTGGGCTAATAAAGGGTTTGTAAAACGACATTATACATCCTCACAGGAAATAAATTGGGGCGGAACTCGAGCCCGGCGCGACCCGACCCGGGTCGCGCCACTTTAAATCCACGAGACTCAGACTGGGTCAGGTCTTTTCTCCTTTAGAGTCGGGCCGTGCCCTGATCTTAATTTTTTCTGCAGATTCGTGTCGGGCCGGACTTCTTTTTCCTCGAGATCGAGCCTGGCCTGGACTTCATTTTTCCTAGAGGTCTGCACTGGCCAAAATTTCCAGGTCGGGACTCGGCCCGGAATAAAAGCTAAACATTCGGTCCGTGTCAGCCCGTATGATAAGCATTATTGGCCCGACCACGACCCGTGCACTCCTCTAAATTCTTCCTTCCGAGCCCAAGTTGGTCCGACCCGACACGCGTCACGCCAATTTAAATCCACGAGACTCGGGCTCGATCAGGTCTTTTCTCTTTCAGAACCGGGTCGTGCCCTGATCTTAATTTTTTCTGCAGATTCGGGTCGAGTCAGACTTCTTTTTCCTCCAGATCGAGCCTGGCCTGGATTTCATTTTTCCTAGAGGTCTGCAATGGCCAAAATTTCCAGGTCGGGGCTCGGCCCGGAATAAAAGCTAAACACTCGGTCCGTGTCAGCCCGTATGATAAGCATTATTGGCCCGACCACGACCCGTGCACTCCTCTAAATTCTTCCTCCCGAGCCCAAGTTGGTCCGACCCGACCCGGGTGTCGCGCCAGTTTAAATCCACGAGACTCGAGCTGGGTCAGGTCTTTTCTCTTTCAGAACCGGGACGTGCCCTGATCTTAATTTTTTCTGCAGATTCGGGTCGGGTCAGACTTCTTTTTCCTCCAGATCGAGCCTGGCCTGGATTTCATTTTTCCTAGAGGTCTGCACTGGCCAAAATTTCCAGGTCGGGGCTTGCCCTGAATAAAAGCTAAACATTCGGTCCGTGTCAGCCCGTATGATAAGCATTATTGGCCCGACCACGACCCGTGCATTCCTCTAAATTCTTCCTACCGAGCCCAAGTTGGTCCGACCCGACCCGGGTCGCACCAGTTTAAATCCACGAGACTCGGGCTCGGTCAGGTCTTTTCTCTTTCACAACCGGGTCGTGTCCTGATCTTAATTTTTTCTGCAGATTCGGGTCGAGTCAGACTTCTTTTCCCTCCAGATCGAGCCTGGCCTGGATTTCATTTTTCCTAGAGGTCTGCATTGGCCAAAATTTCCAGGTCGGGCCTCGGCCCGGAATAAAAGCTAAACATTCGGTCCGTGTCAGCCCGTATGATAAGCATTATTGGCCCGACCACGACCCGTGCACTCCTCTAAATTCTTCCTCCCGAGCCCAAGTTGGTCCTACCCGACCCGCGTCACGCCAATTTAAATCCACGAGACTCGGGCTGTGTCAGGTCTTTTCTCTTTCAGAACCGGGTCGTGCCCGGATCTTAATTTTTTCTGCAGATTCGGGTCGGGCCAGACTTCTTTTTCCTCTAGATCGAGCTTGGCCTGGACTCCATTTTTCCTAGAGGCCTGCACTGGCCAAAATTTCCAGGTCGGGGCTCGGCCCGGAATAAAAGCTAAACATTTGCTCCGTTTCAGCCCGTATGATAAGCATTATTGGCTCGACCACGACCCGTGCACTTCTCTAAATTCTTCCTCCCGATCCCAAGTTGGTCTGCAATCTTACTTATTTGCCATTCGTAAAAATTAAATTTGTTTTGCACATTTGTTTGGCGAAATCTTTAGAAATTTAATTTGATTTGATAAGTTACAGAGATGCATTTTTTAAAATTTACTTTTTTACTTTGTAGAGCTTTAAAATTATGATTTTTTTTTTTTTTTTTATCAACCGTTTCTTTCATTCTAAACTGATTATCTTACTGGATTTTTATTTGAATGTAATTGTCTAAGTCATAATTTTACGTAGTGTTTACGTACATAATTGCCCAAATAGTCATCGCTATAGCCATTAATATTGTTGTTTTCTGTATTCATGAATTTCGAACATAATTTGAAAATAAAATATGAGCATAAGCAAGTGTACTTTGTGAATAATTTTAATTGCGAAATGCAGGCAGGGCTGGAGTTGATTTTTTAGCTTTTATACCGGGCGGGGCCAATAGTTTTTTTTTTTTTTATGTGGGTTGGACCTGGGCTTGGGCCTGATAACTTCAGCCCAGGTAAACCCCTAACTGGCATATCGAAGCCAGCTTAACTTTTTTTCTTAAATGCTTAATTTCAGCCATCATCCCATAACTACTGAATATACCGGTTGTCCTAAAATGGACTGACTGATTTTAAAATTCAATAAATTGCAAATGGTGACAGATATTAAAAAAATACTTGCAGGAAGGTTATAGATGTTGGGAACAAGGGTGATTATGTTCCAAATTTTCCTCATATTTAACCCTCTCGCTGCGCAACCCGCGATTTCCACGGCCAACGTAAAAGTGGCAAAATTTGCGCAACTCGCAATTTCCGCAGCAAATCTTTTTTTTTTTTTTATGATCTAATTCTATTAAAAAAAATCCTTTTTCACAAAGATTTTGGGACATATTTTACTCTAAAATGAGTGCAGATTTGAAATGTGTAATAAAAAATATGCGCAATTTTTTAACCTATTTTGATAAAATAATAATAATAATAATAATAATAATAATAATAATAATAATAATAATAATAATAATACGCAGCTCCAGGGTTAAGGCATTCGGTTCCAAAAATTTTGAAAATTCACCTATCCGAAAATTCGGACGTACAAATAATCGCAAATTTTGATAAATGGTCTCCATAAAAAATCTATTTCGTCAATCGTTCGCAGAAAATAACTTCAATTTCGCCGAACGATCACAGAAAAAACGCGAATTTGGTCGTGGAGCCACGGAAAACATGCGAAATTCTTCAAATGATCACAGAAAACGCGAATTTCTTCAAAAGGCAGCGGAAAAGAACTCGAATTTCGTTAAAGGATCGCGGAGAAAACGCAAATTTTGTCAAATAGCCGCGAAAAAAGACCCCGCAAATTTCGTCAAAGGATCGTGGAGAAAACACGAATTTCTTCATAGAATCGTGGGAAAAAAATGAATTTAGTCAAGCAATCGCTTTAAAAACGCGAATTTAGTCAAAGGATCGCTGAAAAAAGCGAATTTTGTAGAAGGGTCACGGAAAAAAACGCGAATTTTACCAAAGGTCTGCAAGATTACACTGATTTCGTCAAAGGGTTGCAGAAGAAACGCAAATTTCATCAAAGGGTCGAAGACGAGCGAATTTCATCAAAGAGTCTTGGGGAAAATGCAGTGGTCTCTTTAGAAAACAGCACACTTACATACGTTTATTATTATAGGTATAATTTTTAACTTGAAATAATATACTGAACTAATTTTTGAAAAAAAAAATTAACCCAAACCCAGTTAGCAGGAATCCACACTCAGCCTGAAATCGATCCGAATCAAAAACAGCTAACCCGACCTGCAACAAAAATAATTAGTGCCAGAAGGGAATCCCCCCATCTGCTGTAACCTTTCAGAAAATTTTCTTTGAATTTCAGAATTTTTTTTTCTTTTTTTACTCTACCCTTGATAATTTTTTTAACTGCGATTCTTGATTTTAGTTTAAAATAGCAACGAAGATCATGCTGGAAGCAAGAGGTGCTAAATCGGTTCCCGGAGGAGGTAGCTTAACGACCATTGTTTACAGAGCCATCTATCGCTGCTATTATACAGTAAAATCAAGAATCACAGTAACAAATCTCATGACATCTTATATAACCCTCCTGCAAGATTTTTTTAAATAGCTGTCACCATTCGAAAAGTACTAAATTTTAAAATCCATTTAAGGACACCCGGTATGTTTTTTAATAAGTTTCATAGCATTCTTTACTGAATTACAACTCACCTTAGATATAAAGAGACAAACAGTCTTATACCAAATTAGTATTTTTTACATAATTCTGGAGATTAAAAAGTATTCCTAAATAATTATTTGGACGTGTCTGTTTACTGCATATAGTTTTTATCTTCAAAAATACCTAGACTTTCTTTTAAAAAAAAACGGGTCAACTCGAACCCTTCTCGCAAGTCGCAGTAGTGAAAAACCAATCCGAAACTGACCCAAACCGGATATAATGTATATCAATCTGCCCCAAACCCAACGCGCTAGGCGCAGCTAAAAAGTAAAAGTCAACCCGACCTGTAGTAGAAAAGTAGATGTCAACCGGGCCCAAACCCGACCCGTGTCGAAAAAGTAGAAGTTAGCCCGGCCCATAGCAAAAAAGTAGAAGTTAACCCGACCCACAGCAAAAAATAGAAATTAACCCGACCCAAACGCGACCCACAGCAAAAAAGTATAAGTTTATCCAACCAGCAGCAAAAAATAGAAGTCAACCAGACCCAAACCCGACCCACAGCAAAAAGTAGAAGTAACACGACCAGCAGTGAAAAAAAATTAGCCCCGACCCGCGCATCAGATTGCAGTTTCCAAATTTCTAAAATCGCCCCCCCCCCCTTGAGGACTCTCCAGATCCGCCCTTGTGTATTATAATGATAGGAATCCAACTCACTGTAATTTTTCCTAAACGTTTTGAGAGGCCGTTCTTGTGAAGAACGTATCAATTTATAAAAGTTGAATTTACTGCATTGAATTCGTTTTGAGTCCCCGTAAACGGACTATAAATGCTACTTATTCTATATTTCTGGTAAAGCATGTTGTAGTCTACTTCAATGACGCATATAAACCTCATTATGTTTGAAATATCGTAACATGAATAAAATGCACCGCAAAAGATTTTTCTCCTTAAACCATAATGTAACAAAATTCTTTGTGTCCCTGTAAACGATTTATTAATGCTTCATACTTAATTTTTAATACCGAATATTCTATACTAAGCTTCAATAACACATACAATTTTCATGGAAATCCGACATCCGAGCATATTTACGAGAGTTATAGCTCGAAGAGTCGACCAGACAGACAAACCGAACTCATAAACGCTTTTTAAACTATGTTGGAAAAATAAGTTCTAATGATAAAAATATTAAATACAAACTAACAAGAAAATAATATAGAATAAAATAAGATATAGAAAAGAAACAAAATTTTGAATAAAACAAGAAAGAAAAATCATGCGTATGGCATAGATTATGAATCACTTTCCAACACTCCCTGGAAGCTTTAACAAAACTGCGTTATTTAGGGAAATAAGGCAAATAAGATAACCTAGGGGCATCCCACACTAAGGCGACAAGCGACATGTAGCCGCAACATGTAGCGCAAAAACCGGTTGAAACAAAGAACTAAGTTGTTTCAAACCTGTTTTAAACCAGTTTTTCAAGCAAATTCAAGCGACATGTCTTATGTGTCGCCTTAGTGTGGGATGCCCCTAAGTAAACATTAAAAAAATTGATTTCAGAAGTTGTCGTCCATAGCCAAATATATATTCTAATTCTTTTGAGCAGCCCTGTATTTGATCAGTATGTTGTTATATATATATATACTATATAATGGGAAAATTTAGTTTGGCAAGAAAACGCATAACAGGTTGAAATTTCTCTTTCAGCAATTTATACTAATAGATGGAAACATACTTGAATACTTTTGTACAGCTCTGTAGTTTACCTACTTACCTTTATTACACGCCACCATTTAGCTAAATTTAAATAAAACTAAAACACTCTTAAAACTACTGAAATCACATTATCATCCATAAATTATCATCCATATACGGCCATGTATACAATTCATTGCATGACCCTGTATATTGCTTTATGTATATTCTACAAACATTTCTTAATAAACTAAATGCAGTTCAGCGTAAAAATGCATAACTCCTTTAAAAACCACCTTTAAGCAATTTGCGCTCATACCCAGTAATCCTTACGAATTCTTTTGTGTAGACCTGTATATAAATTATAGCATTTATACACACCATATAGTATGCATAAATATAGGGAAACATAAAAGCGAATATCATAATTGAAAATGCATTTCCAGAAATCACCGCTAATGTAAAGTACTTCTGATACAATATAGTATCTGAAATCTTTTGTGTGTCCCTGTAAATGCTATGCACTTCGTATTATACATGCAATAACTTATAGTAAACCTCAGCGACGTATATCAATTTCACTATGAAATAGTTTAACATAATTAAAATACGCTGCAAACAATTCCCCCCCCCCCCATATCATTATGTAACGGAATTCTTTTGTGTGGCCCTGTAAATGAATAATAACTATTCTTTGCACCGCATATTCTACAGAATGCATATTTTAGTGCACTTCATAAATGCATATAAATTTTGTTATGTTTGGATGCGTGTAACATCATTAAAAATCATTTGAAACGATTTTTTCCCATTGGCCATAATGTAACGGAATACTTTCGACTGTCCCTGTAGATGAACTAAACATGCTACAAACTTCATTTGAAAGAGGGATCGTGCTATGGTAAACGTCAATAACATCCAAAAATTTCAGGGCAATCCGAGTGTATTTACGAGAGTTAGATTGCGTACAGACGGACAGACAAACTGAAGTCATAAACACGTTTCAACTTTGTTGGAAAGTGTTAAAAAAACTGCACGATTATGCAATTGTTTAAACCTAGTATAGATTGCTACCTAGTTCGTATAAAATTGTGATTTGAATGTAATCTTTTTTATCTCTTTTTCTTAAGTTTATTTTATATCACGAAAATAGCTTTTTTTCGATTAATATACAGCATATATTTTTATTGCCAATATAAAATATAGAATGGAAATTTTGAATGAATGGATACTTTACTAGCTGACCCGCCCCGCGTTTTCCAGGCCCATGATAATAACCTGAAATAAATATCAAATGTAAAATTAAATAACTTATTTATTTTGTTAAAATCCCAAGTGTCGATCGCAGCGACATCTGCGGCATTTTCGTATTACATTGTATATCCTGAAGATGTCGCTGCGATCTGTATATTTCAGCAGCATCGTTGCGCATTTAAGGGATACAATATTTTAGCACCTTTTTGTGTATTACAGGAATAGCCAATTTCCACACTATATATTCTAGGCGCTATATCCAGGCGTAATAATGTAAACGCACTTTTTGGTTAGTCGATTGGCATGCTATGGTTACAGCGCCTAGAAGATACAGTGTGGAAAACGGCTATTCCTATAATGCTTTAAAAAGTGCTAAAAACTTGTATCCCATAAATCTCGAACAATGCTCAGCGGCCATATGCTGATACGAGCGCCATCTCGTAACTCTTTTCAATATAAACCCTATGTTTTCAAAAATTATAGAATGTTAAATATCGGAAACTATAAATATAAGATATTTTAGTCTGTTATAAGCTAATTTAGCTAAGGAATTACGTGAAATAGGTTAACGAGTCTCTTTTAGAATGACTATCGTTTTAAATCACTACGATGGCGCTACGATCGACATATTGTTATTCAGCATCGTTGTACATTTATGGGATTCAATTTTTTAGCACTATTTTGTAGCCGTTTTCCACACTGTATCTTCTAGGCGCTGTACTATGGTCGGGGTCCAGATAGATTGTTTGCTGTTAGCAAAACGAGATTGACCAATCAGAAGCCAGCATTTTTGGGAACAGCGAAAAGTTTGCAAAAATGCAGGCTTCTGACTGGTCAATCATGTTCAGCTAATGGCGAAAAATCTACCTGAATTCCAGTTGAATCATCTTTATCGAAACCGTAAATATTTTTAATGTTTGCATTTTTAAGTGTCTAAATTAATCTTTTATCCCTGATTTATTTCCATCCAAATTTACCCTTTTAGTGACTGCCTTCTATTGGTTATTTTAATGTTGAATAAAGTAATTGAATTATTCATGAAAATCGATTATGTTATTCGATTATTTTTTGCACTAGTAAATAAAATAGCAGACGGCCCTGTTGCGTTCTGATAATTAAAAATTTACACTTGTATGTTATTTATATATGGAAACGATGTGCTTCATTAAAGGTAAAAGTTCATTTTACCCTTTGATTATTTTACCTTTGTATATGTAAGGAATGAAAAATTCACTATAATTAGTTGTAATTTTTGGCTAGATATTTTCAAAACTGATTGGTTTTCAAGTCTGTGTTTTTTTGCCGATTTTTTTTATTATTTCTTGTGCTTCAATGGTTATTATTTTTCCTTTATTCTGAGTTATTGACTTCTTTCTTAAATATTCTACGGACATATATTCTAATATATTTCAATCTGAGCTCACATTTAGTGTCTTAACTTAAACGTGTTTTCTTCACCCCCGAGAGTTTTTTGATATCCAGTTTAAAAAAATTGTCAAAAGTTGAATAAAACTGCAGATCCTGTGATGCATAATGTACGTTTTCCTTTGTACTTTAGATTATATGTCGATTAATTATATGATACCCACACTAATACATTTTTATTAAATCGTAGCTCATTGATACGTAATTTTCTTATGATCGGACTCTCGGAATATTTTGTAGAATCAACTTGCCAGAATGTACAGTAATTTACAGAAGTACAATTAATCCTTTTCTAATTATAATGATTTGTAAAAATAAATGAATGTACAGTAAAAGAAAAAACCCAAATCTCTAAGTAACAACTCTAATTTAAAAAATCGCAGAATAAAGCTATTTGCACCACAGTTCCTTCTTTATGATTTTTTACCATCTTGTTATAGTGAAATTTTCTTGAGGACTGTACTATTCACACTTATTTTTATACAAACTTTAAAAATCTCTATACAAACCCCTATCTTTATTTTCTTCGATATCCCATATCACATTTAACCCCAAATACAAATTAGGATTGCTCTATCTTCAAAAACTTATGGAATAGCAGTTGAAGTGTCAGGGGTCTGTCCGGACTTTTTTCTCAGGGTCCTGTTTTTGTGAAATTGTGAACAGCTTTTTTACATTTGTGAAAAATCTAGTCTTAATTTTGTGAATTAAAAATGATCGCCATATTCAGGTTCTTTTTTATATGTTTTTAAGAAGATATATGTACGTAAAATAGATATGTTTTCTTTATAGTATATGTAAAAGTGACAGGCCAGATTTCATTTTTAAATGATTAAATTTGTGAAAGGTTTAGTTTTCAGCTGAAAAAGTTTGTTAAAGTCTTATTTTTAAGACAAAGAATTTTGTGAAGGATCCTTTTTTAAGGCGAAAAGTTTTGTGAAGGGCCCTGTTTTGATATGCAAAATTTTGTGAAGGATCCTGTCTTGAAATGAAAAATTCTGTGAAAGGTTTTTAAAGGACCCAATTTCTCAGATCCTTGAGTGTGTTCAAGTACTGTGTCGATATTAAAAAATGCCTTTTCAGAATTGCCTATTAATTTTTGCTAAAATTCTTGAAATAATGAAGTAACAATAATTTGTTAACAAGAGTAACAATACTAATCAGAAAATCCATAAATATATAATTTACTTGGTATATTTAACATACATTAAATAATAGAAAATAGATTTTCGGCACAATCCTAGACACAAGTGAGTTTTTGGCGATGTTTTTGACAGTCGGCAGACAACTTGCTACTTACACAGCTCCAATAAGAATTTCTTTCATAAACATTCCACACAATAAACTTTAAGCAATTTACAAAGGTTTAGGTTTTTTCCCTCTGGATTTTTCGAGTTATACAATTTTTTAGCACCAGATTTTTCAATTTATACAAAATTTTAGCTCCATATATTTCAATTTATAAAAATTTTTTGCTCAGGATTTCTCAAATTATACAAAATTTTCTCTCTGGATGTTTCAATTTTTACAAATTTTTCGTTCCAGATTTTTCAATTTTTACAAATTTCTCCCTCTGGATTTTTTGATTTTTACAAATTCTTTGCTCCGGATTTTTAATTTTTCACAACTTTTTTGCGTTAGATTTTTACAAATTTTTCACTCTGGATTTTTAGACTTTTTACAAATTTTTCACTCTGGATTTTTAGATTTTTATAAATTTTTCACTCCGGATTTTTAGATTTTTACAAAGTTTTCACTCAGGATTTTTAGATTTTTACAAATTTTTCACTCCGGATTTTTAGGTTTTTACAAATTTTTTGCCCCGGATTTTTCCATTTTTACAACTTTTTCACTCTGGAATTTTAGATTTTTACAAATTTATAGATTTTTATAAATTTATAGATTTTTGCAACTTTCTTGCTCTGGATTTTTCGATTTTTACGAATTTTTTGCTCTGGATTTTTCGATTTTTACGAATTTTTTGCTCTGGATTTTTCGATTTTTACGAATTTTTTGCTCTGGATTTTTCGATTTTTACGAATTTTTTGCTCTGGATTTATCGATTTTTACGAATTTCTTGTTCCGGATTTTTTAGATTTTTGCACATTTTTTGCTCTGGATTTTTTAGATTTTTGTACATTTTTTGCTCTGGATTTTTTAGATTTTTGTACATTTTTTGCTCTGGATTTTTTAGATTTTTGTACATTTTTTGCTCTGGATTTTTTAGATTTTTGTACATTTTTTGCTCTGGATTTTTTAGATTTTTGTACATTTTTTGCTCTGGATTTTTTAGATTTTTGTACATTTTTTGCTCTGGATCTTTTAGATTTTTGTACATTTTTTGCTCTGGATTTTTTAGATTTTTGTACATTTTTTGCTCTGGATTTTTTAGATTTTTGTACATTTTTTGCTCTGGATTTTTTAGATTTTTAGACATTTTTTGCTCGGGATTTTTAGATTTTTACAAATTTTTTGCTTTGGATTTTTAGATTTTTAGCAGTTTCTTCTGTTGTGTCCTACAAATTCCATATACTACTATTTGGTTAAACTGAAAAAAAAAAAAAAAATCTCTGTACATGTAAAATAGGGATTGACTGAATACTGAATCGACTGTTTGGTATTCGGTGATTCAGCATGTAAACTGAATATTCAGTTTTGACCGAATACTTTTAAGTGTTTGGTCGAATTTTCCAAATAAATTATTTATGAAAAACAATAGGTAAAGTATTACTAGTTGTAAAAATACATGATGACCAGTGCTCAATTCATGTTATTTTAATATTCTTCAGTTATACTAAGTGATAATTTATAAAAGCAGATACATTACTATTTGTAATCAAAATTTAGCACGAGCAAATCATGCAGTTAAAAATAAGAGTTTTTTGGTATTATCTGTTTTTTTTCTGTCCATAAATCTTTCCAGCTTCAAAAAATAAACTTTATAAGAGAGTGAATCTTATTCCTTCTTAAAATAGTATATATATGGATAAAATCAAAACAACTGTCTACAATTGAGAAAAATAAGTAAGAAGATGAGGCTTCTTTCTCTTATCATTTTGTTTGAATTATTTCTATATTAGTTTTTTTAATTTAAATTTATTTAATCTGTGTTTTCTTTAATATACACACGTTAAATAAGTATACACGTATGCCTATCCTATAGCTTTTATATCAATTAAAGTAAAATAGCTCAAATTTTTTATCATCATCACACAATTAAATCATTAATTAAAGTATCTAGAGCAATAATTTGTCACAAAATATAGTTAAATGTACAAATTGATATGTTGCTTTTGTATTTGAGAACATTTCTATTCAATATGTTTATAAGTAGATCTAGACAATCAGCTTATGATAAGATCCAGTTTCTTTTTATTTGAATGGGCTTTTGTTTTTCTGACAATCCTTATCCTTAATAATAGTGTATAAAATTTAATATTTTCAAAATTTATTTTGGGTAATGGACTAATGATAAAATAACAAAAAACAAGTGATGGATTGACAAATTTGTGAGTGGAAAGAAGTCATTTAATTTTTTGTGTAACAAGATTTAAGAATAAAAATGTAATTCAATTAAATAATTTTAATTTTAATTAAAGTTTATTAAAAAAGCTAATATATGCAAAAATATTTTAAAAACTTTTATGTATTCGATTGCTGAATACCGAATATTCAGTATAGTCTTTGACCGAATATTCGGTATTCAGCGAAATTCTTGCTTTGGTCAATCCCTAATATGAATCTCACTGCACACATTTGTAAAATGTACAAAATAATCAAATAAAATCAATAAAAATTTTCTTCCCTTTATTTCTTATACTTTTTTTTTTTTTTTATGAAGGTCCAGATTTGTGTATGTCATCTTCATCTATAGGTGAAAACTGGGAAATTGAGTTAGTAGCCAGTGTCTGGTTGATCCAGTTTCGTTAGTGGCCACTATAATGTTTCAAACTTTTTTGACATCTAGATAAACTTTAATCATTATATATATACATATTTTTCTATAAATCGAAGTTTTATACCATGCAACTATTCATGATAAGAATAGGGAAGCAGTCAAAATTCAAGAAAATTGCTTTAAAACTACAAATTCTGTTATCGTATTTTTAGAATATATATTTGGATTACTTGTATATGTTCATAAACATAATTAGCAATCAAATTACTATTACTTTCTTTATATAAAAAAATGACTAAATCAAAATTCCAACAGCTAGGTGTATACAATAAAAAAACAATCAAATAAAACACAATAAAATGTTATTTGAATTTTATTTAATAAGTAAATGTGTTATTAACATACTACACACATTACATGCAGTTGAAATCTAAGCTGGTGAGTGTATTTAGCAGGAGTAAACAGTATTTCTTGAAGAAAAATAATCTAACTGGTGAGCATGTGGCAGGAGTTGAAATATTGAAGATACTGCAATGTCCTTAAAATCTGCTTGCATTCAGTGAAAAAAAAAAAAAGAAATAAATTATTTGAAATGCATGTGGAATCAAAGCTGATGAATATATTTTGCAGAATAAAACTGAATTTCTTGAAAAAATAATCCAACTGAAGACCAAGCACATGGCGAAAAGCTGAAATATTGAAAATACAGCTAAATCATTGAAATCTGCTTGCATCCAGTAGAAAAAAGAATTAACCAGTTTGCTAATTAGATGTAATTTCCATAGACATGCATATTTCCATGAAAAAAACTATATTTCAGATGGTGATTGATAACAGAAATAGCCACTTGGCGAGTGGCGATCGATGGCTGATTTTTTTATTGCCACTTTTACAACTTTAATTGCCGAGTGGCGGCTGCCAATTTTCACCTCTATCTTCATCCTCACTTGGCGACTCACAAACATTACAAGAATCCTCATCGAATTTTTAGACCCTGTAAAACAGAAATGCTCACTCCACAGGAAAAAGTTAAACTTACCCCTAACTATACGTATTTGTGAAATACTCACAAACTTCAATAACAATATCCATTTCTATAGATGAAACTGAAAAAAAAAAAAAAAAAATTAAATAACATTAAAGAAAATGTTTTCCCAACAATGCATACACGTAAATGATAACCATGTCAAACCATCACGTAAATTCACTTCACAAAACACACAAATAAAAAGAGAAATGAACGCAAAACTCATTTGAAGAAACCAATCCAATCACTCAAAGCCCCTGATAAACCAATCCAAATTGCACATCAAACCATAGTAGGCATGGAAAGAATGTAAGAAGCAAACTGGTAACAACAAAAACTCATTTATCGTCTTGCCAAATTCAATGTCGGCAAGCATCTCACTTGTTCTAGGATTCAACCAGATTTTTTACTTTAATTTCAAGTATATTTCTATGTGAGGACCTACCAGTTTGAACACAGTAAAAAGTCACACTTTAGAAATTTTTGTGAGTGTCAGTAACAACATAAGTTATTGGGAGTTTTTGCAACCAATTAAGTTATGTTTGATGAGTGTTTTGTAATTTTTTTCATTAAAAAAGTCATATTTCGCCTTTGGCATCCATATAAATGAAGGTATACTGAAATTTCTATATCAGCTGGCTGCTTGCAATGAGCATGGCTGAAGCATCAAGATAAAAGAAAATCTTAATGCAATTAATCTTTAGTGTATTAGCCATCGGATAGTGTAAGATTTTTTTTTTAAGTATATATTTGTAAGAATGGTGGGATGGCAATTAAAAAAAAATAATTTGTCCCCATAAAATTGACCTTAAAATACTTGTAAAAAATTTAAAATGAAAATGTAAAACAAATACTTAGCACCATAGAGAATTCAATTCTACACGTTTGTCTTAAAAATGAAATGAAATTGGTTGAGTGGTTCTCAAGCAATACAACAGCCGGATAAAAAAATTTTTGGGGAAAAATGCATTTAACACTAGAAGTGCTGGAAATTTCACTCAAGTTTTATAAAAAAAAATGTACACCAGAATTTTTATTATCTATTTAACTTATTTTTGTGTGATATATATATATTTAACTCTTTTTTAAAGAAATTTCTAGTTCAAATCGAATTATACATATTTGGTAGCAGTCAAATTGACTGCTCTTGACACTTCTAGTGTTACAGTGTAAAGTTTGGTTTAGTGGCAATTATTTATAGTAACAAAGAGGCTGCAGTAACTTTTGTAATACACTGAATTTCAAAAAAAGTTTTAGGCTATATTCTAGACACTATAAGCTAATGGAGAATGCAAAGAAAGAATTTTTTGAAAGTTTCAAACTGGTGTTCCTTCTTAAAGTTGTTGATATTAATACATATCTACTGATAACTTGACAACCAATAAATGGTCAGAAATGAGAGAAAATTTATGTTGAAGTTTTTCAACTATATGGATTGTAATAGTGATGAAAAAAGTGATGCAACTTTTTATGATTTTTTTATAATTAATAAAAAATAATAATAATAATTATATACAAAATATGCATGCACGTTATGTTTGAGCTGTTAATAAGTATGATACAGTAGACTCCCACACAGTAGATAACTGCACAGCTTGGGACCAGAGGTTGTGCAGATTTTAGAATTTTGCAGATTTCTGGTCATTGCTTTGTTTACATTTTTTAAACAGTAATTTGAATGTAATAATACCATCGAAATTATAATTGTCACAGGCAAAATTCCCGTGTCGTGGTTCTCTATAATAATTGGTACCGATGAGATAAAAATAATTAGGCATGCCTCTAAATAAAATAAAAGAACATTTAATTAGATTAAAATAAAAATATTTACAACTTGGTAATGTATATACACTCACGGGCTTAGGCTCACTGCCTATCCATCCCGATTCTGAGAGCATTAAAAAAATATCAAATGTTCATGCGCACCAGCTGGCCAAGACCTTTCAACTGCGCTAGTCTAGTGCTCTGTCTCTCTCAAGTTTTTTTTCGGCGACACCTGGCATCCGTGAGTCCACTTGAAGATTCCAGAGATGCGTTTGGGGGGAGGGTGGTTGCAGGTTGTTAGAGTCTCCGAGACGCCTTGGCGACATGAACGCAACAATAATGAATGCTTGCAATATAGTAAAATATTAAAATAATTAAGTAAATTAATAAACAAAAATAATGAAAAATAAGATATTTTTTTTAATTATTAAAAGTAAAGCTCAAGTAAATAATTAATAATGTATAATTAAGTATCCATAATAAAGATGAGTTACACCATTCTTGAATTATTCAATGAAGCTTTTCTCTTAAAAAGGTATACCCTATTAATCACATCAAAATCATAAAGTAAGGAAGTTTTACTTCAGGTTCAGCCATCTTAATAACCAAAAAAGTTTGATTAATGCATAAATATATTTGGTAAAAAGATTGTGATTACCAGTGCATCAGCAATATCTTGATTTTTTTCAGAAAGAAATTTATACTTCCTTCATGAAAAACCATGAGTTCAGTCCTATTATCAAGAATTACACATTAAAATTCATATATAGAATGATAAAAAACTAAAAATTTCCGTAATTTTGTCTTTACATCTGAACTGAAAGTCTTATTGTTTACAACTGTGATGAAGTGCAGATTTTAGGCATTTGTGGATTTGAGGGAGTCTACTGTATAAACAAAAAACAATGAAATATGTTAATGTTATGTCTAAATAATAGGTATTTATCTTCAACGTTTATTAACTCCTTTTTCGATAATTTACATCTCACTAAATTATTATTCCAAAATTAATGACAATGTAATTTGTATCACCTTGTTTTTTCACATGGTGAATTTAAATATTAAATCAAATTATAAGTTAGGTTCAATTTTAATATGTAGATATGGCATCTTCTGACAAAATAAGCTACATATAGTTAATAAAGAACCTTTTTTGAACTAAAACGGTAATTTTCATTTTATCTTGCTTTAATTAGAACAGAAATTAGAAAGAAGAATAATTCAAAATAGCCATCATTTAGTTTTTTTTAATATAATGTATATAGGTGTAGACATACATATTTTAAACTAAGGAACTATTTTAATGCACCATAATTTCCCGCGTATACGCCACAGCCTAGTTAAGTCTTTTTCATACCGGAAAAGGAAATTTTATTTAAAAAATGAAGTCAAATAGATGTTAAGCAAAAGCAAGTCGCATTTTATTTAAAACAAGTTCTGGTAGGAAATTGAATTATCTGAGCTGCAGCGTATACGCGGAAAATTACGGTAATGTACTTTTACTTCTACCTTTAATTAGCTATGTTGTTCATAGGTGATTCACTTTTAAGATTCTGATATATGTATAAATAACCCTTTAGCATTGTTTTCTTTTAAAAAGTGAAATGTAAAGAGGATTTTTGTATAATTAAAAAAAAGTTATCATTAAGTATATGTAAATAAAAATATTGTAATGAATTTTCTTTATGCTTCCAAGTCTATGCATTGTAATTGTTTAATAGTAATGAGTAAGATAAAAAAAAAAAAAAAAAAAAAAAAAAAAAAAAAAAAAAAAACTATTAGGATGTGTTTATATTAGTTTTTTTTTTTTATAGATATGTGATATGTATATATTTTTCTTTATTACAGGCTGTATCATTTGTTAAATTGCATTGTTAAATGATGACAGATAAGAAAATGAGTAAATTGAAGTGGTCAAACAGTAACAAAAATGGTGGGAAAGGAGGTATGTTTCAAATAAACTTTTACTAAAATTTAATATTTGAGTCTTGTAATGATTATTTGATTGATGTACATTTTGGAAAAACCATTAATTTATTACATAACTGTAAACAATTTTTATTGCTTTAAAGGGAAAATACTCAATTAGTTCATATATAGTGTAGCATTCATATTATAAACAATGATAGATTATCCGTTAAAATAATTCTGATCATAAAATAAAAGTCAAACTTTAAAAAAATATAAAAGAAAACAGGATTTAAAATACATTATATGAACTTTAAAAAGTCTTTGATGAAGAGCTTGGAAAAGCATGAAAGTACTAAGAAGTTTTAAATAAAATGTAGTATATTTTTAAACTTGTAACATCTTTTTATTATTTTAGTCACCTTTTAAGTAAAACAGTGAACTTTTTAAAGTTCATATAATATGTTTTATGTTTCAATCCAGGTGAAATATTGCATTTCGTCTTATGATATTATTTGAAAACAGGATATTTCTGAAAATTAACAATTTATGCATGATGGACTTGATGGTCTTCTTTCCATATTTCACACTTTATATATCCATATTTCACACATCACTCTTTCCCAATTTCTAAGCACTCAAGTGCATAGTTAAAATCTGAAGTTCAAAATTGTTACTTAAGAAAATATCCTACACTTTTCATTTACATATATTTTACTTTTAAGCTGGCCGCCAAGTTCGTTCTACATAATTGTTAAAGATTTTAATTTTCAGAAACGCACATTATGATGTATTAATACAGGAGAAAAGGATTTCTAACAACTTGTCATACATAGGCACTTGACTTACATATGATAACTGAGTTAACAGAAAATGTTAAATTAGTACCAGAATAATAAGCTCAGAAATTTGATATCACACCATTTTTTAGACACTACTTTCAATGTTTTTTTTTTTAAGATTGGGCTTATTTTTATTTTTTGAAAGTTGTTTTTTTTAGATATCATTTATTTTTTAAAAAACAGTTTACATAATTTAAATAATCCACTTGCTGAAATTAACATGAGCTCTTGTAGAACTTAGTTCAGTAAGGTGCAAACACAATATGCATTCATTTTGTTCATATGTAATTCATTTCTTAGAGCAATTAATCATTTAAAAGCAGTGAAAATCAATTTCTTTTCCCAGAATATAAGTCTATTTTATTGAATTTTTATGATGGGTAGAAATTACGTAAAAAACATATGTAGTCTATATAAAATAAAGTTCTGTTGTTGGTCTGTTAGTTGTTTGTTTGATAGTATCTTCCTTTGACAAAATTTTGTAGATTTTTTTTGCCATTGCAAACATCCACAACTACTCCAAGAATCAAACGTGGAAGACATCTACATATAATCAAATCGTGGGAATATCCTAATTAAAAACAGCAAATATTACTTTTCTTTATTACTGATACCATAACTAGTGCGCTGCATGCACCTTTTGAAGATGCATCGACCATGGTCCCAAAGGGGTTAAACATTTACTCTTTAAACAATCTGTTATATGCTAGACTTAACAATGATTTTTACTAAATTTCTTATTTATGGAATGACCATAAAAAATATCATAGCAATTTGTTAGATTTACATGATTAATTTCAAACTTTACTTTTTATTAAACATAAATTCACAATAATGGCACACTAATAGGAAAATTATAAAAACAGAGTTTAATGGAAATATTGTATTTTATTTGATTGTTTATATGGAATGATTAAAGAGAATGCTAGAGAAATATTTCTCTTGACATAATACTTGAGTATTTTTATTTAAGCAAAATCAAATATTTCAGTAACTTGTAGTCCTCTCTTTTTAATAGTTTCATCTTTTGAATTACCTTTTGGTAGTTTATAGCAATGGCTGCATACTTTTTTTGCATTACACAATAAACAAGGAATGAAAATCTATATTATTTCATAAGTTTAAATAATATTCATTCACATTCAGTGGTCTTTTAATCCTGTTTACTTAAATTACATACGGTATCCTATATAAAACACTATAGTACACTTTTGTTACATTACAATAAATTTAAATTGAACTAAAAAATACAACTTGTTATCTTTATCTGTTTGAATAACATCTAGTCATGGTACACTGTTGATAATTATACAATAAACAAGGAATGAAAATCTTTATTATTTCATAAGTTTAAATAATATTCATTCACATTCAGATGTCTTTTAATCCATTTTACTTAAATTACATATTGGTATCTTATCTAAAACTGTATACACTTCCATTACATTGCAATAAATTTAAATTGAACTAAAAATAAACCTTGTTATCGTTATCTGTTTGAGTAACATCTAGTCATGGTACACTATTGGAAATTCATTTCTGTAATGTGAATTGTTATTGATATATTCTGATCCTGTAAAAAATAGTACATGGTGCAGTTTTATTTTGTTAATTTTAGAGTTAATTAATAATTTTTTTTGGTTAGCTGGGTGCCAGTGTTATATACATATATATGTATATATATTTGGTAATACTTAGTTATCCTGTCGATCAAAAATCTATTGCCAAACTATAAGATTAAATGCCAATAATGGTTGATTGTAAATGTCACATTCACTTGATTTTAAGCAAGTTACACGTATTTACGTCATCAAGTGATTTTTATTTCGATGTTTCATTTGTATTTTTATTAATGTTATACTAATTTATTTGTTCTGTCGTTATTCAAAATCAAAATTATGTCAGTTTGTATAATTTGGCAAAATTGGTCGACGGGATAACTAAGTAGTACCATATATATGCATGTATATATACAACATATGTATATAACATATGTATACAACATATGTATATATATGTGTGTGTGTGTGTGTGTGTATAACACTGGCGCCTGGCTAACCGAAAAGTACCTTTTTTCGTAATTAAGGATAGAAAATTATTTTTTTAACTAAACTTTATAAAAGCATGTAGTTCAAGTAATTATATTGTGTTTGTCTGTCCATTATTTAAGTCTTTATGTTGTTTTGAAAATTGAACTGACAAAGAAAAGAAAATAATTGATTTTCATCATTTTCATAGATTTTTTAAAAAATCTGTATCTCTGTTATAATTCACTGACAACATTACATTTGGTCTCAAATTAAAGAACTAGCACTACTTCATTAGATTCGTCTACTTTTTGTTTTGTTTGTCATGTTCTACTTTATATTAATGCTTGGTTCCTTTGATATCTAATATTTTACGCTGGCATGTTTGGATAGTTTGGTATGGGGAAGTTACCCCCTGTAAGTAAGCAGTCTGACATTTGCTTCTTGCCATTTGTTTGTCTGGTAGACTTAGTTTTTTGCTGGTTTTGGGCAGAGTGACTGTCCTACTTGATTAAAAAATTTGAAGAAATGTAGGATAGGGTCAGGTGGGGTAAAATGGGTATAAAATTCACTATTTTTAGATGTTCAGTTAAAATTTTCTGGCAAATGTTAAATAATTAAAACTTTTTTTGGTATTTTCTTTACATTGCACATTCTTGGAATGAAAATACACAATTTTTATCTATTAGGCTGCAAAAGTATGTCTACAACAAAACATTTAATAGATATATGTTTGCTATACCCATTTTACCCCATGCAGGTGAAAATGGGTATACTGTGGGGTAAAATGGGTATATAAAAGTTTAACAATAAATACTGTATAAATAGATTTGCCAGAGATTATATAATGAAGTAATATGGAAACAATGTTATATAATTCTTAAAACATATCAACAATTTTTTTAAATATGAAAATCGAAGTTAATTGCTAAATGAGAAACTTTACTATGAATCAAACTTATGTGAAAATGAAAACATTTTCTGGCTACATTTTTTTTTCAACTCTTATTCTCACCCTGTTATAGTATAAGTGTTAAAAGTCTATCAAAAACATAATGACCCAGATTATTAAATGTTGGTTCATTTAATGTTTCTATTACTGCTTTTAAAAAAATATATATAATCTGTGAGAATGTCCATTGTTACTCTTGTGAACGTCAGAGCAAAGTTTTGAAAAAACTTCCAATTATTTATTATAAAATATAATTAAGATAAAATTGATATAACTAGTTAAATACCATCATGTTCCACTCACATAAAATATATCTAATTTGTAACAAAAATTTGATTTATTATATAGACAAGTAAAATGCTTTTGGTTTGAAATTAGATATATTTTATGTAAGTAAAACACAATAATATTTAACTAGTCATATCAATTTTTATCTTAATAATAAAATAATTGGAAGTAGTTCTGAAAATTTTCTCTAATGGTCACAAGAGTAATAAAAGGACATATACTCCTCTACCTTCAGCATCAAGGAAAACATAAAATGCAACCAATCTTGGACTTTTCCAAAAATTTTATTTTATATTCATAAAGAAGAAGATGAAATATCTTCTTTAATATTACCAATTTTGCCAATGAATTCTTTGTTTGTCTTTTTTCCCAAATACTGCACTTTCAATCATGCACCTACAGATAGGGGAGAGTGGGGCACATGTGAACAATTTTTACATTTTTGACTATTTCTCAAAATTGTTATGAGCTATTGAACCAAAAATTGATTTATATGAATATTTAAAATTTGTTTGTTCTTTTGGTGAAACTTTTGGATGCATTTATCAAGAATTTCTAACTTATATCATCATTCTAAAAATTGTCTAAATTTGTTCACATGTGTCCCGGTGGAGGGGTAGTTGTGAACATAGCTGGGGCACATTTGAACGCATGCATAAATAAGACAAAAATAATTTTTTGTGAATAAAAACTGTGATAAAAACTAATTAGATGCCCTCTTTCTAGTTGTGTGAATAAATCAATAAATGTTTCAACATAGATACAAGAAATTATTCATAAAATTGTACACTAATATGCCTACTTCTTTTGAGTCACTTTAATTGTTATCTAACTTCCAGTAAAATAAAACTGTGAAGCAATCCTAAAACACTGAATATATAGCTCAATGTTTGACAAGGGTAATTAAATTTTAAACTAAAAAAAAAAAAAAAAAAAAATGCATTCACAGACTTAAAAAATACACTTGTGAACTGTTCACATCTGCCCCCATATGTTCTGTTCACAAGTGCCCCATCTACCATCTTCAGCCTAACTTATAAGAAAAATATATTTTTAATTGAAATAAGGAAACAAAACTTTTTGTAGACTTATCTAATTAATGCCACTATAGAATACAATGCTGATATTCTTCTTTAAAAAATGTCTTTAATGAATTTTTACTTCAATAACTTAGAAGAAATTTTTACTTCACATCTTCTAAAACAAACAAATTACAACTACCAAAAATCAAAATTAGCCTATTGTTCTGAAAATTCAGCCAAAAGATGGTACCAGTACTACCATCAATTGGCAATTTTTTGAATTTTTTTATTTCAAATTAACTGAGTGAAATATGTACTGTTCATATGTGCTCCCCTCTCCCCTACATTTATTTTTACTTCGGGGCTATCTTCCCCACATTATAGTCTAATTTGAGCCTCATTTAACAATTTCTCATCGTCTTGTCCATTTTAACTATTTTGGTGTTCCGGTTATCAGAATCATTTTTTAACTGTTTCATAATGTCTTCATTTGTTAGAACTTCATCTGCTTTTGCTTGGACATGCTTATGTTTGAGCTTTGAAGTTTTTACTAAGATTATTTGGAGAAGTGGCAGATTGATATTTGTCGAGAAAGCAAGGATGCATCAAAGCCCCACTGCTCTTACTTTTGTCAACAATTTCGATTACCTCTTCTTAAAATTTCAAATCCAATCAGCACCTGATATGCCATCTAGAAATGGAATATTTCTAGAAATGGGCAATGATTTGACTAATCATGTACAGAGAATTTCAAGTCTTTCCGATCTTGAGAATAACGCACTGTAAGTTATATAAACATTTTAAAGTATTTTTAAAACTTATTCTATTCTAATTCCAGTAAAATAAAGAATTTTATTCAGAAAAGTTCTATATACCGTATATACTCGCATATAAGTTGACCCCCTAACTTTCGAATGTAAATTCTGGAAAAAATCAAAAACCCACATATAAGTCGACCCCCTAACTTTTTACTTAAATTTTGCACAAAATCAAACCAAAGATTTCACTTGCCAATGCGAAAAGGTAGTAAGTAAACAAAAACAAATCATTGAAATTTTTTAAATGATAAATTATTATTATTTGTACATTTTATATATTATTTTTGGTACTTGTTAGTTATTCTGTCGACCAAATTACTGTTGCAAAATTGTAAGACTAAATGCCAATGATGGTTGATTGTAAATGTCACATTCACTTGAGTTACACGTGTTTATGTCATCAAACGATTTTTATTTTGACGTTTTATTTGTATCTTTATTAATGTTATACTAATTTATTTGTTCTTTCATAATTTAAAATGAAACTTATGTCAATTTGTATAATTTGGCGAGTGGTTTGGTGATTTATATAATTTAGCGAAATTCATCGACGGGATAACTAACAAGTACCTTATTTTTTTATTCATATACATAAAAAGGCCATAATTTTTCTGTATTCGAAGTTTTTGTTTTTACTTTTTTAACTGACTCGCATATAAGTCGGCCCCCCAACTTTCCTTAGCGAAAATTGTCAGAAATTTCTCGACTTATACACGCATATATATGGTAACACTTTAAAAATACTACAAATGTTAAGCCTTACACTATACCCATTTTACCCCATTTATAAGATTTAATATAAAACAACAAAAACAAAAGACAATTTATTGTTTGTAATTTGGAAATGTATTAGAAGTGCTTAATGAACAAAATGAGATCAACCAAATGAGTTTATATCAAATATTATGAGCTGCAGAAAGAAGTTTAATCAGACCTCATGTGGCATGAAATTGTCCTAAAACGGTTTTACTGCTGCCACTCAAGTAGAACAAACTATAAAAACAAAAATAAAGTAGGAGAAAAAAGCTTAAACATCAAGCAATCATATATAGTTTTGAAAACTATAAACATGTTAAGAAAATTTAAAAAAAAATAAACAATATTTTCCAACTACCCATTTTACCGCACCTGACCCTACTATGAAGTAGTTGGGTAATATGGAATACTGAGGTTTCTCTTTAGTAAAGTGTTGCCAAGATCATTAGCAGTAATAACATAAACTACTTAAGAATATTCACAGAGTTGCCCCTCAGAATGTGTTTTTCATTGATTAGAGTCAGGGTGCATTGTATGAATAAATATTTCTTTTTCATGGTAGAAAATTTTCAGAAGGGAAGTTTTCAATACTTCTTATTCATAAGTAATATTTTTACATTAAAACTAAGCATAATGGTCACCCAAATAATAACAGTTTATCATGTAATGCTCAATTTTCATTTCATGATTCATTCCAATAAATAGAGTAATTTTTCCAAAATGGCAGTGTCAAGTTATATGAAGAAACAGTATCTCACAATGACTGACATGAATTCTTACTATTCCATATAATCCAACAAAATGATTTTTAATGTTCTGTACAAAGAGAATAACATACAAGTACAATTTTAACTGGAAAATTGAAATTTATTCTGTCCGTTGAGAAAGTGAGAACCCTTTTAAAGCACAACACATGACACTTGAGTGTGTTTGACTTGATGGAGCTGTTTCGCCGAGGTTGCCTCAAAGTTCATAGTGATAGTCAGAATTCAGTAGCATAGACATCAAAGCCACTGAAAATAGAAAATTCCCTCTAAATAGGAACCTTTTTTTCCAGTGGAGATTTTCTTTCATCCTCAGTAACGAAAAGGTCTCAACCTAACTGCAATCCTGATTATCCCTGTGCTGAGGAACTAATGCTTATTTTGACGAACCTGCTCCTTGCTCATCCAACCTTCAAGATATTTTTATCTGATCCTGTGAGATTACTCTGGCATTTAAAAAGAAAGGTTTCCGACAGGGTTGGCAAAAAAAGTTTTTTGTAACAGTTTATTTGCTTTAAACCAGTTTTATATCTTTTCCTAATACATATACATTTATTGTTAAAAATAAACATTGTTGGATATATAAGTAATATAACTTCATTTGAAAATAATTTAGACTGAATAATTGCAGTCAGTTTTGTAGAAATTTGAAATAATTTATAATTTAAATATTATTAGTAAAAGTTAAGTGTAATATTGATACCCTGAACATCTTAATAAACTATCTTTTGATTGCTAATAATAAATATTTGATGTAGTTCCATGAATATGATATACTTTTCCAAGGCTGTTCAAAAACTTTTCTATAAACTATTTGTTACACGGGGTCTGATTTTTCTGTCAGAAAACTACATGAGCCATTATGATCTTTTATTCAAAATACAGCTTTTCATAAGGAATTCCTGGGATGATTTGGCATTTATCAGTTGAGTCTTTACACCTTCTTTCAAGAAGTATTGTCATTCCACACTTCACCTGTGAAACTTCCATGTTTCCAAAAAAAAAAAAAAAATGACAGTGTTTTAGGCTACTGAAAATATTGATCTTGCAATTCACAATAGTTTTATAAAACTGTCATCCACTAAAACATTTAAACAGCTACCAGTCTTCATAAACAGACCTTTTTTTCTAAGCTATGTTATACAGTATGGGACCCGTTATCCGGAATGTTCCGAAAACCAGAATACAAAATGATAACCGAAAAATAATTTGTTTCATTTCAAAAACATGAAAACTAAAGATGTATTTTATGTCAAGCATAGGACACAACAGATATATATACATTCATTCATGGGTGATACAATTTAGGTCATCTGCAATTTTTTTTATGGTGTGAATGAGCATGAAGTTGAAGAGAAGGAAATTATCACAGATCTGATGGACTATGCTAAAGAATTTTCGTGTTCAGAAGCTCAATTGTTGGATCAAGTCAAGAGACAGTGGAAGATTGTCTAATTGCCGATGTAAGTCAACAGATGACTGGCAGTGAGATTTGTGAAGTAATGAAATATGATATGTCTAATAGAAGTAATGATCATGACTAGCAGAATGAGGTGGGTAAAAAAATTTCAAATGAGCTACTGATATTTTTCAGCTGCACAACTGATTTGTGGAATACAATAAAGAAGCCATTTCCATGAACAGCAAATCATATCAGTATACAGGATATAGTAGTAGCTAGTGCAAGAGACACACTATAAGCAACCAATCTTAATAAAAATGTTCTAAAAATTCAAATCGAATGATTCTGCTCTTACATGTTAATGTAATTTTTTTTAAATTTGAATTGTAATTTAGAATGATTTTTTTTTTTGTGTGTAAATAAGTTATAAAATTTGCAAATTTGTAATTATGTATTTACATATATTATTCACATTTTATAAATTTCATACCATTATTTTGCACTATTCTTAATACTTATAAGTATCCCTTATCCAGAATATCTCGGGTCCCATGCATTCTGGATAACAGATCCTATACTGTAATACATGTTACTTTTAAATAACTAAACTAAAAATTAATAATATTTATATATTTTTAGGCATCTTTTATGAGACTTTTTTCATTATTTCTCAAGCAAACTTTATCTTGATTCCCCCTTCCCCCCATTTTCTTGTTAGATTCAAGATAGTTGGTTTGATTGTGTTATAGAGCATTTAAATATATCTTGTTACGTATTTTAGTTAAAAGTTAAAGGTGCTTATTCAACAGAATTTTTATTTAAAACTTACGGAGAAACAATTTTTTTTTTTTTTTTTTTTTTTTTAATATCCAATCTCTTGTACAATTTTGATTACATAGGAGCCCCCCACACCAATAAAAGTTTTTCTCTACCTTGACTGTGGTATTTTTTGTATTGAAAACTAGTTCGCTGAACATTTTAATATTTTTTTGTTGACCTAATCATTACTTCACATTTATAAACATATTTATCTTCAAGGTAGTATCTCAGAATGCCTAACCTTTTGCATAAATATCAGTATCTAAGGTTGTTAAAAAAATTAAAATTCAAATACTTCTTGTGATTTTGGTTTTTGAAAACTACAGCTCAACATATTTGGCCATTAGATGCAGCAAGTAACAGAAAAAATAGATTCATATTATTGAAATACTATAACTAACATCCAATTTTTGAATTTTCTCTTATTCAATTTCATATCTTGAGTTTCTTAATCTTCCCAATTGAGAAAATTTTCTTTTACAGCTTGACCAAAATCTTAAAGATCATATTGTTATGTAATTAATTAGTGTAAATAATCTGCATTTTTTTAATGGAAATATTTTGTTCTAAATATTGAAAAATTTTAATCTATTTTATCTTTGCTAAATTGACATGTTTTAAGTTTTCTCTTTAGAACCCCACATCCATCAACACGTACTAATTTTCATCTTACACATATACAAACATGACCTAGACCCACTATGTCTCATGTTGACTGTTGAGATAAAGTGCTAAAATTAGAAATTACTTATATCCAATAATTTGAAACACTTAAATTACAAAAAAGAGAAAATATTATATTTCTTCTAAAAGAAAGGGGTTTTTTTTTTAGAAAAAAAAAAAGGTTTAATCCATGGTTAAAACTGCTTTGTTTAAACCATGTCAACTCTGATTTCCAATAGGGGTTGAAAACCCCTATTGGAAATTACTATGTGAATATTACTACAGTGTTCTAACCCATTCTCCCTATAAAAACTGTTGGAGGTCAAGCTTAGCGCTAAGTAACAGCTCAAAGAGAACACAGATTTGAAGAACGAAAACCATCCCCCATCCCAATCAAAAAAGAAGCAGAATTAATTGAATTTTTCTAAAAATTTAAAGAGAAAATCTAAGTGTGTATGTGAATAGATGGAAATGGTTAAAAGAGACACTAATTCTGTGGGTGGTATTCCTGAAGGGCAGCAAATGAGCAAACACATACTGTGTTAAATCACATATCATGACTCCTGGCATGAGAGTAAGAGTTGTGTTTAAATTGTAATGCCGATTAGATTTGCTTCTGACCCTTCGAAAAAAAGATAAGGGAAAAGTTTCTTTCCTATTATAATTGCTACAATTGACTATCCATGTCTCAGATGACATCTCCGGCATACTTGAGTATATATGAAATTTTTGTTTGAATAGATTGCATACAAAAATGGGAAATAAATAAATGATTGTCAGTTGTGCATTTGTGTTTGGTATTAAGGGTGTATTCCAATCCAAACTGCTTATTTTCTGATTTATTTTTAAATTCATTTTTGCTCTCAAGTGCATCAAACTGGCAAATTCTCTTATTTAGAAACTACATAATGTGCCGTGCTTGTCGATGTTTTGATAAATGCAGAAAATATTGCAAAAAATGCTGTCAAAGTGGGCGTTTTAAACCGAGTTTTCTGAAGCGGGAGATATGGGAATGAAAAAAATGATCATGCTGAGAAAATAATTGCTTAAAAATCAAATTCTAATTAATTGAGCGAAAAATGAAATCACACGGCCTCTTATACATCTCTTCAAGTTTCATGTTTGTACTTTTAAAAATTAGTCTGAAAATGTCTCAGAAAATTTTGAGCTGTTGAGGGTGGAAAAATCTTTTTTTGAATACACCCTTAAGGAAAGCAAGTGCCATTTGTTATCAACAGCAAAAAAAAAAAAAAAAAAAAAAAAAAAAAGAAAAAGAAACAACTAAACCACAGATAATCCTGCTGTAACTGAGAAAGAAGGTATACATCTACCTATTAATGTTTATTTTAACTGGTTAACTATTTTTTTTCCCAGATTTCATGCAGAATTGTTATGTATGTCTTTCATTTTTAAATCATTGCATGAGTAAGCTGGAGAACAAAATCCAGGAAGGGGAAAGAATTTGAATGTAGTATGTTTCCAAGAAAGCGTTTTTTCAATTGCAGAATATAAACATGAAAAATGCTAAATTAAGACCCTTTTTGCCAGAATGTCCTGCATGCGATAAATGTTCAGCATGTCAACTTACAATAAAATACAGAAATGTAACAAATAAGACATCAAGTTGAACCTCTGTTCAAAATAATTTTTGAGTTCACTAATATAAAAGGAAAACAAAACAAAAAATGTTATTTATGTGGAGGGGAGGGGGGGGGAGAGGCCTGATGAAAAATCCTTAACTCCCTTTCTTTTTTAATGTTTAATTATGTTTAACCATTTGAAAAAATTATATATATATAAAATAGTCAGACAATAATATAGTTAAGGGTGTATTCGAAAAAATATTTTTTCACCCTCAACAGCTCGAAATTTTCCGAGACATTTTCAGACTCATTTTTAAAAGTAAAAACATGTAACTTGCTGAGGTGATTTTTGAAGAGATGCATAAGAGGCCGTGGGATTTTATTTTTCGCTCAATTGATTAGAATTTTATTTTTAAACAATTATTTTCTCAGTATGCTTTTTTTTTTCATTCCCAGATCTCCCTCTTCGGAAAATTCGGTTCAAAACGGCGATTTTTACAGCCTTTTTCATAATATTTTTTGCATTTATCAAAATATCGACAAGCACGGCACATTACGTAGTTTCTAAACAAGAGAATTTGCCAGTTTGATGCGTTTGGGAGCAAAAATAAATCAGAAAATAAACAGTTTGGATTGGAATACACCCTTAATTAAACTTGAAAATACAAAGAGGGGCAAGGGCCCTTTTCATCCTTTGCTGGTGCCCATATTTTAAACTATGAAATAAAAATAAATAAAAGTATAGATGCACATTTTCATATTGTAAAAGGCAAAAAGGAAAAAAAAAATATATGATTTATTTATTTTTTTACTGTTTAATATTTAAGAGTAGAGGAGAGTGGCTCACCTTGGGACACTTTTTCTTTTTCAATTTTTTTAAAATATTGATTAATTGTCAAAATTTTCCCTGGTAGTCATTCTTTTAACCTTTGCCTACATTATTAAATAGCTTTTAATCTTATGTCTATTATAGAAAAAAAAAATTAGTGAACTTGTGCTTTGTCCCAAAGTGTACAACCTGGTGGTGGGCACCTTGGGATAGTTAAAAATATATCTAAAAATTTCAATAATTGAATTTATAATATACATGGAATTGTTTGTTCAGGAAAAGAAATTTATTTAAACTGAAAAGACATTTCAGCTGATAAAAATTATGTAGCAGTTTTCTGGATATTGTCAGCATGAATTGCTGCATTTTTTTTTGTATTCTAAATTTCTAATCTTATCTATTGATAAGCCTAATGACTTCTTAAAAGAAGAAATAATAACTATTAATAAATACATGTTAGGTAGATTAAATAAAAAATGTTTTAAATACAATATATTTTTGTTAAAATATTGCGAATAAAAGTTAGCTAATTATATCCTGTGTCCCCAGGTACATCACCTCCACCTGTCCTAAGGTGCACCATATACCCACTGTGAAATTTTTGAATGTCATACTGTTAAGCTTAGCACTAGAACTGTTATTATACATCAGTTTTATAGAGAAAGCTTTAAATTTTATTATACAGTCGAACTCGGTTATAGCGAGTGCGAAGGGACCGTGATATTTCCTTGTTATAACCAGGTGCTCGTAAAAATCGAGTTCGTAAAAAATTACGCACATTCATGCATACTTACTTTATTATATATACTTTATTTATTTTTTATTTCTGTACAGTACAAAAGAAGTTGGTTAATTTGCTTTGAACTGTCTTATTGTCTCTTTCTTGTGTTATTGTTCTTCGAAGAGGACTCTTGGCCCAAAAAACATCGTCATTTGAATCCCTGGCTTCGAAAATTTTAAAGTTTTTCTGGACGCTCAATTTCTGTTAATTTCGGAATGTTAAAGGAATTTTTCCAAGAAACGTTATCTGAGCTGGAGAGGCGGAAGTCAATAGAAATTTTATGAATCACAAAAATATTGCTCGCTATAACCAGGATTTGCTCGTTAAAAGCGAGTTACGCTCCCATAGACTTAACATTGTACCAACCAAGTATTTATGATTTCCTCCTTAAATCCGGGTTCTCGTTAAATCAGGGCTCGTTATAAGTGAGTTCGACTGTATTGCCTTTTATTTTAAAATATTTTCAATCAAATTCCATTTTGCAACTTATCAAACTTTTACATGAAAGTTATTAGACATGTTTGCAAAATAAAAATCTTAATAAATTCTTGCCTGCTTCATCAATGGAATCAAAACATATCTAAAAGTTAGATTGTACTTCTATCTATCTGCATCTGCAAGAGTTAAGAGTTAATTTAAAATCTAGGCCAAAAATTAAAGCTGTCCCGAGGTGTACTGTGTCCCAAGGTGAGCCACTCTCCCCTAACTTGCAGAATTTTTAAAAGTCAGTTTCCTAAATATCTAACTTAAGTTTTATTATCTGTAGTTTAAATCAATTTATCTGTTATACAGTACAATATTAATGTCTTTCTCATTGCCATGTTCTTCTATAATAATTTGTTCTCTCATTTTGGATAAATGCTCATAATTCCTTGCAATTGCAAATTTTAAATGTCCATAAATAAAACAACAGTCATTTCGTGAATATTCAACATTTAGTTATGCATCAAATTTCTGTTAATCGATACTGTCCCAACTCTAAACTTATGTTAATTTAAAATAACTATACCCTGATAGATCTTATTAGGTGTGCTGTTATAAATTTCCAGCAAACAGTCCAGTCATTCGACCATTCTATGGATAACGGTTACTTAAATGTCATTTCCATTGATGCTGACCGTAAGTTGGTCAATAATGTGGTCATAATACCTTCACAATTTGGTCAAGTAACTGTTACTTGCTAAAATGATTGGACAGTTTGCCAAAGATTTTTAGCAGTATAGGAGCCACTGAGGATAATAATGTGAAAGAAGTTGCATGGTGGTTTTCATTAAAATCAGCAGAAAAAAATGATTGCATTAAACCTATATATTTTTAAATATGACCACAAATGTTAACAAACACTGTTTGAAAATAATTTTTTATGCTATAATACATGCATTTCAAAAATAAATTTATTTGAGATTTGCGATGTTGCAGTCAGGGACGTAGTCTGGGCGAAGTGTTTTGCCCAGAGCCTAGCATTACATTGTACCTTCTGTGGTCTCACCTCGATTGTGCTGGTGCAGAGGGAGATCCTTATATTTTTGATTTGTGTAAATGAACTGAACTATATTGATTGACTGCCTAGATATTATGTTTTAATCGAGCTTTCATGGTAATCTGTTTTTTACCAATTTGTTTTCATTTTTAACCCCCTATTCCATACTACCTAACCCTGACAATCTCTTAATTCTCTCAAAACAAGTTTATTATTATTCTTTGTTTGCATGTCATTAAAAAAAAATTAAATGATTTTTTTTTCTGAGCACATTTCTACTTCTAGTCTAGGTAAATATTTATGGCTCTAGAGAGCTCTAAATTGGAAAGCCTTAATTATGAACACTTAGTATATCAATGGCAGCCAGTGGACATCTTTTATTACTGTGCTGCATGTTGTTTTTTGTGGCTAAGGAATTAATGTCAGATCCAGATTTAACAAATTTTTCTTTTCCCCATACTAAAATGAAGGCAAACAAACATTTAAAAAATAATAACAAATTTATTTAACAAATAATAATTTATTTAACAAATAATAAACCCCGAATTAATGAATTTTTTCAACAGACAAAAAAAAATTGTTGTTTGGGTTAGAAAAATATTGGATTGCTTTTCAAATGATATATCCATCTCGTCTGGAACAGAAAAAGACTTTGTACCCAGTAATTTTCAACAAGGGAGGATGCAGCCACAGACTTCTCATATAAGTAGACTCATAACCAGTTTTTCTCCCACCAAAATCTCCTCAGAATTTCCCTTCGAATTCCTGCCGAAACTTCATCGGTGTTTCTCTAGAATTGACTGTACTTTTGCTTTAAGAGACTGTCATTGGAAAGTTGCCAAGGAAGTGATTACTGCCAAAAGAGACAACCTTCAAAGCGTTAAAAAGAACCTGATGTTTGCGTCAACTTTCCCTCCAAATAACAATGGGATTTTAGTGATGTATTCATGTTTTATGATAATATGATGAGGTGACTATATGATTAAAACCAAAAGTCTATTATAATCAAAATTAAAAATCAAAAGGCTATTATGAAAAATAAATTTATTTAATAAAGCATAGCCATTCACATACATAATTGCAAGAATAAATCATAGTGCACCTGGGCCTCTTTGGTGGGACTCCACAGAAGCGAGGGGGGAAGGGAGGCATGGCACACTGTTGGCTGAAATGAAAAACTTCTCTTCATTTAGGTCAATAGCCTGCTGTGCCTTCCTTACCCCCTTGCTGATGCGGCCAGAGAGAGCACAGACTGCTACAGGATCCGTTCTCTAGTCACCTTTTCTTTGAGGGTGAGCTCGTTATTATTCACAGGTACAGATGAGCCATGCGAGTAACCTGTCATGTGAGTTTCAAGTAGGACAAGAATACAGTTTAAGAATTTTTACCAATTGTTTTGTTTCTTGAGAGAAGTGAGGTATATTGGACGCTCGATTTTACATAACATTCAATTTTTGAAACTTTGTGAAGCATGGCTGATTGTCTGAAACAAATTTTTTTTCTTTGAGTGAAAAGCTTAACATTTTATGTGAATTTGACAAAACATTGGACCACAAAATGTGTTAGCAGAACGCCTTGAAATCTCCATGTTGACATTAGTAACAATTGTTAAACAAGTAGAAATCGAAAAAGCATCAGCAGAATATGTTAAAAATTGGTCAAAAATAAGAAAGTCATTGAAAGTCACTCCTTTCTGTTCTTGAATCTGACCTAGTAGAATGATTCAACATTGTTTGTGCTAAGAAAATAGCCATTAGCGGGTCTCTGATCAAAGAAAAAGCACTTCAACTTGCCGAAAAGCATAATGTGAAAGATTTTTCTGCATCTAATGGTCGAATAGACCGTTTTAAGAAAAAATACAACATAGTCCAAAAGAAAATATGTGGAGAAAAGGTGGATGAAAATGTATAAAAAAAAAATGGAAAGAAAAGTTGCTCAGCCTGATTAAAGGGTATTCACCATCAGACATTTACAATGCAGATGAAACAGGATTGTTTTATGACTTACAAACCAACAAAACGCTTTGTTACAGAAATGAAAAATGCTTTGGCAGGGGAAAAAGCAAAATGAGGATTTCACTTTTGCTTGCAGTTAATGCTGATGGAACTGGCAAATTGAAGCCATTTGTTATAGGAAGGGCAGCAAAGTCACGATGTTTTAAGGATGTAAAGACCTTACTGACAAAATATGCAGTGAAATCATGGATAACTTCTTCCCTATTTACAGATTTTCTGACATCTTTAGATAAGTCTATCCAGATACAAAAGAGAAAAATTCTTTTGTTTATTGATCAATATCCCGCTCATCTTCCAATTTGCAATTTAAATAATGTCAAAGTTTTGTTTTTCCTTGCAAATTGCACAAGTGTGCTTCAGCCACTAGACCTTGGTATCATTTGTTCTTTAAAAGTTAATTACAAAAAGTTGCTTATAAGAAAAATTATAGCATCATTGGACTAAAGTGTGCATAAAAGATACAAAGTCAATGATTTGGATGCTCTGTATTTTGTGAGAGAATCTTGGGACCAAGTTTCTAAAAATACAATTGAAAAATGCTTTTAGAATCAGGATTTCCAGGCACGAAAGTGGAAAGTGGTGAAAATGATGAAGATATCGCCCCTTCAGAAGAAGTTATTATGGAAAGAAATTGCTCCTGAGATAGATTTTAATGATTATGTCACATGTGACAACGAACTGTCTACCTGTGCAACTGAAGTTAATGAAATAGTTAATATGTCGGAACCAATGAATAGCGATTCTGATGCAGAACTCAATAATGAAATTCCCATTAAAATTGTTACTTTTTCTCATCCTTTACATGGCTTGGAAACTGTGAAAACATACCTCATGCAGCAAGACATAAATGACTCAATATTTTCTTCTCTCCATAATGTTGAAAAAGAACTTTTTCGAGTCAGGAATCAAAGAAATTCTCAAACATCTATTACACAGTACTTTAAAATTTAAAATTAATAAGTGCAAATTATTCGCTGTATTTTTAGCTGCTGAATAAAAAGTGTACAATTTCTAATTATGAATATTTTTGTGTAGTGGCTTATTAGAGCTTTTACATAAGGTAAGTGCAGAATTTTTTTATTTTTCATTTTGGACCCTGATATTATGAATAAAGTTTATGATCCGATGAATTCTTTAAATCGGGGTCTGACTGTATATAGAAAAGTTGAATGATCTCAAAAAATATTTTTTCAGAATGATATAAAACATATATGAATAACAACTATTACAAAAATTCAGCTTGAATCATTTGCATTAATAAAAGAAAATTTTTGATGACACATCATACAAAATTATTTGCATACTGGTTATTTGTACCATGTAACATTTCTGACAATTTATGAATATATTAACAATCTGTATATCTACAATATAGCTGATTTTTTTTTTTAATTTATTGAAAAAAAAAATTGAATAAAATACAATTAAATGAAATAAAACAATGCAGTAAATATTGTCATGATTACTGTCAATGGTGGAGTGAGATAAAGTAAATAAAGTGGTGAATATGATACTTATAGCTTAATGCTAAAAAAATTACTGATCTTAAAAGAGTTCTTAAAATAGACTAATTTGTCTTTTCAGTTTTTATATTTATTTATCTTAATTATTGTAAGGACTACTGCATTACATTTTCTAATAAAATTTCAGCGCAGAAGCAGATACTTATATTCTCATTGATAAAGCAATTTAAAATTATGTACATTAGTTTAAGAACAATTGTTTTATCTTTTTTTTTTAACCGTGGACTCTACAGTTTGGTTCAACATCCACACTCTGCAACTTCAACTGTGTATAACTTTGCTGGCAATATAGTGATAATGAAATACCACATATATTCCTATACACATGACTCACATTCATGATTCCTATCTGAAAATTAATGAAATTGACTTATGATGTTTATTTATATCAAATATTTCATTTTGTTAATGAAAAATGTAAATTAACGACAGCATGTTTTCAAAACATAGCAACATTTGAAATTTTGATTAGTGCAAATTTGCACTAATATAGAGCTCATGGATTAAAATACTAAAAATCTGTAATGTTTTAAAGGTCTAAAATGTTTTGTAAATCTCAGATGAGTGTTTTTAAAAGAGAAAAGATAGAACTTTTGGAAGATATAAAGATTGATTCTTTCCAATCAATATTTTGATTTCTTAGAAGCAAGAAGCCACGAACATTTTAGTTTAATATGTTATGAAAAAACCGTATGCTAAATCTTCTGCTTCTAAAAGTATATAAGTGAAACTGGTGTAAAACCACAAGAACTTCTTAAAACACCATAAAATTTTTTCAATGCACTTGGCCTTTCTTCATCAGGTGTAAAGAAGGCGTGATTCCAGGGTTAGCAAAGTAGACCCAGCCCAGAAAAACCCACCCGAGTTTTTCTGGATGGGTCCACCAACAAAAACCCGCCTGGGTTTTTGTTAAAAGTGGGTTTTTGCTAAAAATCATTTCTGAGCCTGCAAATCTCCCCTATATTATTTATAAATACAAAATACGAGTTTACCTATTAAGCCCAAAACCTAGGTGGTTTCTTTTATCAAAATTACATAAAAATAAATAAATAAAAATCAGTCATATTTGTGGTAATCAGGTGGTAGTTCATTTCAGAATATTTATTTTTTAAATTTATGTATTTATTTATTTTTTAAATATATTTCAAATGATTTACACAATGTAATGTATTTAAAATAATTATAATTGACCTTTTTTATAGTTTACCAATCAAAATCACATTCAGTTTGATTTTTATGGTAATATTTATAAATCTTTACTAGTTTTTCACACTTCTGAGTCTAGTCTGCTCCACAATTTAGACCATATGATTCCAAATGTAGAGAAAATCCTCTCAAAGGAAGCAGAGCTAGATTGAACAGGATACAGAGATTGGAAAAAAAAAATTACAAAAATCAGAATCTAACTTGTTTTTTTTTTCTTTTTCTGTACTTTTTCTTTAAGAATTTCCCACCATTTTAAAGCTGAAAATTGTGAGACAATATTTTCTGAGAAAAGTGATTTAGGAAAATAGTCTGTCTTTAATTTTAAATGCCAATATTGCAGGTAACTACACTGAATGATACTGCATTATCCATGCTTCAGCTTCTTCCTCTTCCGTTGAATTAAACCTTTCCCCAATAAAATTTACATCTATTATACAGTCAACTCTGTAAAATCTGCCGATGTATAATCCACAAATGTCTATTATCCACAATACACGTTGGAATGCAAACAATGAAAATTGTCATTAATAACTCAAAAATGGATTGAAAATTGTCAAAGTTAAATTTGGTATACAGATATTTTTCCAGTTATCACTTTTCCAATGAATAAATATTTAAATATAAATTGGATATAAATATTTAAATTTCTTTGAATAACAAAATTTTATCTCTGAGCAAGAAGTAATGAGCGTTCATAGACTACAGAAAAAAAAATATATTGACAGCAAACCAAATGTGAAACTACCATTGTGTTGTGTCAATGTGTAAAATAATGAATAATCAGTAAAATTTGTATTGTATATAATTTTTTTCTTTAAATTAAATTAGTTATTAAATATATTAAAGCAATATTGCATTATGTTTTTCTTTTCCCTTGAATTTTAATTTTTGCGCAGTTGTTCCTAATTTATAGTTAGGCTTTTAAAAATGTAAACAAAGGGATGATCTGTAATCCGCAAAAAATGTATAATCCACAAAACCCTCAGCCCCTAAGTGTGCGGATTTCACAGAGTTGACTGTATTAGCTAAAAAATGCTCAGGCCCTATAATCTGTTTGTAGCGTTTCAGTATAACTTCCTTGTGTTGTTTGAATTCTTCTGATTCCATCAATTTTTCCAAATGTCAACAGAACAAGATTTACGCATGCATTAGAGATTCGTTTTAAAGGAGGGGCCATAGGCAGTGGGGACCCGCTTTGAGTTTGAGGTTCGTTTGAATGTGCTCGGCCTTTATACAAGATTTTGCAGTGTGTGCGCAGCACGCCTGCTATACTGTGCCATAGGCAGCGATGACCCGGGTTCGAGGTTCGTTCGCTTTGAGATTTCATATTATTAGAGGCTCCGATAAAAGGAGGGGCCCCGCTAGCGGGTGAAGCCAGCTAGTTTAATTATTATAGTTACTAATTATTATGGCAACTTTAATTATTATAGTTACTACAAAAATAAAAATTAATTATTCATTATGACATCTAAAATGTATTTAAAAGTGATAAGATAAGAACTCACTTTTATCACTTAATAGTATTAAGTTAATTATAATAGTAATATTATTAATAGTATTAATTAATAATAATAATAATAATAATATTAATAATTAATAATAGTATTAATAATAATTAATATTAATTATTAATAGTACTATTATTGCATAATATCAGTTAATAAATGTATTCTGATATTAGTATTAAGTTAATACTAATATCAGAATAGAATAAATTTATTAACTGATATTATAAATAATATTAATTAGTAACAAATAGATCAAATACAATTAAAAAATGTAATTTAATAAATATATTTTTCAATGAGTACACACATATTTTATAAATATACAAATATACAGAAAAATAACTAAAACCCACAAAAGCCCACAAAAACCCGGGTTTTTGCCAACCCTGCATGCTTCTACTATGAAAGCAGCAGAAAGACCAAGCAGCAGCAAGAGTCTTGCTACTGCTTTCAAACTTGCTGGATACAAAAAAAAGACCAAGATCTTTTGAAAAGCCTAGTGCATTAAAAAAAAATTATGGCATTTTAAGATCTTTTAGTTCTTTCTTATACTTCTAACTTACAAATGTTTCTACTAAATAAGTAGCTTATAGATTACTCCCTCACCACCACACACAGAGAGAGAGCAGAGAGATGTTTTATCTGTATTTGTTGGGAAATGACTGGTGGAAGACTTGAGCAGTTTATTACATCTTAAATTAATAAAATTTCTATGTGCTGGGAACTGCTCAAAATTCAGCTAGAAGCCAGTTAGATTCTTCCAGATAAAACAAAAGTGTCATATGGGTAGTAAATCATATCATGTGCTTTAGTTTACTCTAAATGAGTCACTTTTTTAATAAGACTACATGAAAATTCTAAATTTCTGTCTGAATTATTATCTTATATCTCAATTGCTTTCAAATATAAAATTGAATATCTTTTAAAAGTTACTTCACAATCTTTTGTAGCAGTAGAAGTAAAATATTTTACATTTGTGTATATTAAGTGTAGAGAATTAATTTACTAATGTTTTATTGAGTAATAAAAATAGTGGCCAAGAGTAATTTCTGATATATGTATAAATTTTATTTCAGGTCGCAAATGGGTTCATGCACCAGAAAGTTTGATATCGGGGCATGTTGCTTATTTAGTAAAGGTATTTGTACATCACTTTTTAATTTTTAATCAATGAAAATGTTTTTGTGCAGCAATAGATTTGGTTTTGGTGACAGTTTATTACTTTAAATCAGTGTTTCTTAAGATTTTTCACCTTACTACACACTTAAACCTATGGTCAAATTCCCACAGCACACTAAAATTATGATGACAAAAAACCATGTCAAAGAAATGCACATCATTTTAATTATATTTACTAACAACAAAGAAAAGGCTTCATTAGAACAAAAAAAAAGGGGAAAAAATAATTTATTAAAATTTGTAATTCATTAATATTCAAACAGATCTATGCTTGACTTTTTAAAATAAGAATTTCTTTATAAGATAGAATTTTCAAATAGGTATGCTCTTAAATCATTTTCCATTGATCTTTTATATGTGAAATTTCCTTTTATTATGATGCACCTTTGCAACAATATAATCAAGAGCAGAGATACAAGGAAGAAGTCATGGAAGGCAAAGATCCCCTTGCGCAATGGCATTTTCCATCAGAACTTTTTTTATATATACATGCATATTAATATATATATATATATATAAATTGTTTTATTTTGAGATGCAATCTATCTCTCTAAATCTAAGGCTCAATCTTCTATAATGCAAAAATCTAAATTCTAGATTAGATTCTAAAATCTCAAAAAAAAAAAAAAAAAAAAAAACATTACGAATATAAAATCTGTAATTCATACAATTTGTAATTCTTATAATTTGATTCACTCATGGTACATTTTGTTAACTTTTTTATACTTTTTAAAATATCAAAATATTGCCTAAGCTGAGCAGATGAATCTGACTATAAAAAATATAAAGCAAAGCTTTTGAATTATATTTTTTCAGTATTATGTCTTACATTTTACTACCTGTTATCTAACAGGTGAAAACTTATAATTTAATTTCAGTTTATTTTAACAATTTGTACAACCATTTTTACCATTACAAACCATTTTTGTATAACAAAAGTGTGCCATTGCTCTTTAGGCATATTTATATTCCATGGAAATATTCTGTTAGATAAAGGGTAACATAAACAGCAATAAGTTGGGAAATAATAAATAAATTAATGATTTACTCTGTGACAAAAATACATTGAGTGTATTATAATGTAGTATAAACATTAATTTGCAATTTATTGAGCTGTATTTTTTCTCTCATTTGTAGAACTTCTAAAAGTAAATTAGGGTTAAGTATGTGTGAATATGTTTATTAATATAACAGAGATCCTTTTTTTTAATCCCACATGTTTGAACTTTCAGAATAGAAATAAAATATCAGGAACTTGACCAACTAGATCTTTTTCTGTCTCTCTTTTCCTTTCTGATTTCTTCCCTTGGGAAGAAAAAAGAAAGCTATTTTCTGTTGTTTTACAATTTTCCATTGTGTGTGTTTTTAAACAGTATTATGAAACTGTGTTTGTGTTTCTCTTCTGTATTTTTTACATTTATATGATTTCATTTTAATGGTAAAATGTTTTAATTGTAAGGATTATTTGAAAATTTAATCATTTACTTTTGAATGTTTATAGTTTTATGGGAAAACAGAAGCTAATCAAGCAAAAGGCATAGAAGTTGTCAAAGAAACTATTCAAAAATTAAAAGTAAGTAAAAGATACACATACATATATTTGTCATAGGTATATGTGCTAAATATATGTTTCAGACATTTTCTTAATATTTAATATTTGCTGTCACACTTTGATATTGCTGCAGTTCAAGAAGAATGATTATTCAAAAACAATGCTTATTTTAAATTTTCGTAAAACACTCTTATAACTACATGTATCAACATACTCAATTTCTAGATTAACATTCTTTTGAATCTTTTTATTAAAGGAACTTCCACTTCTAGGATTATGATACACATTCTTATGCATTTTTATTGTTAACACTCATAAAAAATCTTAAAACATAGATTATTTTTTGACATTGTTTTTATTTTTTCATATTGTAGACAAGTTTGTTATTATTATTATTTTACACATACACCACACACAAAATTATGATTGTGCCAAATAATTTAAGCTGCTTCCAAAGAAAGAATTTTTTGAAGTGAATGTTTCTTATATCAGGTAGATTGCAGGGCTGCGGAGTCATGCCCATTTTTGAGCGAAAGAGTCTGAGGAGTCCATTTTTTTTCAGTGCTGCAGAGTCAGAGTCAGGCCCATTTTTGAGCGAAAGAGTCTGAATCGGATCTGTTAAAACTCCTGGAGTCGGAGTCGAATCGTCCATTTTTCCTACGAACTCCGCAGCCCTGGTAAATTGAAATTAAGAATAGAGACTGCCTGATACACTTTAAACCAATGACTTAAAATTAGATTTCAGTGAGTCTCTATGCATGGCAAATTATATAATTTCTTCTCAGCTTGCTTTGTCCAAGCCACATTTCACTCAGGCTGAATAATACTTTTTCTTTCATATTTGATGCAGGATTCTTTTTTTTATATAATCCTTCTAAAATATTATTGTACTGCCTTCCAACTTTTGAGCAGAATGTTTTACTTCCAAGAAAATTGTTTCATCATTGACCAACAAAAGTTCCCAATGTAATATTTTTAATTAGTTTAATTATGAAATATTCTTTTAATTAGTATCCAAATAATCTTCCAACATCGTCAATATTTTTTAATGATACTCTTGGATTACATTTTTACCGACCGTACATTTCTAGTTATGCTATAATTTGATATTTATCTTTATTTAGTTATGGCTTTTAGGCTTTCAGGTTGTTATCAGTGTGTATCCATAGGTAGGTCATACAACCTCAACTATTTTGGAACAGTAATCTTTGGTGTTTTAATTGCAGAATTTGTAAAAAATTTCTGCAATTAAAAAGGCTTTTCAGAACTTTTACATTTTTAATTACTTTTCAGAAATTGGGATACACTTCCCCCCTTCTTCCTGGGTACACCAATGATTTTTATCATCATCATATATTTAATTATGCTTGTTTGACACTCATTTAATAATTCTGTTTTTCAATTTTGCACTTACTATTAGAATTTTGGTCATTTGTAATTGAAGCATTGAATTTCTTACAATTATGTATCTCCACATCCCAAATAAAAGAATTTAGGAATTTCTTACTTCACCCTTTTCACTGTTCCAGCCAGTGCTACTTTTTCTTAATGAGTAAGTTACTATAGTAGAAAGTATGTATCAATATGTACTGTTATTTTGTATTTGAGTTCTTATTAGAAGCTATAATATATTTTATAATATATATAAATTTTTATGTGTATTATACATCCAAAGAGTTTGTTTTTTGACATAATTTTACATATTGCCATAATAAAAAATTTTGGCATCAAATAGTACTTACTTTGATGCCATATTTAGTAGGATTATATCGTATATTTTTTACAGTTTCTCATCTTTTTCTGGCATGTCAAAAGAAAAGGGTGAAAAATCTGCAAGTTATTTTTTTTAATACTATTCATTTTACTTGAAGGAAAACTTAGAGTAAAAAGTGAAATGATTCTGCATAATGTTAATGTAAAATTTTAATTATTGAATAATTAAGGTTAAACAAAATTAATAACAATTTCAAAAGTTTGTTGATAGTCTTTGAACAGAGAGAAATTAATTAATTTTAGTTTTCAGATGTACTTTAAAGTATGAAAACCAAAAATAGATAAAGTAAAATATAGCAATTCTCATTACACAGTGTGCAAGCAAGTGGTGCTTGTTGCAAAATTTTAAATGTAGTTTTCTTGAAACAGTGTTTTTTAAGTCAATATCCAAAATATCTCTGCAGCAGATAAACCTATTTCCCTGGGTTTTTTTTTTTTAAGTGAAAGCTTATATATTTCCCAAGTTCTTGACAAACGCTTTTTAAAATTTTTAATTCATAAGTTTTTATAAGTAAATAAAAAAACAGTTTTTTTGAAAACTGATACATTAAGTTTTGTTAAAAAAGCAAAATTTCAAAAAACTGTTAGTCAAGAACTAGACATATGTATTTTAACCTTCTTTTTGTCTCATTGTTTTTGTTGAAACCACTCTGAGAAATTTTGGGTATTATGGACTACTACACACTGTATGCACAACATGAAGGGATAAAGAAACCAAAGGTGGATTTTTCCATAAAAATTAATAAGCATATGGCTTTTAAAAGTTACCATGTTTTAAAATGTCTTGGCCATAGTATCTCAAACCATCCAGCAGTGCCTATCACAAGACCAATAATTATATTTCATCAAAGTGCTTACAAAAGCTACCACTATTATTTAAATGATGAAGGAAGGTTAGAAAATAACTACACATGTATAACTGAAGAAAAACTATGTCACTAGTTATAACTGTTTAATTAATTTTTGTCACTTTCCTTGCAGATTTCGTCACTTTTATCACTTTTTAAAAAAACAGTTGCATTCCTTATACATGTCATATTTTATAAGTGTGTGTTTGTAACAGGGCGGCGTCAGAACTTGCCCGACGGGGGGGGGGGGGGGGGCACAGTATCCCCGACAGGGGGGCCAAATTCATAATATATATTAGAGGTCTCCATGAGCCTGGGCCTGTCCCGAAGCCCGAGCTCGGTAAAAGTTTCTTTCATTAAACTCGGGCCGGGCTTAATTTTATCTGAAAACTTGGTACGGGCTCAGGCTAAATTTTAGTTTTTGAAAAGTTGGTAAGGGCCTGAACTTCATTCTTCACAGGACATGTCTGGGTCTTACATTTTTTCTGTAGCTTCGGGCCGGACCGGGACTGTATTTATACTAGAGATCTACCGAAAATACGGTTTTGTTTTCGGTCTAAAATCGGAGTTCCGTTGAAAACGAATTTTTGGCGAAAATGCTGTTAAAAATTTGGCCGGACCAAAATTCCACCAAAACTATCTGTCTACTAAAAGTCTCATTTCTTTTCTTCGGAAATTTTTAACATTACTTATTGATTTGAGCTGTATCGACTCAAATGACACATTCTTTATTTAGTGCTATATGGACTTCACAGTTTATAATTATCAGTCGTGACTGACTCAAGACATGAGTCCAAATTATAAAGCAAGAAATTCATATATGACTAAGCTTTGAAGGCGTTTTTCACGTGTTTATTAAAAACAGCAGACTTTACAATAATTGAAAATTTTTAGTTTAAAACCATAGAAGTGTTTCAAACACTCTTTGAGAAAGTTCTGGTATAATAGCTGACCATTTACAAAGATCATTTTAAAAGATAAATAAATTGTATACCTAAAACATTTTTAATGAGATGAAATTCGTATCATTAGAAAATCATTCCGTGTGCTGATGAATTAATTACATTTTATTTTATATGGAAATAAAAAGTTTCAGTCAGAGGCACAGAGAGCCAACTTAGGCCACACGTATATAAGTCCATGTATAATTAATTAATAATTATGTAAATTTATGTATGCATTAATTACATAAGAAAATTGGACGTTTTCGTTTTCGGCCGAAAATAGGAAGATTACCGAAATTCAGTTTCAGTTTCGGTCGTAAAAATGGAAAAACGTTAAAGGAAAACTTGTAAAATAGCTTAGAATGTAAAAGTTAATTATTTTAATATCAGCTCAATCATAAAACAAAGTCATGTTGATGTTTAAAAAAAAAATCTTTAAATTCATGCTTATTTCAAAACAGCCAAAGTTTAGAGGTCTGCACGGGCCGGGCTCAGTCCTATTTTCATTCACGCCACTCGCGCTGGGTCAGGCCTAGTCACTACTATTTTTGGGCCTGGCTCGGGACTTACTTTTTCTGAAGGATCAGGCTGGGCCTAACTTTTTTTCTCCATACCGAGACGGGGCAGGTTTCATTCTTCCTAGGTCTTCATAAATCGATATTTTCAGACCCGGTCATGATCCAATCCATATGAAAATCATTGTCTCGGCATGGTCTGGTCCGTGAAAAAAGCAGTAAAATTTGGCCCGACCCAAAAATTGTATATATTTTTAAATCGAGATTATTCTACAATTAAACATTAAAATTTATTCGTTTTAAAGAATAGTAGATTTCTAGGCAATAATATTAAAATACAGTAAAACGTGTGGAAAAGAACCAGCCTATGATGGAATCCTGTCTTATACAGAAAACTTTATTGATCCATGAAAAATGAATATAATACGTGAGAAAAGAATATAATCCTCCTGCAAAGAAGGGAACTTGTTTATAACACATTTTTTCTTCTTTCCTATGTGATTCCGTTATTTAGATTTTATTGTATAGCATTTTTCAGATTTTTAAGTCTCATATACATAATTTTTTGATTAACGATATTAATTATAGCTGAAACATTTACATACGAATAGAGATTCATTAAAAAAATGTATATCGCACCCTATGGCGCTTCTTTAAATATGAAGATTATAAACATGAAAAAAATAAGCTAAAATAAGTATTTTTGGTCAGAACTCCTCCTTTTAACAAAATCGACGTAAAAATCCATGTTTTGTAGATATTCAGTTGGTCTGGGTCGGACTCGGGCCAACATTTTAACTTTTTTCCGGGCTGGGCTCAGGCCGGACTTTTAATTTTTATACCGGTCCAAGCCATTAATGTTTTTTGTACAGGCCGGGCTCGGGCTGAAGTTTTAACTTTTATACCGAGCCGGGCCAAACTTTTCTTTTTATGAGTTGGACCGGGAAATTTCTGCCTGTACAGACCTCTACAAAGTATAACTAAGTCATTAATTAAAATTGTTCAGTCTAATAATGCAATCAAGTTTAAATTATCAAGTAAGTCGGTATTCTGTTTTACAAGAATTTATTTTTTTAAATTCCTAAATACGAACTTACGACCCTAAACATGAACTGTTGATTAAAACCCTGCACAGTTCGAGTTATGCACAACCCTAAATCGACAAAATATGTTTTGTTGAACCTGCAACTTGATCCTACGCGCGGGGTCAGGCCTAGTCACTACTATTTTTGGGCCTGGCTCGGGACTTACTTTTTCTGAAGGATCAGGCCGGGCCTAACTTTTTTTCTCCATACCGAGACGGGGCAGGTTTCATTCTTCCTAGGTCTTCATAAATCGATATTTTCAGACCCGATCATGATCCAATCCGTATGAAAATCATTGTCTCGGCATGGTCTGGTCCGTGAAAAAAGCAGTAAAATTTGGCCCAACCCAAAAATTGTATATATTTTTAAATCGAGATTATTCTACAATTAAACATTAAAATTTATTCGTTTTAAAGAATAGTAGATTTCTAGGCAATAATATTAAAATACAGTAAAACGTGTGGAAAAGAACCAGCCTATGATGGAATCCTGTCTTATACAGAAAACTTTATTGATCCATGAAAAATGAATATAATACGTGAGAAAAGAATATAATCCTCCTGCAAAGAAGGGAACTTGTTTATAACGCATTTTTTCTTCTTTCCTATGCGATTCCGTTATTTAGATTTTATTGTATAGCATTTTTCAGATTTTTAAGTCTCATATACATAATTTTTTGATTAACGATATTAATTATAGCTGAAACATTTACATTATATTATAGCTGCACAGTTCGAGTTATGCACAACCCTAAATCGACAAAATATGTTTTGTTGAACCTGCAACTTGATCCTACACATGAAATGAAAAAGAAAAAAAACAATCCGCATTTTAAAACAATTCATGAAAATAGTTTGCAATCATATCTCTAAAATCAATTTATATTTGAAAAAATGAATGCATATATATACTCATTCATATACAAGTATTTTTTTATCATTTGAAACAATAATATGAACTTTTCTTGGGAAAAATTTGCTGTACTTGAATCAACTCCCAAGAAAAAAAACTTTAACCTGAGATGACCCGAAAATAGAAACACTAATCAACCCCACCTGCAGCAAAATTTTAGAGGCAATGGCCAACACTTTTGGGTAGAATCGGGTTACCTGCAGGGCCGGCCTAAGGCGTGTGCCACCGCACGGGGCGCCAAACAAATGAAAAGACGCCTATAAGAGCACTGATAAAAATTATTTTATATTCTGCATTTTTTTTCTTATACATTTTCTATAGTTAGGCTGGATCGGAACCAGTGTTCCTTTCAGGCACATATCATGGAAGGTACTCTCTGGTGCAAGACACCCCCCCTCCCCTCCCCTCTACTCGAGAAAATTTTCGAGCATACAATTCTTTTAGTGTTTAATTATTCCAACATTTATCATCTTAAACAGAGAGGAGGGGGGGGGGGGGTGGTCGGAGCTCAGTTGACGGAAAGAGATTAAACCATTTCTATTTTTGCTGCAGGCACTCATTTGTTCCAAAATCTTCCCACTTCAGAGATTTCGTTCAGCCTGCGCCCATGCCATATTCTTTGAATTTATGTATTGCCCCAGTTTTCCGAAACGTTGTCTGAAAGGAACACTGAGAGGAAAGTCAGTAAAAAATAACGTTATAAAAATATATAATTGCATTATAATGATGCACTGTTTCATTCATCATTAAGGATTATTTATTAGTGGAATATAGTCTTTGGACCACTACACAATAAATATTTCGTTATACTGAAATTAAAATAACTGAAATTTTAAGCAAATATTGTTAATTTAAAAATAAAAAAGAACAGTGCCCAGTTAAACTGATGGTATTGAGCTCACAGGCTATTTACACTAATTGTATATGTCTTATTTCAAAGAATAATGCCCCTCAAAAAATAAAATAAGGGAGAGGGATTAGACCGCCCCTCTCGTTTCCCCTCTTTATAGTTAAGCAATGACCCTCCAAATCTCATAAGGGAAGCGCCTTGTCGAAATAAACTGGTATACCAAATTTGAAGCAAATCGGATCGAAAAACCTATTTATCTAAATTAAGGAGTATTAGCCCCCCCCCCCTTTATATTTAACCAATGAACTTCCAAATCTAATCAGGGAAGCGCCTTATCAGAATAAACCGGCATACCAAATTTGAAGAAAATCAGACAGAAAAACCCATTTATCTAAATTAAGGGGGCTATTATCCCTCCGTTCCTCCCTTTAGACTTAAACAATGAACCTTCAAATCTAACCAGGGAAGCTTCTTATCACAATTAACTGGTATACCAAATTTGAAAAAATCTGATAATTCTGCATGAAAAACCCATTCATCTAAGTTAAGCAGGCAGGGTTAGCCCCCCGTTCCCTCTTTATACTCAACCAATGAACCCCAAAAACTAATCAGAGAAGCGCCTTACCAGAATGAACATAGAAATTTTTTAAAAAGCAAATCGGATGTTTCTATCAAGAGTTATCGCATTACGTACATACATACATACATACAGAGCCGGTGGGCACATTAGCTCACAGGCTTTGATAGCCTGTGAGCTAATAAAAAATTACTGGAAATTTAACTAAAATTTAAAAAAAAAAGAGTTTTTTCGAATCAGATTATGTATTTGATGTTGAGCAAAAGTTTGTCTAAACCGAAAGGGAATTCTATTCAGTATTACAGAGATTCTTCATTATTCTGTGAAATAATTTGCACCTGGATACTGGAAGAAAGAATTCTGCTTTGGGGTTACTTTGGGATAATATTGTTCTAAGCCTTTTTATTATATATACAGACTTATGCCCAAGCGCAATTCTTTTCTTAGTGATTTATTATTTAAAATTAGCACTAGAACTACCGGAAATTTGAGTCAAGTTTTATAAAAATATTTCACACAAGAATTTTGATTTAAAACAGTTTAACTTTATTATTTAACGTTTTTCTTCTTTGTGTCTTTAAACTCTTTCATAATCAAATTTCTGGTTTGAACCGAAACTTATTCATATGATATCAGTCAAAATAAGAGCTCACAGTAGTTCTAGTGTTAAGCAGAAAAAGTAAATTTTACACCCCCCCCCCTCCCCTTCCCTCCCACCAGCAGACATGACATGCACTTTATTACTTGTAAATCTACTAAACAGAAATTGATAGTAAAATTACTTTACCTTGGCTTCTCGTTAACAGGAGCAAAGAGCTCGACAATGCAGAATTGTGAAACTGGAGCCTATTTTTTTATTAAAAATAATTTATCTGCATATAAATTTTATTTTGTAATTGTCTTGAAAAAATCTTTCATTTAACCTCTTCGGGACGGGAGCCTTTTATGAAATTTTTAATCTTTTGTCACCGTTTTTTAAAAACAGAAATTTGTGTCTTCTTGAATCGAGAAAATGCGCTGATGAAATAAGGCAAATTTTACAGTAAAATTTTACTGGTGAGGAAAAACAAGGATTTTGAGCACTTCATGTGGCACGTATATGTGTCGCTCGTCCCCAAGGGGTTAATACATTATCGTTAAATAACTTTTATTTTCCCTTTAGTGCCCGGTAAGTTGATTTTTTTATGATGTCCTACACCTATGATTTTATAATGTCACTTTCATTATCCAATTTCAGTGCGGCGCTAAAATGTAAATTCAGAATGCTTAAAGATTTTCCTTGGGATGGTTTGTTTAATTCTAGCGTGGGCACCAGTACAACGAAATCCAGGAAACTTTTTTTTTTTTTGTTAAACGTATTCCTTATTATTATAAATACAACTCTTATTCTCATAGTTTGTTCTTAATATTTAATTTATTTAGAATACTTAAAAAATAAATTTTAGTAAGTTTTTTTTTTTTTTTGGTAAATATAATCACAGAGATTGAGAACCATTCAAAAAATGAAAAGAAAGAATAAGAATATTTATGTTTCCGGAATTAGCTGAAGAGAAAACTGGGTTTTCCATTATTTCGAAAGTTTTCACCATGAAAAGTGAGCCCTTTGCGAAAATCGATATTTAAATACGAAATTTGTTCGTACTTTTTATGTTATAAATAACGAGACAAGATTTCAGTTTTCATCTTTCATAGTTGCTATTTAGGGGAGACCGGGGCTAGTTGGCTACAGGGGTAAGTAGGCGCAGTCCTCATAAATCGCCTGTTTGTGGAAAGATTGCGCAACCAGTCACAGAGTACCTTTCTTCTTGCTTTTTACAGTCCTCATTGTAGTTTTGCAGCGTTACCTATATACAGTGAATTTATTACGATTTTTCTGTTTTTTGCGCTCATAAGTAATTTTTTGTTGCTTCACTCTTTTTCTAATTTCTAGTATTAATAACTGCGATTTAACTTGTGCAGTTTTTCTTAGTGTATGATTAACTGTACCTACCCCATATGTGATTTACTTGGATTATTTATGCTTAGATGGTTACGTGTCCTTTTTGAAGAAATTCATTATGGGACTAGTAGGCGCATTGAACACGGGGCAAGTTGGCTCGGTGTTTGGTGTGTGCTGGTAGCTTGTAAAACAGCAAACACCGAGAAAAGTGATTGCAATGCAAGATTTTGGGCACACAAGGCTTGCCCAAATGGAGACACTTGATTTTTATTTGTGACAACTGTAACTCTGTTGATGATATCGAGTAGAATAGAAGAAACTCAATGTTAATGTTTATTATTTATTTTTATGACTGTATAATTTAGAATTTACATTCAACGCCTTTGTTTAAACTTACTGGTAATAATGAAATTGATTTCTCTTAACTGCGTGTCTTATTTGAGTTCCATTTAAATTTTTATAAAGTGTGTGCCAACTTACCTCATAGGTATAGGCAACTTGCCCCATGACGGGGTAGGTTGGCGCACAATTTTCCTTTTACTTAAGACTTCCGCTAAACGTAAGCAACAAAAGCTACAAACTCAAAACTCCGGGTATTTATAGCCCAATGCCTGTTCTTTAAAAGTACAGTTAAAGTTTCATAAAAAAAACTTAAACAAAAAAATTTATAAAAATCAATAACTAAAAACTGCGCCAACTAGCCCCAGTTTCCCCTACTAGTAGTTCCACTTCTTTATTTTGTAGTATTCCAAACAGCATTCTTCTAAAAAAGTTTTTTATTTTAATTAATACTTATTGTTATTTTCGTCCAATACCATGTGCCATGGCCTTGCACTTTACTTTTGCATCGTAATGTTATACATTAAGACTGATAATTACTGCAAAACTGAAATTTTCCTGATTTTACAATTTACCAAAAACAAACTCAAAAATGGGATTAAATTTAGAACCTTTTATCTGTTTTTGAAACACTTTAAATTAATATCTTAAGTAGTAATAGTATATAAAAAGTATGAATATTTAAAATAATTAAGACCATATGTCAAGCAATTTTTCTTGTGTGTGTGTGTGTGTGGGGGGGGGGGGGTGCCCCGATGGGTGCTCGCACGGGTGCCAAAATGTCCTTGGGCCGGCCCTGGTTACCTGACCCGATGCAAGATTTTAGTTCTTTCTGTAGATACATCTTCCCGCAGTTTACAATGAAGTTATGTGTGTATATAATTATTTTCTCATTTAAACCTTCCATTTCTCTTCTGTATATTAAAATGAGATTAATCTCCATATTATTATAAAATGAGAGTCTACTGTATATTGAAATTAATGAACAAAGAAGAAATTTTTAGTTTGATACTAAGTTAGCTTGAATACTTATACAAAACTCTCTTTTTATTTACTCATTCTTTTATAAAAATGCTTACCTTACGCTTTTTAATAAGACGATCGAAGTGAGGCAGATGAATTTCATGTCCTGTCTCTTCTTAAAATCCTACTATTTCTTATAGGCGCTTAAGTTTACGGTCAATCGAATAAACATTAAACAGGAGTGCACATGAGTTTTAGACAAAATGTATAAGGTTTTCAGTAACATCCGGCCATTGTGACAACAGACTTAAACCGACATGTGGTTAAATTCTTAAATTTTCTCGTCGCAGACTAAGGAATACAATTTTAATTTAGATTAAACTCGTAAAAATTGGACGTAATTTGGGTATGGTGAAAATTCGGGACGTTCCCTGTAAATCGGGATACCTGGCAACACCACTTGTAAGTTTCAAAACTCAACCTCAAACACATCCGAACCCAAAACTGAACCCAACCACAACGAAAAAAATTATCCTCAATCCGAGCCATGGGTTGGGTCAGGTCGGGTCAAGTGTAGGTAAAATCAGGCAATTTGAATCAATGAAGGACTGTAATTTGAGATATAATTCTGGGCACTTTTTTGAAAAATCTGCTTAAACAAAACAGACGCGTCAGAATCAAACTCATCCCAAAACCGAAAAAATTATAGCCAGCAATCCGACTTTCAAAGAAAAAAATCAGCAGCCAGCTTATCCGTGGGTCAGGTTTTTATAAACTAACCAAAGATACCAATAACGTTTTTGTAAATAACCAATAACTTTTTTAAAAACCAACCCGCACCTGACTTGGGTCGCATACAGGAAAATTCTGGTTACCTGACCCGATGCAGGATTCTTCACTCAAGTCAACAAATTTTTCCCGACAACGTTTAAATTTGACCCTGATGGGTGGGGGGGGGGGGGGGGGCAGGTATGCCCAACGGGGGGTGGGTGGCATATGCCCCCCCCCCCCTGACCCACCCTTGGTTTGCAATAAAAAACTAATAACAATTGTCTTAAATACTGTACTTTAAGCTATAAGGAAAATATGACAGTTTAGATAATAATAATATGGAAAAAAAATGTGTGTTTGTTGTCTTCCATTGATTGCATAATGTAACTATCTCATTCATAAAAGTTATAATTTTATTGTCAAGAATGCAAAGTGATTTCAATCATTTTCATATACTAAATCTCATGAATAATAATAAAAAAACATGTGCATCAAAAAATGTTTTGACAAATATTTCAAATAGATTTTTTTAATAATAAAAAAACATGTGCATCAAAAAATGTTTTGACAAATATTTCAAATAGATTTTTTTAACAGTAAATATAGAAAATTGATACTTATTATAATCATCAATACTAACAATTTAAATACCATGGAACATGCATTCATTTTTCATATTTTTTTTTTTTTTTTGTTACCGTCTACTCTCGAGATATCACAGTATAGTAATAATGTATGTATGTATGTTTATCTGGAGAATCACATTATATCAGTTTTTTCTGTATATAAAGAACATGATTCATAAATTCCTAATTAAAATGTATTAAGAAAGCCATTTCAGTTACATCAAAAAGTTATTCTCGCTAATAAATATTTCTTTCAAACTTTAATTTATTTTGCAGAAATATCAAATCTACATTTGATATTTCCATTGTTCATCATTGGATAATTGCACAAACTATTTTTTTTTTCAAACATTATTTGATAAACAAAAAATTAAAAATCTATAAATTATTTCAATGATTTGCTCACTTTATCAACTGCCAAATCATTTAATTTTATAGTTGAAAATGCTTTCATAGATCCTGACAATTCTTCTAACAATAAAAAAAACATATGTTCAATTTTGTTATTTCAATTTTATAATTGAACTTAATTTCAAATCAGTAATATCAAGTAATTATTGATCAATAAAAAATTCTTCTTATCGTAAACTGGCAAAAGAAAATATTTATCATTCAAAGAAAATATTTATCTTCATACACACACATACATATATATATATATATATAAAGACTTTAAATTTTTAATATTATGTTTTCACTAAATAGCCAAATTTTACTACATGTTCAAAATGTATTTTATTCTATCTGCCAGAGATTCCCAAACTGTGCTCCACAGGGCCCTAGGGGCTTCGTGGGAACTTTCCAGGGGCTCCGTCGCGCTTTAGGAAAATAATGAAAATTTGAACGAAACCAACACATTTGAAGCAAGTTTTTTTTTTTTCAAAAATGGGAATAGATTCTTTTGTTATAAAAGTGTTTATACATTGATGATAACCATCTTCAACAATCTGAACTTTTTTAATTAACTAAATTTTATTTTTTGTAAAATTTCCAGTACAAATATTAATTTACGCTCTATTTTTACGTTTTCGGATAAAAAAGTGTGATAAATGGAGAAATAAACGTATATTTACTGTAAGAAAGCCAGAAATTGTATTCTGAAGGAAAATTTAGATGTTTGAATTTCCCAACTCTTCCTCTCAGTGTGACTTGAGGTGAAGTGTTATCCACTGACTCCACGTTTCATGCTCAACTAAATTATCATTCTGAAAGATATTGGTCTGATTTGAAAGATAAACCACCTGGTTTTTTTTTTCAATATGAAGGGCAAAGTATTCTATGTGCATGCTTCAAAAGAAAATATCACAACACTTGTTAAAACAAATATGAAATGTTCTGGACATAGGTGGTGACTTCATGGGTGCGAAATGGGCAATAAGATATACTTCTACAACTAATTTAAATTTTTCCTTTTGTCCTTTTTAATCACTGTGATTAATTAGGACAAAAATAATGTTCAATAATTAGTGATAGAAGTTTGCTTTGTTAGACCCCATCACTCCCGTTAAGTTGGTGCTTAATTGATATTTTATTGAGTCGCTTGAGTTTGTGAAGATCAGATAATAGCAAAGACTCTTGATAAACATTGTAAAATTGATATTGTCATGAATTTGCTTTATGAAAAAGTTTTTAATTTGGTGTCAATATTTCCTTGTCAAATAGATCATTTAAAAAAAAAATTAACTCTATAACAGGTGTTGTAAAGGAACACTTAAGAGCATCTTCAGATCTACAAAATTTGCACTACAAATGAATGAATCTATTGACATCACTGGATTAGCTGTTTTGTTAGTATTTTTCACTTACATATACTAATATCAGACCGGGGAAGTTAAGAGTCTTAACTGACTTTTTAGAAACGGGCACCCGGAACTTAACTTGACTTTATTATGGTGTTTGAGAACATTAACTTAAATTAAAATTAATTGCCTTACTAACACCAGTCTGAAAGAGATTTCAAAAAGCTATCAGGACCATATTTTTTGTAGATCACTAGAAACCAATTCACTAAGGAACAAAATATTTTTTGATCAATACATAGGAAAACACAAATGAATATGTATGTACTGTTGATGCGAAAGCAATGATGGGTCACAATGCCATTGCAAAAATTAAAGCGATTATAAAGCACCGTAGCACCATCTGTTCTTTATAGATACACGCTATCCCTGGGAAAATGTCTTCTGAACTTATGAAAAGGTTAAATTCTGCCATTAAATTAATAAACAATATAAAATCACGAACTCTTAAAAGCAAACTTTTTAAGCTTATGTATGAAGTTATTTGATGCTGGCATCCGTCCCTCTTACTTACATACCCTGTAAAAAAAAGACTAAAATACTGAAATTGTACTGGCAATCAAGACGCCAGTACTATTACTGTATTTTAACGGGAAATTTTTCCTGTAAATTACAGAAAATTTTCCATTTTTCTGGAATTTATGGGGTAAAATTTCCGTTAAAATATAGAAATAGAACTGGCATCTCGATTTCCAGTACAATTTCTGTATTTTAGTCCATTTTTTTACAGTATACCAAAGTAAAATAGTATGTCTATAAAGAGTATCTACACGATTCTTGCAACTGCAGAGGTGATATTAGAAGAACCATAACACTAAACTGGAAAAACTTTTAACTAATGAAGTTTGTGAATTCTAATTGCATATTTTCCTAATATGTTTAGCAAAATGAAATAAATGTATCTATCATTGCAATGAAAATTGGTCGGATTCTAACATTCTGAGTCAAACGATGATATTGATATATCCCTCTTGTTAAAAAGGAATGCAAACAACACCAGATAAAAAAAGAATACAAATAAATAAAAAAAAATAATCTAGCTTAACATAACTCAGTGAAACACTGAGGTCCACATCGATTTGAGATCTCATAGCAAGTTACACTAAATATACCAACAACAACCGGTTATTTGGTGGTACCAAATGAAAATATTTCAATTTGAACCAGAAATTTTTCATAAAATAAATAAATATAAATAAAACAGAAATAAGTTAAATAAAAGACTTAAATAGTTTTAAATAAAAATTATTGGTCTGAAATATTTTTACAAAACCTGAGTGAAATTCCTGGTATATGTAGTAGTGTTAAAGATCTTATTTTAAAACCAAATCAAAATACAGAAGCCACTTAAATGCAGAACCAAACATTCGTCTACAATTACTATCTACTGGACCTGAATTCAGACATTTGGGCAAAACAATCCAATCACATTAAGTGTTTATGCATTATTGTTCGTCATTCTTCAGGTAAACTCAACAGGTACTACTGTAAAATTTATTGTAAAGCAAATGTTATGATTTTTTGAGTTTTGGAGGTTTTTTAACTATAAGTTTGTAAACTTTTAACAATTCCATCTGTATTGATGATAATTGAAAATAAATTCAGTATTACAGTAACAGTTTCTAAATATTTTATTTCTGGGACAATGCATAATTGTTTAGATTACTATTTATTTCCTCTTCCTGCGCTCAGTAGCAATGCACCTAAATAACGTCACCTTATAACACAAGGTATGGTAGGCTTCAGGGGCTCTGCCATAGAAATTCATTCCAAAAAAAGCTTTGTCAGTCAAAAAGTTTGGGAACAACTGCTATATACAATATAAGCAGTTGGTTCAATGCTGCCTGAGGTTCTACGCAAAGAAAGCAAGTGTTGATTTATGGTTTAATTGAACAACTATTGATGGGATTTTGCCATTTTGATTTCACCTGTACAGTCATTTAATTAACTAATTGTACATTAAATGTTAAGTTTAATTTTAACAAAATGAATATAAAATACAATTAGGGGCTAGTCACACTACCATTCTTTTTATATAGTACCATATCAAAATTAATTTGATAATAATTTTTCCAAATGCATAAAAATGTTGCATATTTTAAACAAATTAAGTTTGTGGATTGTTATCTTACCTTTTTCATGAGTCTAATACTACATTAAGTATATTTCTTATTATTTTCTAAATTTTAATTTACTGTTTCATAGTGTAATTATATTTATTTGCAGTTCAATAATCAACTGAAAATGTCAGAAGGAAGTAAAATCCCTAAAGTTGAAATTACTATTTCTGTTGATGGTGTTGCTATTCAAGATCCTAAATCAAAGGTATTTTTATTATGTTTGTTTTATTAAAAAAAAACTATGGGTTATACAAATTTTTTATTAATTTTTTTTAATTTTAATGAATGAAGAAAAATAATTTTAATTTTTGAAAGTTTTTTTTATGTTTTTATATTTATAATATTTGTGCTTGTAATTTAACAACTCTCCATTTCCAAAAGCCTGAATAAGATTTTTATATTGAATAATTATCTTCAAATATCTTTAAATTATTTTTTTATTGTATAAATATGATTTGAAGTTAATTTTTATAAAGCTATAAATTTTTAATTTTTTTTTTTTTTTTTTAAATCTGCACTTTGCACCTTATGAAACCTGTGGTTTTTCTTACATTCACTTTTCCCTCCTACCATACCTGTAACTATTTGTATGCAACTTGCACAGTTATCAAACCTTTTTTTCTTGTTTAATATTTAATTTCTTAATTCGTGTAAATTTTAATCTAGTTTTAGCAAGTATGATATGATTTTTATGCAGATAATGTGTCATTCATTTTCATGCATTTATGCTCCTAGTTCATTGATGGCTGGTTAATGTACTTCTTTGATTTCATAAAATCTGGGAGCTTAAATACTTTTTAAATGAAGTAAATAACAATAAGTGTATGTTTTACTAAGCTTTATTTGTATGCTTAGCTAGTTTTCAAAGGAAGTGTGTGGCTTAAACAGAAAAATTGCGATTCAGATACACCTTGGGCCACTTTATGGGGAAACAGTAAAACCTGTAGATTACTCATTTTCCAAACACTTAGAAACACTTTCCAGTTTATATTAAAACTGCAATGCATACAAAAATGTTTCAATGATCCTACAAATAAAAAAAAAATCTATGTGAAAACTTTTTGAAGTAGTAAAAGTAGCAGCAATTTTTCAGTTTTCTTTCATGATCTACTTTAGAAAATTCAGATTTTGTTTGTTTTCATCTGGAAACTTTTATGTTGATTTCATGATGCAATTCAACAAAAAAATCTGAAATATTTCCACACCCCATTACTTTAAGATTATAAATATCAAAGTATTAGTAATATAAAATTCTTAAATTGAAATTTTGGTTTTTCCAATGAATTTTTTTAAATTAGACATGTATGGTTTAAAAAGTACTCAGAAGGAGAGTACAAAAGTTTGGAGCAGTCTATCCAAACTGCATTCTGGGAGAATAACAGTTTGTTTTCCAAATTGCTTTACTTTACATATATTTATTAAGTATTATCAATATACATTGTCTTTACTGAAAGTAAAAAACATTGGTTCTTATGCCCATTATATATATAATGGCGAAAAGTGTATAACGCTTCCGGAGTGAACTCATCCGGAACTTGATAATCTTTCGTTAAAATCAGCCATTTTATTTCGGCCACGTTAGGCTTAAGCATTCCGATGCCGTATTATAAGTCGAACAACTGCCTTATTTAATCTACGTTGTATAACATCTATCCTTCTTCAGTTTTTTAAAACCTTCAAAAACTATAAAATCATCATATATATTAAAACGCAAAGGTAAAATTTTAACTAGACCCATTTCAGGACATCTGCACATGCATCAACTCTGTTCCATTTAGAGGAAGTGAGAACGAGTTCTCGGTAACTGAGCAGTCTAAAGCAGCAGTTTAAAGCGTCGATATTCTGTAGTGGATAGCAGGTTCGAACCCAACTCCCGGCAAAATGAGTTCTGTAATATTTTTCGCGATAAGTTATTTCAATAATGACATATTTTATTAGGAGGAGAAGTTATATGATTTTTATTTTATTATTATTATTATTATATGAATGCTTTATAATTAAATAAGATTTAACGCTGAACAATATTTAAAATAATAATAATAATAATAATAATTTTATATTTAAAATATTTAAGCTAAAATATATTTAACGTAATTATCAATTAAATAAATTGAGCTGATCTACAATTTTTGTTATATCTTCTGACCATTATCAAGAATATATGTGTGTGTCTGTCAGAAAGAAAATTTTGCCTTTCTTTTCCTTAAAAAAAGAAAACGGAAAGAAAGAAATGTATTCATATAAGAATTATTAAAAAAATTACCTTGATATCCATTGTTTAATATTTAAAAATGTATAAAACTGTAAAATAAATTTCAAGTAATAAAAATTATATGCTGCACCAAGTTTTAAAATTTTGGCTTTTAGAGAATGAGATTGATAAAAATAAAATTCATGGCAGCTTTTAATGGTCATGTAGTTAAAAAAAATCATAATAAATAAATAAAAATAAATACTGTTATTTTCTCGAAAAAATGAGACCATAGTAAATAAATGCTCTACCCACTACGTTTAGTTAAATTTCTGGTAAAAAGAAGCATAATTGGTTGTAAATTATAAAGTTAAAATTCTGTGACGTTATTGAATAGGTTTGGCTGACGCTGACAGTACCTTCTATCGCTTTAAAGAAAAAGGAATCACTTATGCAATATAGAAATTTGTCACAATTTCAATAATTAATTTAAAAGCAATTCATTAAAAATTCAAGGATTTTTCTAAGGAAACATTCAAGTTATTTACCGTCAAATCTTGACGGGTACCATCTAGTTTATAGATATTTACATATGACAATTACTGTTTTTGACAACTTCATCTAAGTGTGAAAGAGTTTACAACAAAGTCAACAAAAGAGACAGGTTGTCACCTGATCAAGATAGGCTGTTTTCAACAACTGACAAATTATCATGCGATCAAATTAGGCAGAAAAGCAGCTAAGATCGGTGGAAAATCATGGCCTATCTCTTTCATTGGCTGCAATTCATGAGTTATATAAAATTAATTTTTACTCTACTTAAATAGTGAATCTGGCGAGATTTAAGTTGACAAAAGTCTACCTTTGCAAAAATATCAAAAATTCTGATTGATCGTTAGAAAATTAAAGCCTCTTTAAATTTGTCTTTCTGTTAAAAGAATAAAATTCTGTTTTATACTTTGTTATTGAATATTTCCAGTAGAAAAAAATATATGAGTAATATAGCACTTAGCAATGGGAATGAAAAAAATCATTGTAAATGAACATTTAAATTATACTTTAAATCATTGCCATTGAAACTCAAAAACAACCATAAAGGTCCTTGAAACTATCTTTAAATTTATATTAAAGCACATAAATCAATGTCTGAATTCCATTTTTTAATTATTAAAGATACACATATATTAAGACAGACTTAAAACACAATTAATACAATAAACCCAATTGGAGTGAAAAATTACCTGGGGCCAGGATTCGAACCTGGGTAGGACTGGGCGATATTAGGATTTCTACATTGCGATACATCATTGAGGCTAAACCGCGATGTTGCGATGCATCACAATGATAGACTAGGTGTTGGATCTTGTGATAAACTATTATTTTATTACCAAAAAAAAAAAAAATATCTAAACTTCAAAAGCCAGCTGGGGAATATATATGTATATTTTAACCAAGAAAGTTATAAAAAGTAGTAGGGGGGGGATGCACTTTTCACTGTATGTGTCCATGATTCAACTCATAACATGTAAAGTGATCACCCACCCCCTTATTTTTTTTTAAATAATTATTCTTCGTAACTCCAGATTTCTAAGTGGGGGTGAATTCCGGGAGTGTCCTGGGTGGAAAATTTTCTCCCTAGAGCATCAAGCTGTCTTTGATTTGCGAATTGATGCTTGGAAATATTAAAACTGAAAACTGCTCCCCCCCCTCCCCCCCCACATACACACATTTAAGATTTAAAAGCTATAATTGTACATAAAAAATAATCATAAATGTAAAGGATGTAAAAGGATTATCATATAACAACTTTAAATGAGATTTTGTTCAGAAAGCAAAAATGTGGATAAAAATATTATGTGTTTATGATTTACAAAAACATTCAAACTAAATCCATAAAAAAAGCAGCATTCCTTTATATTAAAAAAAAAGAAATTAATATAAACTTCAAATTAATTACAAAATAAAAATTCAGGGGAGGAGGTCTCTTACTCCTACCAACACCTAAGAATTAAATAATTTGTAAGTTGATACTCCTTCCTTTTTTTACAAGAAAATTTCCTGCAAAATACCCAATATTGAGGCATTGAATGCAGTGTAAATCTGCTAATAATTAATTTCATAATATTTAAAAAATCACAAAATTATAGTAAAATTTATAGATCAATATGTTTTAGTTTGAGAAAACATATATGTATAAGTAAAAGAATAATTAAACTAATGGATGTAAAAGGATTATCACATAGTTACTTTTTTACAAATAAAAATAAATAAAATTAGAGTAAAATGTATACACTGAGAAGTTTAGGATAGAAAAAATATATTTGTACATAAAGAATAATCAATACTTTAGAGGATCCAAAAAGATTGCCATGTAGTCACATCTTGAAAACAGATCTCGTTTAGAAAGGAAAAAGGAAACATAACAATCAAGCATAAAATTACTTATCACTTATCCTAGCACTCTCAGCCCTCTTTAACTCAAATGTCAAATACTTTGCATACTGAACCCCTTCTCCCTCCTCATCAGGAATTGTTTGTAAAATACCAAGTACAAAAGTAATGAAATTTAGTGGAGTTGTAAAGGGGGAAGGGAAACTATAAAATTAGAGTGTACTTTATATCTTTAGATATTTAAGATTTAAAATATTAAATGTACAAAAAGAAATATTCACTAATTTAAAGGATGCAAAAGGATTATAAATACTTCCAGTTTTTTAAATTAAAATATAAAGTTCAATAAAATTAAAATAAAATTTATATATTTTGATTTTAAAGATTGAAAAAATATATATGTACATTAGAAATAATCATTAATGTAAAGGATGTAAAATGATTGTCATATGATCTGATTACACCTAAATAAGATTTTGTAATTTGTTTATAAAGCAAATACTCTAATAATATTGAAGGGTTGTAGATTACAAACACATTAAATCTCAATCATCAAAATTAACATCAAGGATTAAGTTAATTCTAAAACAGATTTACAAATCTAAGAATATTTATGTCAAATTAATTAAAAATACAATATATCCTACAATTTAAGAAAAAAGTTTTTAAAAAGTAATTTGAAATTTTTAATAGAAAGACATCCTCTATCTTTATGATAATAATAAAATACATTGTAGTTAATTAATAAAACTAAATTCAGTCTTAATTGATTTAAAACTAATATCAAGTAGTTTTAAATAAATTATTAAGAATAACACAATAATTCTGATTTTCTTAAAATATGTTGCAATATCATTAAAAAATAAACTAAAATAAAAGTTCCTTATTAAAGATAAATTGATTTAAAAAAAAATTAAAATGGATCATCATATCAAAATAAACAAAAGAATCAACCCTCATTTTCTTGTGAACACAAGAAAAATCAGCTGCCTCTAAATATTGTTATAGAACTTGTCACATCACAGGCCGTATTTTCTTTTCAAATGAACATCAACATCATTACGTTATGCTACTCACTGTTCATCATACAGCTGATATCACATATTTGATAATACCGATGTCTCTGCCTGCTATTGTTTATTCACTTCCTGAATGGGGAGAGAAACTGATGTGTGTTTATTCACGATGGGAAGAAAAACCGATGTGTGTTTATTCACGATGGGAAGAGAAATGGATGGGGAGAAAAAAATCCGGTCTTATGCTGTGGAAGGAACGGATGTCTTGATCATCACCGATGTAATGTGATGCATCGCTAAACGAAAGATGTAAAAGAATTATAACATGGTTACCTTCATTCTACAAATTACCATATACTAAGAACTAAAATGTAATGTACTTGCCTTTAGGAAATATTTCCCTTTTATGAAGAAAAAAAAAATCAATAAAGTTAGGTTAAAAAATTTATACTGATATGTTTAAGATTGAAAAAACATACATGTACATAGAAAATAATCATTTTTTTAAAGGATGTAAAAAGATTTTCACATCTTAAAAAAGGACTTTGTGGAAAAGAAATATGTGGATTAACTCTTAACAATCAAGTATTAAATTTTATAAAAGATTACGAAACTAATTATAAATCTAAGAATATTCATTTCAGATCAATACAAAAATTGAAAATTCAAGGAAGGAGAGCATTCCCCCTTCCCCCCCCCCCACAAAAAAACCTCCCCTTTAACTTGAATGTCAAATAATTTGCAAACTGGTTTCTCCCTGGATTGGTTCTGTGAAATAAAGAATATTAAAGACATGAAATGTTCAGACATTTGTAAATTTTTCCATTTTGGGGGGAGGAGGGTTGGGAGGGTGAAACCAATAAAATTGCAGTACATTTTATATCTTTATCTGTTTAAAATATAAAATTTTAAATGTGCAATATGAAATAATCATTAGTTAAAAGGATTATAAACACTTCCACTTTATTTTAGTTTTAAAATAAAACTCAACTAATACAAAAATTGAAAATTTAAGCAGAGGGTAGGCAAATTTCTCCCCTCCTGGCACTCTCTTTCCTTAATTTATATGTCAAAAAATTTGTAAACTGATCAGCCCTCTCCCCCTTCCCCTTCTCCCCGGAGTAGTCTTGCAAAATACAGGCTATTAAGGCCATGAAATGTAGTGGACAAATGTAAATATTTCCCTTTCAAAGGGGGGAGGAGGTTGAAATCAATAAAATTGCAGTACATTTTATATCTTTAGCTATTTAAGATTTAAAACATTAAATGTGCAATAAGAAATAATCATTAATTTAAAGGATGTAAAAGATGATATAAATACATTTTAATTAAAAAATAAAAATCAATTTATAGTAAAATTTATATGTTTGCATTTTTAATAAGATAAAAAAAAATATAAGTATCTAATCAATAAAAATTAATTTAAAGGATGTAAAAGGATTGTCAATTAGAAATATAATAATTAAGATGTTATCAAAATATGGGGCAATATCATTGAAAAATAAGCTAAAATAAAAGTTCCTTAATAAAGAAAAAAAAATGGATGCAAATGGATTATAACATTTAGAAGCATTTCTTACTAAAACTTACTGCATCAATTGTTTGCTGCTATTTGTCATATTAGTTGACTACAACAGTTTTGCTATAATATTAAATAAAAAACCACATATTATGACTCATCCTATCAAAATAAAGAAATGAATGAATCCTGTTTTCCTGTCAATACAAGATGAAAAATCAGCTGGCTCTAAATGTTATCATACACATTCAGAGTCAAAGTGATGTAGCCTAGGGAAAATGTATATTTTGCATCGCCATATTTGCTCAAATGAACATCGTGGTGCTTTCTACAGCAGAAAAATAGACTTGAAAATATGAAGCATGCAGCAATTTGTAATTGGTACCAATTTTGGATTGCGCTGTTTATCTGCTTCGATGATTGAAGGAGCAACCGGTCTCAACTTTGCCATTGGACTTGTACATCATCGATGACTAGCTATGCTCACATTGTTTATTCACATCAGAGGGGAAACCAGTCATCCCTGTACTCCCCCATTCATTTGCAATCCCGGTGTGATGCATCGTATGTCTGCGATGCATCGCTAATTCGAAGATCAGGAAATCGGTTTGACGATTTATGATTTAAATCGATATATCCGCGATGTATCGATGCATCGCCCAGTACTAAACCTACCCCTGGCCGATATCCTAGCCCAGTAATTTCTCACTAATAAACCAAGTTGGGGAATGTCACCGTCCATCTATCAGATAGCTTAGTGGTAAAGCAACAGCACGGTATGCTGTGGACCCAGGTTCGAATCCTGGCCCCGGCTAATTTTTCACTCCAGTTGGGTTTATTGTATTAATTGTGTTTTAAGTCTGTCTTAATATATGTGTACCTTTAATAATTAAAAAATGGAATTCAGACATTGATTTATATGCTTTAATATATATATTGTGGATCAATGGAGAAAGTAATTTGTTCATTGCTGTCGTATCATCCAGTGCTATCTGATAGATGGATGGTGACATTCCCCAACTTGGTTTATTAGTGAGAAATTACTGGGCTAGGATATCGGCCGGGGGTAGCTTAGTGGTAAAGCAACAGCACGGTATGCTGTGAACCCAGGTTTGAATCCTGGCCCCAGCTAATATTTTACTCCAGTTGGGTTTATTGTATTAATTGTGTTTTAAGTCTGTCTTAATAAATGTGTACCTTTAAAAATTATCTTTAAATTTGTGTTTTATTTTTCCTATTTTAGATTTCAATATCTCAGTATATAGGGTAAAAGCTCCTGTAAATTGGATTATACAGAAATTTGCCATAGAATAGCTCTCTAAATAAGCTAACTTGTTGTAAAAGAAGTGGTTCCAGATGGGAAAATAGTTATGTTATTTTCAGAACTTACAGATTTATTTCTTTTTTTCTGCCTACCTTTGGTGGTAGTAGAACTGAGGTGGGTGTATAGCAAAGAGAAGAAAAGACACAGTTTAAAGTGAGGCATATTTTTAAAATAGCGACAAATTTTTCATTTTTGGTTAAATTTAATTAAAATTTTTCATTTAATTGTTTTATTCAAAAGCTGACATCCTAAAATTTCCAGTTTTCAGAACATTTTGGTTCATTGTATGTTAGATATGTGTCTGATATCATGATCTTATATTATTTTTATAGTAGTACTTGAAAAAAAATTATATCTTTCTAATTCTATATTTGTAGCAAATATCCTATCAATATCCCTTGCACCAAATTTCTTATTGTGCTGATGACAAATCTGATAAAAAGCTCTTCTGTTTCATTGCTAAAGAGCCTAATTCTGACAGACATAGCAGTTTTGTCTTTTCAAGTGACAAAAATGTAGGTATAGTTAAAAACAAATTTTTTTAATGAATTTCCTTACACTTTATTTCTTATTTTAAAAAAATGTTATATTATAGGCTGAAGAAATAACATTAACCATTGGTCAAGCTTTTGATTTAGCATATCGACGCTTTCTAGATTCATCAGGAAAAGAATTAGAAATGAGAAGAAGGATAATGGTTTTGCAAAAGAAGGTTAGATATCAAAATTTAAAAGCCTATAATACATTTATGTTTTAAGTAAAATGTTTTAGGTTTTGAGTGGTTGAAGATATGATTGTTTCTCATTTTCTTTCATTTTATAGGTACAAGACTTAGAAGCTGAAAATAAAAGATTGTATGAACAGTTGAATAGCTTGCAAAAGAATAAAGACGATGCAAAATCTAAGAAAAATGGACATATTGTACGTATTTTTATATCTATACATTTTTATGAGCAATTTTCTTAAGAGTTTGGTGTGTGATACTTATAAATAGTGTTCGATCAAAACAGGTTTTTAAGACTGAAACCAAATTTCAGTAATCTTCCTAGTTTCAACTGAAAACAAAAACAAAAGTAAAGTAATTAATACATGCATAAATATATAATTATTAATTAACTATATATTGAGATAAACACATTTCTAACAAACATACATATATGTATACACACATATACATATATGTATATGTGTATATAAATTTCAAACAAAAATAAAACATAAATAATAATACAACTTTTATTTTTTATTACTTTAACAACCAATAATCATAAGCATTTATCAGTAAATAATTAACAACATAATTAAAAAATGGAGAACAAGTTCAATAATGAATGTTTAATTTTTAAATATATACACATTTTTTCAGTTCTTTAATATTTTGCATTTAAATTAATTGAAACTACTTAAAAATTTGTGTTTAGGAAAGTAACATTGAGTATATATTTTTTTTAAAATACCATTTTATAATTGTAATTTACTAGAGATTTGAAAAGTAAGGATCGACCGAATCAGGTTTTTTAAGACCAAAACCAAATTATGATAATATTCCTATTTTCAAGTGAAAACAAAAATGAAAATGTCCCCAATTTTTTTAAAAGTAATTAATACATACATAAATATACATAATTATTAATTAATTAAACATGTGGCCCAAGTTGCCTCTGGCCAAAACTTTTTATTTTCATATAAAATAAAATGTAATTAATTCATCAATAACACAGAATGATTTTCTAATTATACGAATTTCATCTAATTAAAAAATGATTTAAGTATACATGCCTCGATTTATCTTTTATAAGGATTTTTGTATTTGATCATCTGTTATACCAAAACTTTCTCGAAAGCATTCGAAACACATCTGCGGTTTCAAACTAAAAATTTTCTTTTACTGTTAAGTCCACAGCTTTTAATGAGCACATGAAAAGCATCTTCAAAGTTTAGCCTTATATGCATTGCTTGCATTATAATTTGTACTCAACATCTTGAGTCAGTAATGACTGAAAATTGTTAACAGCGAAGTTCATATAAATAAATAAAAAGTGTCTCATTTGAGCCGATACAGCTCAAATCAAAGAATAATGCTGAAAATTTCCAAAGGAAGAAACAAGACTTTTGGAATACAGATAGTTTCAGTCTGACTTAATTTTTGGCAAAATTCAGATTCTTGGTTGAAAACGAAAACTGACTTTTCAGTCAATCTTTATTGAATATAGATATATACGCTTAAATTTCAACATTCTCAAAGTGAGACATACTAACAATATTGAATACTTTAGCTAATTTTAAAAAGCCCAGTGGCATAATGGTCATCACACCTGACTGTGATGCTGCAGATCAAGACTTCGACTCCTGGCTGGGCAAGGTTCACTCAGCCTTTCATTCCTTCGAGTCGATAAAATGAGTACCAAGCTAGCTTGGGAACTAAACACCGAGGGTCTTGCATTAGGCTGACTACCTGGCCAGGACATATGTTGTATAGCACTTCAAGGCCCATGGTCAAGAAAACAGGGATGGGAACTGTAAGCCCTAATCCTTTATGGATCGTATAGTCACAGGTTTAGTTTTTTTTAACCTAAATTTAAAAATATATTTAAGGCTGAAAATGTATCAATTTTTTCTCAGACATGCACAGCAAGATCAAAATAAATATTTGCTCACTCCCTCCCAAAAAATTTTGTCATTTCCCTCTGCCCGTCTAAGAAAGTTTTGAAGTGGCACCCCTGTTTTGCACTTTTATGTGCAGGGGGGCCAAGTTGGTTCTCTATGCCTCTGATGAAAACTTTTTATTTTCATATAAAATAAAATGTAATTAATTCACCAACAACACAGAATGACTTTCTAATTATATGAATTTCATCTAATTAAAAAATGTTTTAGGTATACATACCTCAATTTATCTTTTTTAATGATTTTTGTAAATGATCTTCATCTGTTTTACTACACCTTTCTCATAGAGCGTTCAAAACACTTGTGCAGTTTCAAGCTAAAAGCATTTTATTACTGATAAGTCTGCAGCTTTTAATGAGCATGTGGAAAGCATCTTCAAAGTTTAATCATATATGCATTGCTTGCTTTATAATTTACACCCATGTCTTGAAGTAGTGATGACTGATAATTAAGAAGAGTGAAGTTCATACCAATAAATAAAGAGTGTCTCATTTGAGATGTTACAGCTCAAATCAATGAGTAATATTGAAAATTTCTGAAGGAAGAAACGAGATTTTTTGAATACAGATAGTTTTGATCCCGCCAAATTTTTGGTTTTGCAGCACGGCAGAAATGAATGTTTGGCAAAACTCAGATTTTGGGCCAAAAACAAAAATGAAACCAAATATCTGGTCAATCTCTACTCACAAACAATGTATTTATACATATATTTTAATGTAAAATAATATTGAAATGTTGAAAGAAGAAATGACAGGATATCTTTCATTTAATAAATGGTTCTTATTTTTTTCTTAATTTATATAGATTTTGAGTCAGAAAAATAATACTCAAGGAAAAAATGATGTATGCCCCCCACCTATTCAGCCCCCTCCATCATTTCATCGACCTGGCAGAAATAGTTTACATCAGGTTTGTATTTTAAACAAAAGTTCTTTTTATTGTGAAAGCAGCTGTTGCCTTTTTATCATTTAAAGCATATATTCATACCAGTTTAAAAAAATGGATAATTAAAAAAATTAACTAATTTTGACTTGTTTAATATTTTGCTCCCACTCTTGTTTATTTGTGAAAATGAGTAAAATTCTATATTGACCTGATTTTCTACTTTTCAATTAGGATTAATAGTTTTAGAGAACATGTTTATACACACACAGAGAGAGAATATGGATGTGGTGTTTATCTGTCTAAAAATCTGACAGGTGTACAGCTTCTTCAGATCAGAAATAAAGACCTCATATATTTATCAACACAATCTTGAAATTCTGTTAGCAAATTTTGCAATTAAGTGATTAATTTATGGTAATATTATCTTTTAATAATTATAATTAAGAGAAACATTTTTAAATGTTTCTGATTGCTGCAACTAAAGAGTTGCTTTTACAAGGGAAAAAAAATCTAATTTAATAAATGTTTGAAGTTATGATATTTTAAGGTATGAAGGTACTGAAAAATTTATTTGAGGTGGCTAATAAAGAAATCCTAGGCAGCATTTTAAATTTGGTACTAGAATGTTATGATAACAAGAAATAGGTATGTAAAAGAATTTGAAACTATCGTATTATAGAGGCTTAGTGGTTGAAAAATATTTAAAATTTAAAGAGAAATTGTTCAGCTGATTTAAAAAAAAAAAATGAATCTATGCTGAATTTTAAAAGAACCTACACCCTCCTCCCCCCCCCCCCCCAAAAAAAAAAAAAAAAAAAAAAAAAAAACCCAGGGAATGAAAGAAATGAGAGAAGAGTGTAAAGAAATGTTAAAGTAAAACATAAATTAATCTTATTTTTTTTAACTCACTTCTTACATCTTAAATTTTTTACAATGAAATTTGAATGATTTTGTGTTTTTATTATTCTGTAGTGTTTTATATGTGTATTGTAATGTTTCTCTGTGTGTGTGATTTTAGGATCTGTTAGGAGAATTTGTTGAAGAACCCAAAACTAAAGAAAAATATGAAGAGTTTCTGGATGATCTCAAAGAACTGGAAAACACATATAATGGAAATTCAACTTATTCAGCACCATTAAATAACAGTAAGATTTTTCTTACAATGTTTAAATTTACACATTTTAAAAGAAATTAATATATATTCTCATTGAAATTTTTGTATAATTTAGGACCTTTGGATAATAAATATGATTCAATGTCAACTTTAAATACTGAAAATGATCCATTCGGTATGGGTAATTTTGGATCTGCTCACATTCAAGATCAAGATTTAAAGAATGCTTTTGGAGAGGTTGATAAAAGACTTATGGAGATGAGGGTAATTTTTCTTTTTTATAAATATTTGTTTTATTTGGTATTTATATGAGCTAATGATAGATATTCTTGATTAAGAAATTTATTTCCATAAGATTTTTATACTGATGATCTCCTACTTATGATCCTTCACGTTTTTGGTGATATTGAACCTGCTGCTTTATAAAGTCACATTTGCCTGATTTTAAAAACTAGAGATTCAAAATTTTAAAATAAGTTTTATGTTTCCTACTAGAATATTTCATAAAAAAAGTGAAGAAAATAAATTAGACACTTAAATTTGATACAATTTATATTCTATTTTTAATTCATTTACATTTAACATTTTAATTACATTTTTAGGGTTCCATACTTAAAAAGTAAAAAACAGAACCATTATAAAATCACTCATGTGTCTGGCTGTCCATCTGTCACAACCATTTTTCTAGAAAACTATGGAATGTGGAAAATTCAAACTTGCCAGAGTTATAATGGCTATTGACATACATATCTATACATTATTAGTCATTTTCTAATTATTATGTACGCTTTGAGAATTTTTTTGCCTCAAGTAATGGAATAAGGAAGAGGCAAATGGCCCGACCCATTTCATTTTTAGTGACTGCATAATCTATCTCTCCATCGCACTTAATTGATTGTTATAAAAACAATGCCATACAGAAATTCACTAAAAAATCCGTAAAGAAAATTCTTAAACATTCATTAAAACTTAAAATATATTATGAATGGGGATAAAATTCCAATTTTCTTAATGTTTCCCTAAAAGCTTTTGCAATTTTTTTTCTTTACAGAATTTTGTCAAAAGAAAAATATTTGCTTTCTGAATAGCAAATTTTATACATATACTTCAGAAACAGAAGGTAGGGTAAAAGCACCAATAGTCGGCCATTTAAGCACTTTCTTTTAGTATATAGCTCAAAGTAGAATTTTAAAAAGCAATACAACATTTTTAACAGTGACACATGTTAATGTATAATTTTATTTTACTGTTTCAGCAATTGTTTTTAAAAAAACTAATTATAGTTTTTATTTATAAACAGTTAAACTTAAAAGTAGCACAGTCACTAGTAATCGGGCACTCGATTCCAGTGTTCGACCATCACTGGACCAGTTGTCGGCCACTTAAATGCTTTATTATAGTAAATAAAGTATAATTTTTATAAACAGAAGAAAATTTTAACAATAAAATGTGTTAATTTATATTTTTCTTATAATGTTTCAGTAATAATTTAAAATATTATAATAGTTTTTAACACTTTCCAACATAGTTTAAAAGTGTTTGTGAATTTGGATTGTCTCCAGTCTGGCCGAGCTCTGACACTCGTAAATATACTCGAATCTCTGTGAATTTTTTTTTTAATACTATTCACGTTGACAATAACACGATCACTATTGAAAATAAAGTGTGTAGAATTTATAGTTCATCTACAGGGACAGTCAAAAATATTCTGATACATTACGCTCAATCAGAAGAAATTGCTTTAAGTTTATTTTAATGATGTTCGTCATTTCAAACATAATGAAATTGATATGCATTTGTGAAGTGCACTAAACTATGCTTTCTGGACAATATGGGGTCCAAAGTGCTTATTATTCATTTATAGGGTCACGCAAAAAAATCCTTTACATAATTGTGTCAGGGGAAAAACGGGTTTGCAGCGTATTTTAGTTCTGTTACCCTATTTGAAATGTAATGAAACCGATATACATTACTGAGGCTTATTACAATATAATTTTTGTATAACATAACATGCATAGCATTTACAGGGAAACACAAATTCGGATACAGTACTGTATCTTTCTAATAGCGATAATTGCTGGAAGTGTGATTTCGTTTATGACATGCGTTTTTGTTTAATTAACCCATTAACGCTGGTTGGTACAAAATTCTGCCATTTAAGTAATACAAAAATTTTAAATATGAAAACCAGTATTTTAGTAAGGAAATTTTCATATTACTTAATCTCAAACTTTGAGAGATCAAACAAGTTAAAATTACAATGTGGGGCAATTACAATACAAACTGGTGTCAACTGGTACCTAGGTATTAAAAATGTGTAAAAGAAACTCGGCATTAATGGGTCTTTGTTTAGGATGCAGCCTTTATAATTGATATAGATCATATACAAGGCTACACAAAAGAGTTTGTAAGCTTCGTGGAGTATCAGCCTGAATGGCTTAAAGGATGCTTTTAACTGAGTTATGCTCTTTTTATCTGAACTATATTTAGTACACTACAAGATTTTTGTATAATATGAATAAATTCATATACAGGGCCACACAAAGAACTAAATATGTGACCTCTGAGGGATAATAATGTGTGGAAGTGTTATTATAGTAGTTTTAACCATGTTTTAGCCTGAATTAAATTTTAGCTTAATATGTGCGGCATATAAAAATATGTTGGTGATATACAGGGCTGTACGAAATAATTCAAGAATGTTTTCGTATAGTGGTAGAAATTGCTGAAGGTGAATTTTCAATCTGTTATGCATTTTCTTACTATACTAAGTTATATCGTACTATGTATAGAATAATATACAAATTTTTAGATTAAATACAGTACTGCACAAAAGAATTGGACTACTTTTCCGTTTAGGGACCGTAATCTGGTTTTCAAAAGTATTAAGCCTTTTCTAAAATGTTTATATTTTTTTACAGTATTAAGTGGCGGCTAAATTTTGTTAAAGAATTCTGAAAGTCATGGAAAGTGCTTTTGTAATCTATTCTTGATGCATGACTTTTCATTCTTGTATCTTATGGAAAGTAAAGTTAAAAGTACCAAATTATCTAGTAGTCAGCCTATCAAATTTTGTGTTTAGCCATTGTAGACTCAGAGGTGCCAAGTATTACGGTTTGTCCGTAATTATTACGGATACGCAATAAAAATTACGGCGTTACTGACATTGGTTAAAAATTACGGCGGAAAAAAAAACGTGAATTTCATCAAAAGATCGCTTGAAAAAAAGCAAATTTTGTGAAGGATCGCTTGAAAAAACTCGAATTTTGACAGAATATCGCGGAAAAAACGGCAATTTCGACAGAGGACCGCGGAAAAAACCCTTAATTTCGTCAAAGGTTGCGTAAAAAACGCAAATTTCGTCAAAGGGTTGCGGAAAAAGCGCGAATTTCGTCAAAAGATCGTGGACAAAGCGCAATTTTAGTCAAAGGGTCACGCAAAAAAAGCTAATTTCGTCAAAGGATAGCGTAAAAAACGCGAATTTCGTCAAAAGATGGCGAACAAAGCGTGATTTATATTTAAAAAAGCGCGATTTTTAGTCAAAAGATCGCGGAAAAAGCGCAATTTATGTCAAAAGATCGTGGAAAAAGCGCGATTTATGTCAAAAGATCGGGGAAAAGCGCGATTTTAGTCAAAAGATCTCGGAAAAAGCGCGAATTTCGTCAAAGAGTCGCGTAAAAATGCGAATTTCGTCAATGTGTCGCATATAAAACGCCAATTTCGCCCCCATTTTTGTATGCAGAATCATCCCGAACTCTGGTTACTGATAACTTTCATCGAAACTTGGCACCTCTGTAGACTAGGCGGCGGGCAGAGAAAAAATTATTACATCATCTTGTTTCAAAATGAAATTATGATGTTGGACAAGATTATTAAAAGTACATAAAGGACTGATCTGTCGATGCATATCTTGGTATGATATTAGCAGCAGGGAGCACTGAAATCGTCATTTTAGCGTTACTATCATGTCATCGAGTTTCGGGATGAAATTTTAATATGTTGCATATCTCGACTATTACAATGCAAATATTTCAATTTGTCTTGGGATTTCATTGTTAGATATAAGCAGAATGCGGTGCCAATTCTTCATTTTGGCGGTACTATCTCGTCATCGAGTTTCGAAATGTAATTTTAATAAGTTGCATATCTCGGTTAGTACATTACAAATATTACAATTTGCCTCGTAATATCTTTGAATGATATGAACAGAATTAGGCGCCAATTCTTATTTTGGCGGTACTATCTGGTCATCGAATTTCGAAATGAAATTTTAATATGTCTCTTTCAATTAATACGATGTAAGTATTTCAGTCTGCTCGTGGTATCTGTGTACTATACAAGCATAATAGGTCGCCAACTCATTATTTTGGCGGTACTATTTCATTTTCAATTTTGAGCATGAAATGTCAATGATTTAAGTTACAGATTAGTATAATACAAATGATTCAGCCTGTTTCGTGATATCTCGATTAGATATGAGATAAACGGGGTGCCAATTCTTCCTTTTAGTTGTACTTTTGCATCACTGAATTTCGGAATGAAATTTAAATATGTTGCATATTTAGATTAGTACAGTAAAAATATTACTATCTGCTTCATGATATCTTGGTACAATACGATATGAATAGGGCGTCAATTCGTTATTTTGGCAGTACTAACGGATCGAGTTTCGATGCGAAATTTTAACATGTCATAGACATCGATTATTGTCTCGATTATTAATGTTCTGTGTAATGTATATTTTTAAGTGCCAGTTCATTTGAAAATGAACAATATTAGCTTCATTTTTTTTAATTTAAGTTCTATCGAGGCATAAGATGGGATTTTCAAACCCAGTAGTTAGCCTCTAGTTAATATTATTGCTGACTATTGAGTTAATAAACCACATAATAAGTTTTATTTTATATTATTGAAAAGCTATTAGAATTTTTCATTTCTAGCATTTTTCATTTTCTCATAAATGGGATATATTTGGAATAGTAGCTCCCTGATGAGGAAGGATTTTTCCAAAACTCCACATCCTAAAAATCGGATTAAACTGCGAAATTTGATAGTAATTTCTGAATTCTTTTTAATCTTAAATTGTAATAGGAAGCTTTATGTATATTCGAGATTCAGAATCACTCAGATTTATGATGTATTTTAAATGTAAATAAAACTTATTTCTAGTCAAAAAGTTACACAGCCATAGGAGAACTTTTTTGTCTATTTTGTTATGCTACAGAAATAAAATAACACATCACAGTGCTATAACGATTTGAATAACAAGTCTAACGTACCAAGCATATATGTAAATTTTAAAAAAAGGTTCAAGGCTTTGCAGTTCATATTGACTATGCATTACCTTAAATCAGATTTTCAACTGATAAATAGCAAGTGTAAGCATTTTATTAATGCTTTTTAAACTAATTAAAATTAATGATGAAATTTTATTCACCACATATCATGTTTTACACAATAAAAAGCATATAAAGTGAGCTTGAGTATTACAGAAACTTGACTGAAATGTTTTTTCATGGTCTCTGCGAAATAACACACTTTCTAAGATGAAAGCTTGCCTAAAATGGAATATTTTTCTGGTTCCTTTTGAATTTCATTTTAGCAGGTTTCATTTTAACATAGCAAAGTTACATTTTGCTAAACCTTCGTAATTAAACTTGATATTTCCAACAAATTTTGGAGGAGGCTGCAGCCCCATCAGCCCACCCCCTGAATATGCCACTGCAAGGAATCTCCAATTAGTTCATCTTCCTCAACTGAAATTACTTCCTCTGTGTTAGATTTTGTATGCTGAAGTCCCAAGCTTTAAAACAGTTATGTAACAATTTCTCAAGCACCTTGAATGATATGGATTGCATCCAAGAGACTGATTGACTTTGATATCTTTTTTATTGAATTGAAACTAGAATAACTGCAAGAATCAATTTCTTTGAGAATTCTATTAACAAATGTCTTTCTGTAATGAAATTTAATGGTCATATGCTCCCTTGATCCAAAGCCAAATGATGCTTGTGGTGTTTAGGAGAAGGAAAACTACTTTAATATTTTTAAATTCCAAGTCATTTGGAGGAGGGGACATAATTGTCTAACAAGAGCAGGCTTTTTTTCATTTTTTAGATGTTTGTTGCATTCAAGAAGAAAGTCAGTGTAGATAGCTGTGATCAATCATGAGTTTCTATTGTGTGCATAATTAACTGGAAGGTTCTTAACACTCTTAAAACAATGAGTGTTTTTGTTGGAACCAATCATCAAAGTTGTTTTCTCTACAGTCCCTGTCATGTTGTATGTTAACAGTACAGTTAATCTTTGCTTGACTTTTTTACTTCCTGCATCAGATTCATTTCCAAACATCAAAGCAGAGTTCATTCTAGGATCAAGGGCAGGCAGAGTGCACTTTGCCATAAAAGGGCACTTTAGAGAAAAAAAGGGCACATTAATGTAATGATAAATAATCAACTAATAACTCTCCCCCCCCCCCCCCTAAAAAGTCTTTGCTACTACCCCTTTACCCCATTCATGACACTTTGCAGTGTAGTGAAAAGGAACAGATTAGGAGAAAAATGGGGCTAGGATATTATATAATGTTTACAAATAGTTTAGAGTTTGCTTGAAATAAGCGATGAAATTAACTGAAAGGGCGTTATTTTTCCCTCGGTCGTTTTTCCGAGTGATGGGTCTTGCAGGGCAAGGATTTTGGACAGTGGGGGCGTCGGGGCATTAAGTTTTGTAAAGAAGGGCAGGCTGCGTGGCCCACCCCACGAAAAATGCCTAGAATGAACTCTGAACAAAGTATGTTCCAGAAATGCTCAGTAAAATAACTGTCTCATCTGAGTTAAAATTTTGATCAGGAGGATAATCTTTAATCAGTTTAGACTAGACTAAGATCTGCCTTCCAGTTCTCAGCAGCCTCGTTATCTGCATTTTGCTTCTTGCCATGCAATTTTCTATAAACAGTGTTATTGCATTCCTTCCATTGAGTTACTCACTCATCCGTAGGTGCAAAGTTTTTCTTCTCCAGACAGACTAGCAAAGTGCTGTACTTTTTCACAAAGAATTGAGTGAGAAATTGGAATTTTTCATATTCTCACATTCTCAAACAGAGCAGATTCTATGTCACAAGCTTTTCTATTGCATTTTGTTATGCATGATAAGTTTTCATTCTGTTTTATTTCCTCAGAAATGGCGTCACTCTGCTTTAACAAGTTAAATTAGGTGGTTTAAGAAATCCCCAGTTTTGATGAAGTTTTTCATTAGCTGCATTTTGGCATGTCATCATATCATTTCCCTAACACTTAAATCTTTGTGCTTAGGCATGTTCACTCACTTCTGACAGATTTCCAAATGACCATTTGAGGAAGAAATGTTTTGATAGTCATTAGAACACATTCTTTTCCTTCTTGTCTGTCTTCCAGGAATCCTGTTTTTCATTTGCTTATCTTTTCTTTCCTTTGTTCTCTGTCTCATTTATTTTTAAGGGAAGAGGATAAAAAATGTTGTGGAATTACAAAATAAAAGGTGTGATATTGTTCAGAAAAGAAAAGGTTAAGCATTGTTACTCACATACATTTTGAAAGGAAAAGCTCCTCATGACCTTCTCTTATTTCATGTGGTAATAGATTAAAGTATCTTTTATTTTTATAGTAAACTTTTATTTTTAAAAATCAGCGGCATTGATTTTACAATGATTTCACATTGATTTTAATCTGTTTCTACAAATTTTATTTTAATAAGTGACTGATTTTATTAACTAGTGATTTTAATAATCTGCAGGTACGATACGATACATTGTAAGATGGTGTAAAGAAATCTGAAAAAATAAAATCAGAAAAAATCCAGTGACAAGCTCATTAAATTGGAAGAAAACTTCTATATTAGAATAAAATGATACAAGGGAAAAAAATGTTTACCACAAAATTTGTCAGAACTGTTGTCTACAATCAACGTGGGCATACAAATGTGAAGAAATGGATTATAGTTATGAAAGCACCTCAAAACTCAATGAACGGATACAAAATATCATCTTTCTATATAGAAATTTAGCATGAGAAGAAGAAATAAACACTTTAGTAGGACTAATATTTTTTGTTAAAAAACCTGTCCTAATGGCAGTTTCATTATTTGTCATAGAATTTTATGCCTATTATGTTTTCCTCTACCTATTAACAGTATGTTGTATATTTTATTAATCATTTCTGACATGATATTTTTGAGTTGTGATAAGTTAATCGGCACCTAATCCCATCATAAGTAAGTAAGTTAATAGATACAGTAGACTCCCTCAAATCCGCAAATGCCTAAAATTCACACATCATCACAGATGTAAACAATGAAACTTTCAATTCAGATGTAAGGACAAAATTGCAGATTTCTTTTAGTTTTATATCATTCTGTGTGTATTTTAATATGTAATTCTCAATAATATGACTGAACTCATGGTTTTCTATGAAGGAAGTTTATAAATTTATTTCTGAAAAAATCAAACTATTGCTGATATTACTGGTAATCAAATTTTTTTAATCAAAAGTATTTATGTATTAATCAAGCTTTTTAGTTTATTAAGACTGGCTAAACCTGAAATAAAACTTCCTTACTTTATGATTTTGATGTGAATGAATAGGGTACCTTTAAGAGTAAAAATTTCATTGATTAATTTAAGAAAAATGTATCTTGTCTTTATAATGCATATTTAAGTATGCATTATGAATTATTTACTTGACCTTTCCTTTTAATAATTTAATTATTTTAAAAATTATCTTACTTTTTATTATTTTAGTTTGTTATTTTACTTAATTATTTTAATATTTTACTATATTGTAAGCATTCATACTAATTTAGATTGCATTATTAGGTTCAAATTACTGTGAAAAAATGTAAACAAAGCAATGAGCAGAAATCCACAAAATTCTAAAATCCACACAACCTCTGGTCCCAAGCTGGTCAGATTTAAGGAAGTCTACTGTATTTAATGGTTATCTTTTGTCTGAATTTTAAATAAGGCCTGAAACTATATGCTTTTAAAATTTTAATTCCTTTTCTTCAAATATGTGCAATCTAAAACATAATTATTTTTTGTTACAAAGACAGGATGAAAGATGAATACCATAATTAAATTTAAAAATAAAACAAAAAACAATCTTGAACAGATATGTCACATGTAGCAAAACTTGAGAACATGCAGTTATTTTTTTTTTTAAACTTTTAATTGATGTAGGCCATTATTAAGGACAGAATGTATTCTTTAATTTTATGTAAATATTAGTCATTTCTTAAATTGATCCTATTAGGATATTTGACGGCAATTCTCACAATTCTGAACCAGTATCAAGTAGTGACAATACTTGAGATAATGCAACCTTCTGTATAGTTTACTGAAATATAACAAGTACTCTAAAGGAATTTTTTTATGACTGAAAAAGCAATATTTATGTAATGAATGTTGAGAAGAATTTTTAAGAAAAAAATAATTGGTCATCATAAACAAATATGATGCATAAAAATCAAGTTGAAATGATAAATATATGTAAGATGTGTTTAAATCAATATTCATTGAATGTTTATTTTAAAAAAAAACTTGTATGGGTATGATGATCTTTGAAATTTTTGATTGCATAAATTTCATTGAATTTGTATAATATTTTATAAGTGCACAGCAAATTTTCTAAATTAACTTGTTTTTAGTCAAAAAAGTGTAAATATTGAAAAATAATTCCAAAATTTTAGATTTGGGCATCTTTCAGCATATAATCTTAATTTTATAGGTATCGGAGAAGTTTTGATTTCAAATGATGATTTAAGTTTTATATACGAGCTTCTTGCAATGATACAGATTTATTGCCTGTTTCTTAATTTATTATTTTGAAAATACAGTATTCATCTTTACTAGAAAATTACATACATAATGAATATTATTCATGTCTTTACTTTTGACTATTTTAAGTTAAGTGTATTTGTAAAATTATTTTTTAAAATTTCCTTAATTTTATATCTTTATATTTATAAGAGTTTATACAATGCAGTTTTTATATTCACAATAATGTAGTATCTTTGTTATTGATTAATGATGTTCTTTTTTTTAGGATGGTTTCAAAAGAGGTATTTCATTTGGAAATGATGACTTTTCATCAGAGTACTGGGAAATAACTTCCAAATGAAGTTCTGTTAATTTACTAGTCACATTTGTCTTAAGTGTGAATTCTATAAAATGTCTTGAACTGTGATACCTTATATGACCTGTAACCTTTGATGACCAAAATGCTTCACCGAAGTCTGTGCAGTCACTAATATCATGTATATTTACCATTCCCTTTTTCACAGTAATTTATTAAAATGACTGTACACTAATGAAACAAATGAGTAACTGATTTCATTTAAAAGTGTTTTTTATGATTGTTAAATATTATACTCAAAAATATATATTTAATTTTACACACATTTGGTCAAACTATATATATCTATTCAGCATTAAAAAAGGTTGCTGCTTTTGATGGAATTTTAACTTAAATTATTAGTTTTATTAATTACTATATCTATGTAATGTTTTATCATTGTCATGTTTTATTAATGGCAAATTATTGTGAGTTTAGTGTTCTCATCAGCTGTCTTATTTATGATATTTTTCTGGTCAAATATAAACTGTACTCCCCTCCCATCCCTTTATTTGAATGATTAAAAATATAGATTATTTTTTAACCATTGATGATCAGAAATAGCATTACAAAAAATCAACAGATCTTGTGATTTAAAACTTATTTATGAGTGTTTAGATACTTTAAATTAAATTTTTATTGAAGATACAATCAAAAGACAAAATTTTGCTTTGCAGAAATCTGAAAAATGCATTAAAAATGATCTCGTGTATGGTATAGTACAATGGGTTTGCATAAAAAAAATCACTGTTTGTAAAAGGTTCTATTATTAGTACAATAGACTTAAAGGGATGTTTCAACTGTCCAGATTTTTCTGTCTTAGATAAATATTTTGAGTAAGTAATCATTCTTAAAAAATATAAGCATATTACAAATGAAAGTCTTTCAACTGCAAAGCTTATAAGTGTACTTTTATTATTTTATTAAAATCTGTTAATGCACAAATAGGTACTATTACTAGAGAGGCATATCTAAAAGATTTAAAACAGTCTTTTATTAATCACCACATATTAAAAAAAAAAAAATAACAGATCATAACAAAACCAATTGTTACTAAAAACAAATGTTTGGATCTTGCAATTTTCTGTATTTATTCTTTAATAAAATTACTGTGATGAAAACATTAAATTCATGATAAACTTTTCAATGAAAATAATAAAAGGTTTTGTTAACAAAATATATAACTATTTTAAGATGCATATCACAATCATAATTTCCTCAACTTTTTGAAATAAAAATAAAAAAATTGAGATAATCTGAATGTCAGTGTAAGAAGACATGAAAAAAATTATCTGTAAAAAAAAAAAATGATATTGTAACATTTTTTTATATAAAGATTTACAGTATTTACCTACTCTAACATGTTAAAATAGCCCTTGTTAGCATTACTTGACAGGCCAATGAAGGGTATTTTATTGGCAACCAATGAAAATTCAATGGCCAATTATCATAAACTTACTCCATAAGATGAATTTCCATCCAAAACACATCGGAAATCTCTCATCAGGAAACCGTCAATTGATGATCATCAGCAAATGAAATTTAGTGAGAAGCACTTATTTAATCCATTGATGGGTGACTTTTATCAATGAAAATTAACTCTCAGTTTCATCAGGAAATGTGATAGTTTTGATCTGAATTATGTAATTATTTGCCATCAGATACTGCATGTCAAAAATTGCTCTAAGAGATATAAGTATGTAGGTACTTGGTCAATTTTAGATGAGATCAGTGGCTGGTCAATTAAATATGAATGGGTTGATGCTGTTTGAGAATGAACATAAGATATGCCATTTGTGAACTTTGTTTCCATTAATTATTTTTACATGAAAAAAAAATTCTGATCAATTTTAATCTATTTACATTATATCCTATATTTATAGAACCCACAATTGCTGAATAATCAGATTTTGCAAGTATGAGATTATTTCTTGTATTATTTAGTTAGATTCTTTAGTACTTTAGAGACAAACATAATTTACTCGTTTATTTCATCTTGAACTCTCTTGATCTTATTGCTCTGTGATACTTCTTTTCACTGTCGCCTATACTGTATTAAAAATTGTTTGTTATATTCCATAGCAGGACTAGTTAAAATTTAGATATTTTCTGTAGCAACACATTTAAAGTAATATTTTTCTTTTTAAATAAGAATGATTAATTTCAATGAGCTCTAATTTTCATTTATATGTACCAGTTACTTCCTTTTGCATATTAAAATGTTGGAATTTACGGGTAATATTGACTATCATAATTATATTAAAGTGAAACCCTTTTAATTTATTATTTATACTGTATTGGTAGTCGTGTTGAAAATTTTAGAAAGAATTAAAAAAAAATAGCAATAGCCAATGTATTTGCATTATTTTAAGAAATGAGAGTAATGTAATTATTAAAAATAATAAAATAAAATAATTGTATTATTTAATTTTTTACTCATTTTTAAAACATAAATTAAAATTCATTAAGTTCAAATGTACCAAAACGTTCAAACAATTATGCAATTTTTCTTAGTTGGTTTTGTTTACAATATGTAAATAAGTTGTCTGTCCACTATCTGTTAAAAGTTCAACATTGAAAAAATATAATTTATGACTGAGAGAGGATATAAGCATAGAGAGAGGATATGTTCTAAATTAATGTTTGCACCCTTTTAAACATTAATCACCAGAACACACACACAAATAAAGAAGTATGAACTTTTTATAAATGTCTTAAACTCTTATATTTACAAATGTTAGAAAAGGTTGTCATCTGTAGCAATACATCATAACTAGATGATGCAAAATAGAAAAAAAAGACCAATAATTTTTCCTTTAACAGTTTCTTTGCTATTAAAGAAGATAAACATTAATCTGGTACACTCTGTAATTATAATGAATGATTTTTTGAAAATCTGTCCCTGTGACATGATATTTTATTTATCTGGTTATTATGTCTGAAATTTATGTGTATGCCTTTATATTTATATGTTAATTGATATACCATGCTATCAGGCATTATTATTATTGTGGAGAGCAACATCAGTACAGGCCCTTTGTTATATGTTATTTTTGGTTATTTAAAAGACACACTATTTTTCTTAAAATAATTCTTCTATATTGTTTGTAAGAATTTATATTATAAACAATCATTAAAAATATATTTACTTACTTTTTTAAAAACAAACAATATACTCTCACAAACAATATAGAAGAATTTTTAAAGAAAAATAGTGTGTCTTTTTAATACCCCAAAATAACATATAATGAAGGGTCTGTACTGCTGTTGCTCTCCACAATAATAATAATGCCTGATCGCATGATATATCAATTAACATATAATTATAATATGGCATTACAAAAAGCATACTTTTCTGTTTGTAAACTATTTAAAAATGCCTTTATATTATTATAAGATAATTGCTTTAAAAAAAATATATCCATTTTAATATTTTATTCATGTACTTAAAAATCAGTACTTTTATTTGTTTCTTGAAAATGTAGTTTTTAACACATTCCTTTAGAATTTTGCTTGTGATCTATGTGTATAAAGAATTATTTGTAGATAAAAATGAGATTAAATCTTTTTAAATATGAGACTTTAAAAAATCAAAATTGTAAATATAAAAGAAATGTATTTTAAAAAGTTAACTTTTCTTCTTATTATATTGAGAAGATAGGTATTATATTATTTATTGCCTTTATTATTTATGTAATATGATGTTGTTTATCGATCTTATTTGCTCAAATCTCTTCCTTATATGATACTTTTATGAACATTTTAGAGATTTTCCTGTAATGTCTCTCTATTTATTTTACTTCTTTATCTGTTCTATTTATTGATATATTTTTTAAATCTGTTTTTTTCTCTTTTCTATATTTTCTTTTTTTTCTGGTAGTTGAGAGTTCTCTTGTGTTTAGATTTTCATTATGTAAAGTAAACACTGAATTATTAAAACATTTTAAAGTAATATGTTTCACTTCCTTGTAAAATATAAAATTTAGTCATTTTATTGATACCTTTTGAATAAGTTAAATTATATTTACAGACTTTGTTTAAATGTGTTTTTTTATTTCTGTGGTTGTAACAAGGTTAGTTAATATAAATATACTTTTTGCTGCATTGACTATTTGATAAATTTGAAATCTAATACTCTTATAGGCTTTCTTGTCTGATGCAGCTGTATTATATAGAATTTGTTTCATCATTTAAATACTTTGACTTTGCTGTGGCTGTAACAACAAAAATTAAAATTGAAGTATCATTTGAATTTTTTTCCCCTACATACTTGGTGTAATGAATGCAATTATCATATAGATAGAATATTGAGACTATTAAACTTAGTAAAAATGTATCAAATATTGCCATCTTCTGTAGTACCTGGTGTATTGTGTTGGCAGTTTCATCAACAAATTATATTTTTATTTAAATTTTCATTTTTTTTTTTTTTTGTAACTGCTTGAAATGGTGTAGGTTTTTAGCAACTATTTTAACTTAATCACATGACCTAAGAATTAGTATTATCTAAACAATATTTTTATTACTAAGAAGAGAGATACAGGAAATATCTTGTAATTTCTTTTAACTGTAAAGGTAAAAAAAATAAAAAATAAAAAAAAAATCACACATTTATGACAAATTGAATGAAAAAAATTGTTGTTAGTTTAAAACACGAAATTATGTTTTCAAACAGTGAGATAGAGAGGCAATAAAAATCAGTTTTATAATTATAAGCTACCATTTTATTTTATTTTTTATAATGATGCATGTGTAATGATGATATAATATGATGGTGCTTACTCAGTTGTTTATGATATAATATAAATGTTTATTTCTTAAACATGATACATGAATTACAGCTTAAACAAGATTAGAATGAGAACTGTCTAGCTCAGACCCTCAAATATAAATGTAGACTCATTTGTACTGCACACAACTTACTTTTCTGTTTTGAAGACAATATTTTCAATAAGGGCATTAATTTTATTTTTAAAGTTTGCTAATTATTAATATTATTAAATAATGCCATATTATTTTTGTTGTAGAATTTCATATTTTAATAATTTTTTATGTTCGTCATGTTTATAATATTGATTCCATTTGTTTATGTTTTTAAATTTTATTTTTTATATTGATATTCAGAGCCCAGGTTTTTTGTTTTGCATATATTCTATATTTTATACTTGTCTTTTATGCATTTATTTCTCCTATCTTTAGTTAACTAGAATCTCATATATTCATGTTACTTTTTCTACTATTTTTTTTCAGGCTTATTAAACAATAACTACATTTTCAGGTATATTTATTAATGTATACACTATTTTTTTTATGTTAGTGATATTTTCTTCAACTTTTACCTAAACATATAAAATCTCATTTGTGATTTTCTAGTCACTAATTGATTTGATTTTTCAAATTTATAAATAAGCTAACTATCTATTTTCTCATAAAATATGCTTGCCTTTTTCTAAAATGTTATAGTTTTGAGCACTGATGGAGCATGGTGAACTAGTCAACAAATCAAATTATTGTAGCATCGTAACATTACTATTTCAAGTTTTAAATATTTTTAAAAATATGCATCTGTTTTTTCTTCATTTGTAAGATGTGTGTGTTCAATTAACTTCTGTCACACAATATTATCTGATCTCATATTTAGCTGTCACTATATTTTTAGATTTTTTAAAAATTATATGGTTTTTTTTTCTGAAATTGTAATAATTTTATTTCATTTTGAGAAGTTCATGAATCAAGTTTGTTGTATTAATTTTGGTAAATCATAACATTTCTAATTGCATAAACTGACTTTATAAAGTTTCAGGAAAGCATTTACATAATTTAAAGTATATGAATATAAGCAGTGTAATACTTTTTGTAAGTTTTCTTGCAATTAATTCACAGTTTTCACTGAATTTGTGATCAACAGGAAGATCTAAATTCTTCTGTATTTCCTTGAAGTGTTTATCTTCTTGTTTTATTTTGTTGACATTAAAAGCATCTCTATGTTAATATGAAATGGCATACAATTTATGATATTGTTTTTAGTTTACAAATTTATTTTAATTGTTGAAATTATTATGGTTGTTTTGCTACACATTTGCACATGTTATCAAAACTTAGGTAGATCATGCACACTTCTCAATTTTCTTTTCTTTTTTTTAATAATGCAAATTTTAATTTTTCATTTTAAATACAAAATGCATGATTCATTTTTCTAGGCACCTTAATAAGGAATTAATCCAAAGATTTATCATCCTTAGGAACTAATAAACAGCATGGCATTGCATCGTTAAAATTAATTTTTATGTGTTTCCATCAGTAGATCAACATTGATATACTAATAGAAACAATCAATCACGTAACATCTCAATAGAAAAACAATGGCTCTGATATGTGTGAATATGTTTAATAAATACAAGTTTTCCTTTTAGTGATATTACAAGCAAATTTAATTAGGTGATTGCCATAATTTTAGTTGTTTATTTTGTCTTGTATGTAAAACAAGAATTTTGTTCATTGTTGATTTATTTATTTTTTTTTTAGCCTGGATCCAGTCACTATCAGTTTATTTTTATTTAACTACTTAGACTAATGATCTACTTAATATTTATCATTAATTATAGTATTTAATTGATGTGAATTACAAAAGTTTTAAGAAGTTGTTTTAATGTTAAAATCAACAGTATTTATTTCTAATGTATATGAACATTATGAAGTAATTTGTTAGAAAGCACTTATAAAGCTCTATTCTCTAATTTAGATGTTGTAGCAATTATTTACTCAGAAGAATGTTTATGTTTATAAATATATGTATATAAATTTCTTTATGGTTGTTCGCTTATACACATTAATTTGATTATTGCACTTATTCAGTTTATTTATATGCATGATTTTTGTTCACCATGATTGTGGATATAGTGTAATTAGTTGTGTACATTAAATATGTTCTTAAACAGAGTATTTGAAGATTATTTCATTTTTAGATTTTGTGCAGTAAATGTCTCATGATATTCATAGAAGAGCCATTTAAGATGCTTTTATTTTCATATGACTTTATAGAAGTAGTTTACTTATTCATCCAGTACATTAATATAACCTTTCAGTCTCAACATAACACTTACCAGAATAATTTTAATCTTTACATTTGCTTTTAGTTATTTATCTTCTAAATAAGGCAAATATACAAAATTTAACAATTGTATTTGATTGTTACAGTACAAGACACAAGTACAATACAGTACAGTACTCCAAGAAGCTAATAGATTGCACTGAACTTGCTTGTAGCAAATTTTTCAAGAATTACAGAACAATAAAGAGACATGCTCTGAAAGGCACAATAAGGACTGAAGGGTTAAGAAAAAAATTACTATGAAATTCTTTTTTTTTAAATAGAAATTTTACAAATTTGGGTTTAATAAATCTGTAAATTTGTAATGGGCATCTTTTACAAACACACATGGCGATTCAGCATGGTATTATTTCATTTATACTATTTAAATTAGAAGAAAAGTTTTCTTGTATATTTTGACTATTACTAGTGTCATATCAATTCCTGTGAGCTTACATTAATATATTACAATAATATTGTGGAAAATAATCTTACATTATTTTCCACAAAAATGCCGCAAGAAATATGTTTGATGCTATCTCTGTACCTCATTGCAATAGCAATATTGTAGTTGCTGATATTAATCTCAGATTGAATCATATCAATTAGAGAATTCCATTCAAATCTAACTGAGAGAAAAATGTTCAGGCCAGGAGTAAAATTTAAGACCTTTGCCTGTGCCAATGCTCTACCAACTGAGCCATAGCAGACAACTCTGGCTTATATAATTTACCCAAATAACCTGTTAGCAAAAACATCCAGTCTGCAATATCATGCATCTCAAAAGACAAAAAATCAGGTCTAGGAATTTGCAGACTGCATATTATTGCCAACAGGTTATTTAAGTGAATTATGGTGGCCAGAATTGTCCGAGAAGCTGCAGTTGGTCCAATTATTGTATAAAACTAAAGTTTCCAGGTTTGACTCTTGACCTGAATATTTTTTGGTCAGTTTGGGTTAAATGACTGAGTTAAAATTAATTTTACATCATGTCACTCACTTAATATATCAGGTTGAGTCTAAAGTTTTGACCCTTTTTCTATTTTGACTTTCACAGTAAATATTTACAAAAATACAAAACATTAGTGAGGATAGTAATTGCCATTGAGTTCGACAATCTTTTGTCAATGTTTTGGCAATTTTCTATGCCTTCCTTGAAAAACTCTGAGCTATGTGAGTTGAGAAAGAGGTCTATGATATCATCACCTAAATGTGTACATATATTACGGTGATATTCTGTCACTCCGGTTTTGCTGCAGAACTCAGTAGATGATAGTTCAAAGCTGGGTATACCATAGTTCTATTTTAGAGGCTTTATGGAGGCTGTAGATGATAATATTTCAAAACAATAAATATACAGTGTTGTAGTGCACGCCTTCTTCTTTTGAAAGCAGAAAACTGTTTGTATAAAGGTCAACAAACTCGTGAGCATCAGCTGTTTTAGTAGCATTACCTACAACAGGGTCAAAACTTTAGAGCTGACATTTATTCACGATTTATCATTAGTATAATAGTTTTAGAAGACTTGTATATGTAAATATATCTCCGGTGCCCAATGCACAATGCAGTGTGCAATATTATAACAGCCAAATAAAAACAAAAAACATTATAATGACAAATATTTGTCTTATTTAGAGGGTAAATATAATTAAAGTCACACAAAAAATTAAAATTACTTTGGTAAATCCTATGTAAGAATTAAAATTCCATGGTTAATGATCTGTAATAAATAGATAGTGATGTGTTTAAAAGATAGCTTATATATAGGGTGCCTAGATTTTATAATGTTTTCAGCTTTATACTATATATGATGAAAGTTTTTGACATCACCAAGAGCATTAAGCAGTTAAAATGGAAATGGACTCGGCACATTGCAAGAAGACAAGATGATAGATAGAGTACAAACATCCTATAATGGTATCCCAGAGATGTAAAATGTACTAGAAAATGACATCAGGTAAGATGGATCGACAAAATCAGAAAAGGAATTGGGAGTTAATTGGATGACCAAAACACTAGACAGAAACTATGAAAAAAATCTGAGGAGGGAGGTGACTTATATCCAGTAGTGATTGAAAACAGTTGATAATGATGATTGATATAATGATATATATATATTTATGCATGTGTGCATGTTTATCTCATGAATTTATCACCTTCTTAAAATATAGTATTTTATATTAAAAGATGCATGAGCTCCATGATGTCTCCAAATTTGAGGATGTTCTCGGATTTTGAGGAGATTGAGGATATTTGATTATCTTTTTCATATATTTTATATACAATAATTTTAAAATAAGTTTATATTTTTATCAATAGATAGCACTGCACTTTTTCTAAGAGTGTTCAAACTAATGTACAGAGTGGCTGACAAGCATGGGCGTGTTGTTTGACGTTGATATTTTAGAACTAAAATTGGAAAAATGATGTTTATTTTTTCTATTTTTGTAGTACTTTTTATGGACTTTCTTGTAGTATATTATTCATTTACTTTCAAGGAGCTTATGAAGCCCTGTGTTCATCATTTAGCCAATGCTTAACTGGCATCAAATGGAGAGAAGACCTTCAAGGATTGCATCTTGCCTTAAAATTCTACTTTTAACTGTCCAGAAGGTCATTACACAGTCGAAATCAGTAAGAAATGCTCATGTAAAAAAGAAATTAGGCCAACCACCTTCTGTCAATACCCGAAAAATTCACAACATCACCAAGAGAATTATCCGAAACAACACTGTAAGCCTGAATTCAATTGCAAATAGTCTGGGTATTTCTTGCCAAACTGTGTACAACATTTTTAAAAACTTTCTCGGACTTCATAGTTATTGTTTGTACTGCAGGCAACATTTTTCAAACAATGCCAAGCTAAAGAAACTAACAAGATGCTCCAAATTTTTAATGTGCACCACGTGGAAGATATTTTGTGGTGGAATGCAAGAACGCGCACAAACGTCAGAATGATTGGCAACTGAAAATTCCAATGCAGAGGAATGCAGGAAAAAGAAAAATCATCACATGATCGTTTTTTCCAAAAGGTTTAATGTTTTTTGGCAAAAGTTACCACCAAGGGAAAAAACTTTTAATTTTTATTGATAAAAACATAAAGATTAATGCTAAAATGTACCAAGAGAAATGTTGATTAAGATTACTATTGCCTAATGGAAGCAAAATAATCCCAGTAGAATCTTCCAGGAGGATTGGGCGCCTGCAGATGGAGTAAACGCGACTTTGAGTTCCTCGACAACCATGTGCCTAGATATTTAACAATTGATGAATGGCTTTGAAACAGTCCGAATCTTAACCCACTGAACTTGTCTGCTTGGGGCTAGAAGAAAAGTTTAAGAAGAAAATATCCAGTTTGGACTGTCTGTGGCACGAGCTAATGAAGGCATCGGAAGATTTAAATCAGACTTAACTGTTGCCCTGGCCCATTATCAGTTGTATGATCCCTTGTTTGCATAGTTGTGTTAAAACGAATGGTGTATATATTGAAAAATTTGTTTAAATACTGTTATTTGTTATATCCATGTTTTGTTAAAATAAAAAGTGTCATCAGGTAGCATATATTTTTGATAAAATAACATTTTTGTGCATGCCCATACTTTTCAGCCATCCTGTAAAAAGCTGTATCAAGTCTAACTTTTTTTTTCTCTTCATTCTGTTTAGATGTTAAAATGTGAAAAAATGAGACTTTTTGAATTTTAAAAGTTGTTTTAAGAATTCTTACAGCTTAAGACAGTGCAGTGACTATTGACTAAAATTTGAAGTTATTTTAAAATTACCATAGACAAAATTTGTGAGCTTTTTCATAAACATCTCTCTTATTATATATTTATCTATGCTAATAAAAGAAAGTTTCGCTCTGGCTGTGTCCATCCCCCCCCCCCCCCATCCAGACGGCTCTTTTAATTTTACGAACATTGTTTCTATCTCACTTTTTGGTATATTTTCATCTTTATTTTGGCATAGCATGCCCCTTAAGGGATTTTGCACCATAAAACCTCATACAACCAACCAATTTGACTGTGTCCGCGATAACTAGCAAAATCTACAAAAAGCTGAAAATTTGTGTGAGAGTAGTCCTCTCTTAATGCACCTGAGACTCAGAATTTTAAATTTCTAATAATTAGCTGAGTTATTAATAAAAATCGCAACGCAATCTCATCAAAAAATCATTTATTTCATTTCAAGAATCGAATGTGCTCGCGCATGCCCAGAAACCCGATTTCGACAGCTGAATGAAGATGAAGAACCGTATGTGACAATTTCGAGTGATATATATATTTTTTTTTCTTTCAACCTAGAGTAGTCAAACTACATAGTATAGTTAAAACGGAAGACATATTCTGAAAGAACGTACTTTTACGTCTTAAATGCCGTAATCAGTTTGAAATAACACTGATGTTAACCCTTTGAGATTTTTTTTTTCAAAATGGGGTGCTTTCGTAGTTATCTTTTTCTCCCATATGGCATCGTTTCCCTAGGACGCAATTTTGGAGGTACCGGTTAATAAAAAATACTTATGTAAAGCTGGGACCTTCTTCTGAAAGTGTAATTGACTTTCAAACATACGAATTTTAAACGTTTCGAAAAAATTCGTGACCGCAGGTTACTTTGCGTCTTACAGAAACGATCTTTTTTGTACGGTAAAAGTGCCTAAAAATTCGCATTTCAACACAATCTTTCAAGAGCATCTCTGCAGACCGGATTTACATCATCTAGTAAAATTTCGAAATGTTCGGACGAGTAGAAGTATTTTTACAAAATAAAATGCGTGAAAATTTTGACAAAAACAATAAAAACCAGAGGGGTTTCGCTCGACTTGGGCTCAATCTTTCACTACTAAATATGCATATTTTTTTTTTTTTTTTTTTTTTTTTTTTTTTTTTTTACAAATTTTAAAGAGGGCTTGGATACAGCTATATTTATAATCTATTAAAATATTAGAGAAATCAGACGATAAGAACTATTTTTTGTCTGTTATGATAGCGGAGCCCAGCCGAAAACAAGAAAATAGCGAGAAGAAAACGTATTTCTTTTTCAACTAATCAATATTTTTTCACGATTTTTTCTCACGGGGTGCATAATAATCATATTTATGACTGCTGAAAATCTCAGAATTCAGACAATAAGGACTATTATTTTTAACTACCTAAATAGACCAAATAACAATTAAAAAAAAACTTTTAACGAACCATTTTACCATTAAATATCAATATTTTTTCTGGATTGTTTCAAACAAGCTACGAAAATATTATGTTTTTAACTCCTAAAAATTTCGAAGAGTTTGGACGATAACGACTATTTTTTTAAAAAAACATTTAAAATACCGGATGATCCTCCCCCCCCACCCCTTATTCCGGCATATTTCAAAATTACTCATTGACACCGAAAAACAAAATACAAAACATCATACACTTTCAATTCTATTTGCAACACAGCAAACTATTTAAAAAAAATATGAAAATTAACCCTTTGAAAAAAAAAATCGTTCCCCGAAGTCCCTTTTCGTTTTCAACGAGTAATTTTGCCGCAGGATTAACATTATTTAACATATTTTGATTAAAAAATGTACTTAATTTTATACAATAGCTCTGAAATTTTAAATCTATACACTAACCTTTTAGCTAATGATCGAGTGTCAATTTAGTTCAGGTATAGTCGGATTTAAGGGTGAAATAATCGGTTTGAAAATAAAAAAAATATTCACTCAGGATTTCGATGTAAAAAAAAAATAATAATAAACAGTTAAGCGTAAGTCCGTGATTTTTACAGTTAATTATCAATATTTTAGAACGAAAATTACGCCGTCGTTGAAAACACACTACCCCCCTTCCCCTCCCCGTTTCCCGTTGCAGTTATTTCGAACCCTTTTTACCGCTAAATGTCAGTTATTTTTTAACCGATTTTTCACACAGTCAGCTGGTACGTATTTCAGACAAAATTTAGTTAAAAATATAAAATCATACAAATTTAAGTTTCATTTAAGAATATTATGACGGGCACGGGCAACGGCCGGGGGTTCAATTAGTAATTAATATAGCTAATGAAATATTGCGTTTTTATGTTTGGGCGTCCTTTTGGAACACACTTGTCTGTACAGTAGAATAAAAGATTGATCTTACTGTATACCAGTGGGTCCCAACGTGGGGCGTACGCCCCATAGGGTTGTGGCCAATTTGAATTTTGAGGAGGGCAATTTTAGATTTCTTCTTAACCCATTCCCTCTCAGTGTTTTTTTTTTTTTTTTTTTCTTTTTTATAAAAGTGATGTTGTAGACTTAAAATAAAATTAATACATGAAAAATTTTAAGTAGCCGAATGAAAATAAATTTTCCAAAAATTCCCACATAAAAGTTCAAAACACAACTATTACCGGAATAATTGTATGAAAATTTGTGTGGGATATTTACATATATTTACAATTTTTGGCTTTTAATATTATTTTAGTACTACACTTTTTATTTTTACTATTTATTGAAATTATTTATTCACAGTGCAATGTGTCACGTGAATGAACTTTCACATGTAAAATTACACAAGGGTATATCTAAAATTGACTAAAAGCAGAATATTTTGCAATGTTCTGCAACGAACTTCAGCTGATCAAAAATGTTCTGCGGGAATAAAAAAGAAAGACACAAGGAAATTTTCTTATATATGAAGAAGTGCAATTGTATCTTTTATAGAAATGCAAAAGGCATTTCATAAAACGCTGACATACACACACGAAAGAAACTATTGGTGAACTTTGCGATTTTACCCCGATCGAATGATGAAATTCAGGGTTTTTTCCAAAAATCGATTGACGATTTAAAAAAAATTCAGATTTTTCTCCCTGTCAACTGGCGAATTTCGCATCTTTTTCTCAGACCCAGTTGTCGAATCTCGCAATTTTTTTCCCGAGACTGATTGAAGAATTTCAAGATATTTTCCACAATTCACTGACAAATTTCGCGTTTTTTAACTGCGACCAATAGGCGAATTTTGCGATATTTTTCTTCGACTGATCGGTGAAAATCGTAGTCTTTTTCATGCAGCTGATCCATGAGTTTTGTGTTTTTTAACGACGACTGATTGGAAAATGCTCCGGCTTTTTCTTGCGACAGATTCGAAAAAATCGTGGATTTTTTCTACGACTGATCGAAAAATTCTGTGATTTTTCTGACGATTTTAGATTTTGTTTTACATGCGACTGATAGCCAAATTCCATTATATTTTCCTTTTCCTGATTGGCATTTTTTTTTTCTATTTTCTCTTGCGACTGTTTGGATCGACGAATTTCTGACTTTTTCAAACGATTCACTAAAGGATTCTCAATTATTCAGCCGAAACCCATGGGCGAACTTCACGATATTTACTTTCTACCGATTGGCAAGCTTTGTCGATTTTTTTGCGACCGATTGGCAAAAATTATGGATTTTTTCTGCTATTGATTGACAAATTTCCGACGTTCCTGACGAATTTCATGCTTTTTTCTCCCAACCGATTGGGAAATTTCGTGAAATTTTCCTTGTACCGATACGCAAATTTTGCACCAGATTCTTGCAACCGATTGGAGAAAATCGTGCTTTTTTTTCTGCTGCTGATTGGTGAAATCTGCGATATTATCTTTCTACTGACTGGCAGATTTGTTTCGCTTTTTCCTGTGAACGATTGGTAATCTCGCTTTTTTTCAGCGACCGATTGACTAATTTCGCATTTTACCCGTGACAGATTGGTGAATTTCGCGATATTTTCTTTCTGTCGATTGGAAAACTTTGCCGCTATTTTGCAACCGATTGGCCAAATATCGGGGTTTTTCTTCGACTGATCTACGAATTTCGGATTTTTTCTAACGATCCACTGACTAATTTCGCTTTTTTTTTGAACTTGTAACCAATTTTAAAATTTCGCAGTATTTTTCTTGTACCAATAGGCAAAATTTTGCCGCTTTTTCTTGAGACCGATTGGAGAAAAGCGTGAGTTTTTCCCCCCTACTGATCGACGAATTTCTCAGTTTCTTCCAATGATCCACTGACGAATTTCGCGATTTTTTTAACTACGATCGATTTCCCTTCTACTGCAGGCAAATCTTGAGACTTGTTCTTGCGATTGAGTAGAGAAAATCGTGTTTCTTTGCAGTTTCTTCTGGCGATGCACCGACGAATTTCGCGTTTTTTTTTACCTGCGACTGATTGGCGAAAATTGTGGATTTTTTTTCTGTGACTGTTCATTGAATTTTGTATGTTTTTCCACAACAGGCTGAAGAATTTCACGAAAAGTTCCCCTTGATTGACTGAAGAATTGCGCAAGTTTTTATCTCGGTCAGTTGATGAATTTCTCAATCTTTTAAAATGAACAATTAAAGAATTTTGCGGTATGTTTTCGACTATTGAGTGATGAATTTCATAATTTTTCTTTCGATTGAATGGAGAATTTTCTTGAAAATGAGAATGAAATGTTCTGCGAAGTCTGTCGTTCTGCGACGTACGTCGCACTTTTAAGCATATTCTACTTTGGGGAATGTTGAACACATTTAACGTAAAAAATGTTTGAAATGTCTTAACGCTGTACTACTTTTATAAAATTAATAAGTCCCCAAATAAGGATCACTTAAGGAAATTGGTAAAAAAAAAAAATGGCTCTTGTGCAGACCACATAAACAATGTATAAACATACAACACGATATAACGCATTCGGAAATTTAAAATAGGATAACACATGGTGGCAAGCTAACGATAATGAGAAAAAGAAAGCACGCTATCAGATAAGTATGTTACGAACGGAAAGAAAAACGGCTACTTAAAACTGATAAAGTTGCAAATCTGGAAATGCTACTTGTGAATTATGTTATTCATACAGTCAGTGTTTAAAAAACTTCACCTGTTCTTAATAAAGTACAAAAATCACTTATAAAAAGTATCAATTTTATCAAATGTAATGCAAAATGTGAGAGTCTCTTCAAGAAATTTCATGAAGATAATAATGCAGACTATATAAAACTTTAGTGTCTGAGGTATGTTGTCAAAGAACAACAAAATTTTTCTAGATGTAAATGCGAAGATGTATCGCCTCATTGAAATTCAGAGAGTTACGTTAAAAACATATTTATACCAAAAATTTTATACTATAGCCTCTAGTGAAAGGATTTATCATACTTAATTATCTGTTTTAGGCTTTTTCCGTGTGAAAAACAGTTCATTTTTTATATACAGGGCTGCCACAGGCGACTATTTATCAATTCTACCTCTTACCACTTTCTCAAAACAAAAATCGTTGACATACAGTTTGACAACATTTATTTTTTACTACATATTTCATACTACAAAATTTATTTTTTTTAAATAGTGATGCAAATAGAATAGAAAAATAGTCGCATGTGGCAGCCCTGTATATAATAAAAAATTATATGTTACAGAAGAGAGGAGGAGGGCGTCACGATTGTATAGCTTCTTGGGTGGGGCGTGGCCAAAAAAAGGTTGGGAACCACTGCTGTATACAGAATGAATTAAATCCATGCCATAATTGTTAACGTGTTCTTTAATCATCCAACCCTCTCATGCTTGAATTATTTTAAAATTGATGAAAAAAAAATCTCCTTATAATAAATTTAAAATGAATTGAGAGCAAATAATCTTGAAATTATAAAAATCTTATATTTATTACAAAGTTACAAAACAAACGTCATATGCATATGAGATTAACAAGCAATGCAAAACTATTAAGAATAGTTATTAGAAAGTATTTTGCGATAATTTAAACTTTGATACGTTAACACAAAGTCTAAAGTTAAGAAAATAAAGAAAATGGAAAAAAAAAAAAACGCATTTTTGTTTAGATACAAGAGCAGAAAATCTTTTAAAAAATCGCCTCTCATGCAACATAAAAACAACATTTTAAAAAGTGAATTATCCATCTGAATATTCGGGGGGGGGGGGGATATGTTTCTGGCATCTATTGCTGTATTCAGGGGTCCCACTGGTCTGTTTTTTGAATACCACTATTCGCTAGTAGAGGAAAAGGTCCAAATACCGGCTATCACTTTTGTTTTCAATCTAGATCATACAATTTTCAAAATTAATAAAATAAAAAATAACAGCAGGGTACCTTGGCATGTTTTACACCTGCTTAGAGACAAAAAAATCACTTAAAAGGCGTTTTCTCTTTATAAAAAGCAATATTCCGAAAGTCTTCAAATTTTGAGTTTTTAAAATGGGGTCTAAATACCGGGTACCTAAATTTTTTTCCAAAAGATCACACAAATAGAGCTAATGACAATTATTAAGCAATAAGAATATTATTTTAATAAATTGTATTGATTAAAAACATTTCTTATGCACAGAAAAAATACACAGTATTTAATAAATAAGTATTTTTGTCAAATTTCTAAAATTCTTTACGACTACCTCTCACAGTCTTCTTCCCATTATGTTTCTAATTTTGTTTTTTAACATGTAAAACAAAATAAAAGCTTGCTGATTTGAAATGAGAATTAATTATTTAATCTGAAAAAATCAAAAACATAATATCACTCTCTGCTTCGGTATAGTCCCTATCAGTCCATATATCACATTCTTAACATTGAACCCAGAATCCCCTCCCCCATTCTTGTCCACAGAGAAAGCACCCATGCAGAAGACACAAATTTATCATCTTCCTCTCTTGTATATTTTCCTTTTTCACTTTTTTAACCCTCTCGCTGCGTAATTGCTTTATCAAAATAGCTTCAAAACTTGCGTATTTAACCCCTTCGCGACGAGCGTTTTTTAAGAATTTTTATTCTTTTGTCACCGGTTTTTCAAAACAAAATGTTTTGTCTAATTTAACAGGGAAAATGCTCCGATTAAATAAGACAAAATTTACAATAAAAAAATAACTGGTGGGAATAATCAAGGAGGGTTAATTAGGCGAAAAAAAATGCATCCACGAGGAAATCTCGGGTTGCGCAAATTTTGCTATTTTTACGTTGCCCGAGGAAATCTCGGGTTGCGCAGCGAGAGGGTTAAAATGAAATTTCTGCCTCTTTCGCCTGGTTTACTCCGTCATTTCCCCCCCTTCTCTTCACATTTATTACAGACAATTTTGTAGTGTCGAACAGGGTCATTTTTTGGAAAGTGATCCGGTAACCAGTGTCGGTCCTGAAGAATTACGGCCATGGTTGCTTTTTTCATATTGCGAAATGGGACTGGAACTATTTCTGAATCATTTAAATTAATTAACTATGGAACTATTTAAAGTAATTTATTTTCCTCCCCTTCAAGCAGAGCAACCGAGAGATGTGCAAATACCGGCTAGCCGGTATTTAGACCACTCTAGATAGCCGGTCTTTGGACCACTGCTATGTTTAAGTTAAAACCGGTATTACTCATACATATAATAAAACACCAATAATGTGCGCGTGGCAATTGAGAGCTAAATATGTCTAGAAAATAACTTAATCAACAATTCAAGCCAATATACGATCAGTATATTTTTTTAAAAATGAGAAACACATATCTGAAAAACTTTTGATGTACCAGATTACGTTGATTCGACACTTTTGCATTTACTATTTGTAAATGACACAGATTTCAGCGACGTACTTTTCGTAACTTTCTTCTCTCAATGTCTCAATTAAAGTTACAAATTCTGCCTATCACCGCTAGGCGGCGCTGCACTCAGTTCTCAGAACACCTAGTAGCTGGTATTTGGACCCTAGCCGGTATTTGGACCCAGTGGTGTAGTCCTGGAAAAAAAAGTGGGGGGACGCTCATAGTTTCGAACATTAGGGTCTGTATCATATATAGGTCAAGCTTTATTTTGAATCTTGCTTTTCATTTTCAATTGCACAGAAAAGTAACTGAAAAATTAAATTTGAATTTAAAATTAAATTTAAATTTAAAAATCAAATTTAAATTAATTTAATTAGTTTCTTTATCTGTTGGGCACTAAATAGTTTGCTATAGAATTAAAAAATTTAAAACCTTATTTCATGACTGAAAATTTTTGGAATAGAATTCATAATTCAGTAACACTAATTCAACAACGAAATTTTTATTAGGATTTCTTTTACATTATTTATTTTGGAAATAGTTATAAAATAACTGTTTTCCACTGAGTGCATTGAAAATTATTGCATTTTTACTTTATGGCCAGATGTAGTGTAAGGAATTTATTGTAATCATGGAGAGGAAAAATAAGATTGTGAAATTTTGGTATATCTTTTCTTTTTGAGGCCCCCTGAATCCATTTTGCCTATTTTTACAATAATTCTCTGTGTATGTGCGTATACATGTGTGTATGTTGGTATTTCCTTTCAGACTCCCAAAGTCTTTTTTTCTTCATGTGTGTTTGAACATGATAGCGTTCAAACGGTGTTTTTGACTGGGCTCAAATTTTGAATGTGTTTTATACATGATGAATAAAATATTTAATATTTTGAGATTGTATGCCACTGTTTCAAACTCTAATTTGGGAGAAATTCGACACGTTTTTCGCATCTAGGCAATTTTAAAACCATTTTTTGACCAGAAGTAACAAATAAGTCCTGTTTACGTGAGACAAAATATCAAAAGATACCAAGGCCGAAGATAATCGATAAAAAATGCTTTTTATTGGTCCGAAGAATACGTTTAGTACTCAATGATGAGAGGTTAAATAGATAAAAAGGGTGGAAAGTGGTCAGGTAAAAACACAGTCAAATAAAAAGTGAACTACCAGTATTTTCTTATAGAAAATACTTGGAATAGTATAAAGGGATTAAAGAAGACGAATTTTTCTTTAACAAAATACTGGTATTTAACACCTTTTTTGACTGTGTTTTTTCCTTACTACTCGTCACCCTGATAAATATCCTTCTACGCAAGATTTCCAGAAATTGCATTTCATCAATGTTAAAAAAAAAAAAAAAACTCGAAAGGGAACTTTAAATTAGTAACTATACATTACTTCTAATGTGTAAATGCCATACTTGATTTTTTTTCTTCAAAAATTAGAATTTTAACGGTTTGAAATGCGAAAAGAGCATTCTAAAATTTCAGTTTCCTCATGAATTCTCAAGAAACTTAAAACATGGCACTTGTGTATTTTCAGGACTTACATGCTCGCTTAAAACGTTTTTTTATAAATTAAAATTTTAATACCATAAATTGATGGGAAGTCCTCTAAAATCATCTCATCACGATTTATCTGTAGCTGTTTTTTACAAGAAACTTGAAAATAAATATAGTGGTAACTATTAACACGTAGATGCTCACGAAGATTTTTGACGGCCGATTATCTACTCGAGGAATACAGGCCCGAAGGGGGAGTACTCTCCGTTGGGATCTTTCTAAGGGAACCTAACCCGCATTTCCGCATGGAAATCCAAGGTTCGAAGAAAACCACGGAAAACTCCGAACTATTAGGCCGACGGGCGCGATTGGGTTCGCACCCAGTACCTCCCGTCTACCAGCTTCGAGAGCAGACAGAACTTTACAGCCTCTGGTGGGGCCTCACGAAGAACGGCTTTTTAAAATTTTAAGTGATGAAATGAGCTGAAAATCTTCTAAGGCTGCTATTCTTCTGAAACTATCAGGGTTAGAAATTTTAAATTTGACATACTAGTTACTTTTAACGCGAAGTTATTCTGATTGAAGGAATGAAATAATGAAATTTGAATGTGTGAATCGGCGCAGTGAATGTTACCACATTATTAACAAGAATAAAATCTACTCTAATTATAAATTTATTTGAATTGATGGCATTCGATAAAGTGATTAAAGAGCCGAGCAGAAATTTTTAAAAGATAGCTTTTTGAAGTAGAGTTTCGATACCAAATAACACTCATATTTGTACCAGGTGAGTTATTTAAGAAGCACTTTCCTAATACATTAGTTTTCAAGTTAATAAAAAAGTGTTTCAAATTAATTTTAATTAAATATTTAAATAAGAGTGAAAAATAGTTTTAAAACAACAGCAATATATTTAATTTTGTCACATTTTAATAATATGCAATACTTTTCCTCTCTCAGAGAACTTTTCAGAAATGCTTGCTCTCATAAAAGTTCTCGACTCTTTATACTTTTCTTGTTTTCGTGTCAGTAGCCATTCTAAGATTTTCCATTCTCAAAATTTTGAGTAAGCCTGCGGTTTTAGCTAGGAGTAAGTAGATTTTAATGATTTTGTTGGAACAAAAATAAAATTTTCCTTACTGACAAATTTTGAATAAGAAAGTCGTATAACAGTTTAAAAAAAAAAAAAAAAATGCATTTTTTTTTTTTTTTTAATTAACGAGATTGTTATTTCGCTGTCATAATATTTCAATATTATTTTATTATATTATTTTAAGCATTTTTATAATCTACATTGCAGCATACTTATCCCCAAAAGGTAAAAAATTAAAGCGCATGTCAATCTTTATGGTATACACCCTGTATACTGGTCAACATATTAATTATTCACAAATGTTTGTAAAAATAATTTTAGAGCAATAATGTGTCATGGAAAATCATGTGTAGCCTTTTTTTTTTTTTTTTTTTTTTTTTTTTTTTTTTTTTTTTTTTATCGAAAATAAAATTTTGTTTAGTTTAAACAAACATCAGGCAATAATGGCTTATAACTGGTAATGTATTCATTTGAATTATTTTGAGTGGCCATATATATAAATTAATAATTATATGCGCATCACATAACACACTAAAATTTAAACCAGCTGCAAAACGCATTTCAATAAATATCCGGCCATAGATGATAGTGTTTTGGATTTTTTTTTCTTTTTTTTTTTTGCGTGACTCTGTATTAGAGGTCTGCACGGGCCGACATTTCCAGTCCCGGGCCCGGCCCGACTCAGAGAAAGAAAAATTTGGCCCGGCCCGGTATAACGGTTAAAAGTTCGGCCCGAGTGAATTCCTATAAGACATTGATTTTTACGTCGATTTGGTTAAAAGTTTTTTTCATACGAGAAGTTTAACCCCTTAATTCTCGCTCTCGAGATATTCTCGGGCTGTATCTTTTACTCAAATTGTTTGATTCCCACCAGTTTTATAAAATAGTGAAATTGGCTATATTTTAGTATCGTTTTTACTGTCATTAAATAAGGTGAATATTTCTTTTTCATAAAAGTGCTGCCAATAAGCAATTTGAATTATTCAACCGCAATTTAATTCGAGCGTTAAGGGGTTAAGCCAAAAATATTTATCTTAACTTTTCTTTTCATGTTTATAATCTTCATTTTTACAGAAGTGCCGCAGGGTGCGATATTTATTTTTTTTAATGAATTTCTATTTCTTGTACGTAAATGTTTCAGTTATCATCAATATTGTTAATCCGGGCCCGGCCCGAGTGCCGTGAACGAAAATAGGCCCGAGCTCGGGCTTCGGGCCACGGGCCGACCCGTGCAGATCTCTACTCTGTATACAAATATCATTTACATACCTAATTAATGTTTTATTCAGCATAATGTAAAAAATAATATATAAAATGCATAATGCAGAGCTCCCAAATGGTGCCATTTTCCCCTAAAGTTCCCTTTTTAGAAAAAGGTCCCCTTTGGTCCACTTCGTCCTTTTTCGGTGACTGAAAAAAACATCAAAAATATTTACTAATGTGGAAAAATCGCCGCAAAATGTAAAATCTCTAAAAATCGTAGAGGACAAAATTTACTATATAGTGGGCTTGTATAGTATAGAATTGCAACAAAAATTCTTTTATGAATGTCAAAAAATCGCCACCGGATGCGGAAAAACGTTAAACTCAATGAAAATCGCGTTAAAAATCACTAAAATTTCAAAAATTGCAGAAGACAAAATTTACTACATTAAACTACCAGAAGATTGAAACCGAATGACAAAACATTGCCGCAAAACACAAAAATTCAAAAATTGTATAAAAAATTAGCACAAATATTCAAAAATCACGGTACAAATTCCGAGACAAGTTTATTGAAAAGAGGACAAATCATATTAAAATGAGATTGGAACAGGCAAAAAACCCCTCTAAAAATTGCATAAAAAATTGCGAAAGATTCAAAAATCGCTGTGTGAATTCCGAATAAACTTTATTAGAAAGAGGACAACATTTACTATAATGAGACTAAAAAAATTTAAACAGGATTCCATTTACGAATGTGCAAAAATCACCGCGAAATGTATAAAAATCGCTAAAAATTCATAAAAATCACAAAAGACAAAATTTACTAAAATAGGCTATAACATTTTCACCGAAATTCTTTCACAAATGTGAAAAAATCGTCGCGGAATGAGAAAAAAAAAACGGTAAAAATTATAATATGAGGACACAATCGCGTAAGGACAAAATCTATTACATTAAGGCTAAGGGTTTGAAACCAAATTCCTTTTTCGTATGTCATAAAATTGAAACGAAACGCGAAAAAAAAGCTGAAATTCGCATAAAAAATTCGACAAAAATAAATCGCTGTACAAATTCTGAATAAACTTTATTGAAAAAGTTGAAAAGAGGACAAAATTTACTACTATTGAACTAAAAAAATTGTAATCTAATTCCTTTTATTAATGTGAAATAAAAAAATCATCGTGAACGGTAACGAAAAAAAGCTAGAAATCGCAAAAAAAATTAAATTAAAAAGAAAATCCGAAATTAGATTGACCTGAATATGATTTGACAATTTTTTTTTAATTTCTCTCTGTATATGATACATATTTCGTAGCCACTCTATTCCAAAAACTAAAGCATAAAATTTCATCCATATTTAATTAGACCTTAGCATTTCCAAGTGCTAATCAGGTTTTGGTGTATATGGCCAACAGGTGGCATTACTATGCTGCATTTTTCACAATTTGCATATCTATATCGCAGCATCTCTGGTATGAAAGTTCACATTCACTTAACGACTTAACCCTTGAATAAATTTATGCTGATTAGATTTTGGTGTATTTCGCCCAACAGGTGCTACTTTGTCACATTTTTAACGATTTCCGTGATACCCAGATCTCGGCATGTTTGGGATGGAATTTCATTAAATTTAATATGTAAGATGATTCTGAATAACTGTTGATTCAATAATAGTTTTGATCACTCCCCAGGGGGCGTTGCCATACTATGCTTTTTCTGGTGAACACCATAGCTTATCTCAGTTTAGTGTAGAAAGGAACTAAAATTTAAATTAAAATTTTTAATGTTGAAGGTAAATTAACAATATATATGTTAAACTAATTTAAAATTTTAATACTCAACAATTTGAATTAAAAGTTCAGGTTTTTTTTTAAGGACAATTATGAAGGTGGGTGCTCAATATTGAACACTTTCTATCTTCTTGCAGCAGAATATTTAAGTATGTTTAAATAAAGCTATGTACATTGCTTAATGACCATCTTTATAAAGATAACGAATTGACATATTTTCTAAGGTATTAAAAAAAAATGCTTGCATATTTTGTTCGATGCAGTATTTTTGGACGAATGGCCCCTTTTAGTTCCCTTTTTAATATAAATGGTTACTTGACGTCCCCTTTTTAAACAAAAATGACCCTCTTCCCACTTTTGGGGACTAAAATGTGTTGGGAGCCCTGATAATATAATCAAAAACACGTTTCAGCAATTGAACCCATAGATGAAATGGTGGTGATTCTTTTGTGTAGCCTTGTAAATGTACTATAAATGTTTCGTGCACCGTTTTCCATATTATCGTTATCCATAGTTTTCCATTCATTTGAAATAATTATCATTATAAAGGATCATGGCGTTTGGAAATATTTTTTAATGTCTCTGTAAACGAATGATAAATGCTATTTCCGATAGGGAACATCTAACGAACATGAAAATTTCATATTCGTTATACTATTTAAAATAATGTAAATTCGTTGATGTCTATTTCAAACAATTTCTGCCAATAAAGCGTAATATGAAAGAACTCTCTTTTTGTTTTCGCGTAAACGAAATACTGATGCACATCATTTACAATAGTGATATAATACATTGAACCTCAAAAATGTACATAAAATTTTGCCGCAATCCAAGCAAACTTATGGAAGTTAGAATGTGAATAGGCGATCCAGCACAGTAAATACTTTTCAACTTCGTTTAAAAGTATTAAAAAATAATAACTTATTTCTAAAACTGTTAATTTGGTGTGTTCATTTTTTTTTAATTAATAAGTTTGGAAAGTCTGCGTCCTCCCGCGTCTCTAGCGTCCCCCCTGAAAATATAAAGTAAGGGGACGCTCGAGATAAAATAAAAAAGTGAGGGGACGCCGTCCCCCCGCGACTACACCACTGTTTGGACCTTCTCCTCTAATAATCTTGATATACAGAGTGTCCCCAAAAGATTGAAACGCGCTTTTTTAAAAACCTGTTAGCGATACGTAGGCAATGTGAATTGCAAAAGCGTTCAAAATAAGGTGGGAATTAAGATTACGTTGAGGAAATAGTCTTGCACTTAATTTTCAAAGAATTAATCTTTTTAAATTTTTATACAGTCCCTTGGTCCTATAACTTATATTTAGAAAATGTTTCTCATGCTAGTGTTGCTTTAAAAATTCCATTCTTCTACGACTAAAATTCACCAAGTTCTAATACTGTGAATTTTATAAAATTTGGTAACTTTCTGGCACCAAAAAATCGCCGGTCCATTTTTTAGTGCGGAAACTATCTGACATTTTATAAAATTCAAAGTATCATAATTCGGTGAGTTTTAGTCGTAAAAAAAGGAAATTTTTACCTGCTGTTCCTCTCGGACAATGGAGAAAAGTTTTCTAAATATAACTTATAGAACCCAGGGACAGTATAAAATTTAAAAAGCGTAACTTTAAAAAAAAATAATGCCAGGAATATTTCATCAACATAATCTTAATTCCTACCTTATTTTGGATGTTTTTGCAATTTAAATTGCGTACGTATCTCCAACAGGTAAAAAAAAATAAATAAAGAGTACTTCAATCTTTTTCGGACACCTCTTGTTTCTACAACTTTTGCAATAGAAATCTTCGACGAAGATTATTGTTTGAAAATACTGGTATTGAAAAGGGAGACCAGTGGAATCCCTGTGCACAAGCATAATTCATAGCTGCCAACCTTTCGGTACTTTTTCAAGTCAGATAAAAATATTTTGAACCAGAAGTTAAAAAATAATAAATGAAATCAGTTAGTACCACATGGGAACAAGGTACATTAAATAAATTTTCTTGTTCAGAATATGTTTATTTGACTTGAAAAAAATCTGGAAGATTAGCAGCTATGATCATTGTACTTCATATGAGGTTTATATATAAAAAAGATGTAAAAATAAAATATGCACCGTTCTTTGAAAGTTGTTTTCTAAGAACCATGACACATTTTAAAATTCAATTCAAGAAAATGAAGTAATTGGTGGACGAGAATGGGATTTGGTGAAAACGTTTGTCATGGTTGACAGTTTTGGGTGAGCAAATGAAAAGTAATTTGTACTAAAATTCGCTCATAGATAGCTCTATATCTTCAATGCTGCAAAAAAGCATAAGACATAAGGTTAGTTGGGGTAACTGAGCCATGATTTTACAATGTGACGCTGGAGCTTCTGACAATTCAGCTTCAAAAAGCTAATGTTCATTTGAATTAAAGTCTGAAAATCTGTAAATGTGTTCAGTTAGGTTCCCTCTATCAGACAGAAATGCTCAAAATTGCATTTTAATATTTAAAAATATAAAAATATGCATATTTCATCTTTCTTTCCTCATGAGTCCAGTTGCCCCCCAAAATGGGGTAACTGGACCAGGGGGGGGGGGGGTCTATGTTCCATACGCGTTTATATTTTTTCATATCGGATATAGGGTCCTGTTTGAAAAAGTGTAAACAACTTAAAAAAATTTAAACCAGGCAGATCATGTAAATTATATGTCAATAAACAGCGTTGTAAGGGAAACCTTTGCTGTCAATATTTAAAAAAAAAGAACTAACAGTGAAAATATTAGATTTATTTATACCAAAAACATAAAACTTAAGTTAGTACTTATGTACTTTAGTATAGATAATAAGTATAAAAGTCACATGGGTATTTTAAGGAAAAAATAGCAAGGTAAATATATGAACAAACGGCTACGTAAGTACTTTATCCAGGAGTCGCATTATATAGGGAAAATTTTATTGTTCCTACCAGAACCCTTAAAGAAAGGTGCGATGAAGATATTATTTTCAAAATAGTGGTAGGAACGATAAAAGTTTCCCTATAGAATGCGACTCCTTGTCATAGTACAATTTCAAGGTCTGGCTATCTCACTTTCAGGGGCAAGGTACTTGCATTCGTAAAATCGTGAAATAATATACTGACACCAATATTTACAAGAGAATCTATCTGAAAACAAGTAAAAGTATATTTTCGCGTACGTAAAAAAGGTGAAATTTTCATTATAAAATTCAGGTGCCAATGTGGCAATTAGAAATTAAAATTAAGTGATGCCATAAAGACGTCGCTGCCTCTCAAGGGGTCAAGAAATTTGGTTTGATACCACTCAATATGCTTTTTTAAAATTTCATTACGTAATTTTAATAAGGTATTCTATCATTTTCTTTATTGTGAGCAAAAAACAATGGAGAAATTTACTTCCCGTAGTTAGAGAAACACATAAAAGTTATTTATAACTATTGGGGTAACTGGATCCAGCATGGTCCAGTTACCCCATTCTTGAAAAATTTATGGGGTAACTGGGACACCGGGCTTACATTTGAAACATGAAGTAAATATGTATAGATACATAATAATATTAATGTAGTTATATGTCTAATCTTAAAAAAAAAAGATTGTTTAATAAAAGTACTTACAGTATTTTAATAAAATGCCGAGGAAGTTCAACCATATTGACGTTGTTTTTAAAAAAAGAAACGTAAGTTTTTGACAACCTATCACAGCAAAGTGAGAGTTATGATTGAATTGATACTCGTTGTTTTAGGAAGTAGAGATTAAGGGGCATTGTTCACAAAAGCTAAAACTTAAAAAACACCAACAGTTTTTTTTATAAAATAGCCTATGGCCCAGTTACCCCAACTAACCTTACAAGATAAGCTGCTAAAGACCATTTATTTTGTCCAATCTACAACTAACGTGTGGTGTGTGGATTGAAATTGAGTACCGTTTGTAAATGGTTCGAGCTACAAAGGGGGAAGCGCATGTCGTGATAGTAGGTAGTACAAAATAAATTATCTGTAACTCAGTGGCGGTTTCTAACTAGCTTTTTTTAGGGGGCGTTATAAGCTTGGCTCCAAATTTTATGCTTTTTGTTTTCACTATTATTTTAACAGAATTCTTCTGATTCTTTTATTACAGAATTTCTACAATTAAAAAAGCGTAGATTTCTATTAAGAATAATGGTAAATTTAAGAGTCAATGTTGGAGCCCATGTATGCAGTAACCGAAAAAGCCATTTCACGAGCCGCCACTGCTGTAACTACTTATTAACTTGATTTTTTCATGCTTTTTTGTATCTTTGAAAGTATAGCGTCAGTTATTGGTGAATTTCGAAACTAAATTTTTAATCTGCTTAAGCAAAACTTACGATCATGGTAAATATTTTCTTTCAAACCGTACGCCGTCTTACGCCGATTCATTTTTCATTGAATTTTAAGATGCATCAAGGACCCTCCCATATTTTGTAGTTTTTCATTAGTTGAGATACAGTTTAAATGTTTTCACATAAAAAAAATAAAAGTGTTAATTGTGTGAAAAAAACCCCCTGTTTTTTGACACTAAGACTCAAGTTCGAGTGTTACATTTATAAAAAATACTTTAATTATTATTACTGTTATTATTTAGTTTCGTGCAATTTAATAAATTTAAATTATCAGCACTAGGCAGCTATTTCTTTAAGAGAGAGAAGAACTGTCGTTGCATAAAATACATGTGTTGACTGGCGAATTTGACAGGTTATTAGAACAATTATATTGACTCGAGTTTGATTCTTAAATGTGTCAGTATTCGATATGAATATAGGATGATTCATAAAACTAAAATAGGCAAAAGTATTTAATCAGTGTGTATAGAATATCTTTCATATATTTATATTTATATATATATATATATATATAAATCAACATGAATATAGGGTGATTCATAAACCATGAAACCATTTAAGGTTGTTCTCGAATCCAAACTGGCTACTTTCTGACACATTTTTAAATTCGTTTTCGTTTGCAAACGCATCAAATTGGCAGGTTCACTTATTCAGAAACTAGGTAATCAAACTGTTTTTTCCATTTTTAGGCAAAGGCAGAAGATTTTTCAGAAAATGCTGTCAAAGTTGACGTTCGTTTTGAACTGAATTTCTGGACGCGACAGCGCAGAAAAGAAAAAATTGACGTCCATACACAACAATCGCATATATCTCAAGTTGTAATTCATTTCAAGGGGAAAAAAAAAAACACTTCAATAATCATGTCTGAAAGTATCATATTTTTATGTTTAAAAATAAGTAAAAAAGTTTCGTGTTATTGAGCGGAGAAAAATATTTTTTTGAGAACCGCTTTAATCAGTATCAATACATTGTATTTAGTTAACCTGAAAAGATCCGGTCTGTACGCAAGATTATTAATAAAATGATATTAACCCAAGTGGAATTAATGTTATCTTAAACTATGCATTGTGATTAATATACTAGTGCTTTATCTATCCCCTATCCGCCCTAATTAACAAATAATAGAATAAAATTTGGGTACATGATCGCTGTGAATGTAAAGAGAAACAAATGGTTAAAAAAAAAAAAAAAAAAAAAAAAAAAAAAAAAAAAAAAAAAAAAAAAGATGTTGAATCGTATATTGCATTTTTGTAGATTTTAAAGTTTATTACAATTTCACTATATAGATGACTCACGAAGCATAATTTTAAGTACAGCAGCTACCAGAATTGCTTTTATACGATGATTTGCAAAATAGTAGAGGTTATCACCCCCCCTCCCTCACACACACACACACACACAAGACTGCACAAACATTATTTACATATTAAGATTTGGGAACAAATGCCGTATTCGCCCGGAGTCCGCCATCTTGTTTTTTTTTGTTGGTCATTGCCGATTTTAAATTTCTGCCTTTGGATTTATATATTTATTTTTGTTGTTCTTTATGTTGTTTAAGTTTAATTTCTAAATTTTCAAAAATCAAGCATAAAGTGGTTATAATGACCAACAAAGAAACAAGATGGCGGGATACGGCATTTGTTTCAAGATTTGTCCTAATCAATAATCTTAAAATTAGAAATCAATCATTTTTTCCCCTTTTATCACCATTTGTAAAAGTTTGAATTATGGAATAATTCTAAAAAATAGCAGTTTATTTTCCCCCATATATCGCTTATAAGAAATTCTGTGTAAAAAATAATTATTGTGTTACTTTTTAAAAATATCTTTTATAACAAACTCGTTTATATCAATATCAGGTCTTTTAGAAATCTTTGCATCTGTTTTTGACAATTTTATATTTTTACGGCGGAAAACAAACTTGAAATCTGATAATGTTTTTTTAGCTTCATTTGATGAGCAGTATTATTTTGCTTACTTTGAAATATATAGAATGTTTTATCTTTTGAATGGTAGACATTTTAAAATATATATTTTTTTAAAATTTAATGTGAAGTAGTGAAGTAACTGAAAAGAAAGAAAAGTCATTCTACTGTAGTAAAAAAGCAAGACTGATTGAATTGTAGTGCTGCCATCTTTTGGTAATTTGCGATATAAAATTTCAGCTTATTTTTTGGCTGTACTTGAACAGCCTAGAATACTTCACGGGTCTCGCTCTCAGCTCGATGATGAGGAGGTGTATGTGTGCTTTTAATTTTTAGTGGCGCCAAAAATTTTTTAATTATAAATTGTCGCTTAAGAAAAAACTGCATTAGTCATTAAGAATAGTGTGCAATATTTGCTCCTGACGCACAAAACACACCCTACGCCACTAGGTGACCTTCGCACATCTCACCCCTACAGGGCATGAAAATGTAGCTCCCAGAAGATTTGAGATTTTGTGTTTATCAATGGTCTAAAAGTACCCTCCCCCACCCTCCGCACACAATAAATGCACAGGAAAAACGAACTAATATTGACTAAATAAATCTGTCAATACGAAGTAGGTGGATTTCCTAAGTTAGGGAAGGAATACAAAACTTTGTCCCATGTAGGGCAATGAAATATATTCTATGCATTATTTATTCCTAGACTAAATAAAATAAGAAGACAGAGAACTGAAAGGCCGAAAATGCAGAAAAATATATTAATTGCTTGAATTGATAACAAATCTAGAAAAATTAGTATTCAAACATGAGAGAGAAAGTTATTTATTGCAGTTCAAGGAAATAATAAATATAGAAGAGAACTAATTCTGTAACAAAATTTTTTATCCCATAAATAAATTCAATTCAAACTTTTCGATCACATTGTTCAATAAGTTTCGTTACTATTATTACTGTCACTATTCTTTTTCTTCTTTCTTTATAAATCCTCTATCCGTTGTGTTTTTCTGCTTTTTGGCGTTTCGGTTCTTTTAACGTTTGGTATGCGTCTAAAAGCATTTCTACCTCAGATCAACGAAGTCTTTTCCTGTGTCTTGGGTGAGTTTTCTACATACATGATACATGTATAAAGATCAAGAAGAACAAAAATTTCTCAGTGCTGCCATCTATTGCGATGTTGGGTAGTAATTGCTTATTGCCTAAAATATCTAAAAAAAAAAAAAAAAAAAGAAAGAAAGAAAAACCAACATTAACCTTGCACCCTCTGGGCGTCTGAGGGCTTTCCTGCATTTTTATAGAAATGCTTATAAAGCTAATGTTGATTTAAATTTTCTTTCTCTGTTTGTTTCTAAATTACACTTCATGCCCCTTTATTTGACATACATCTTAAAATACAGTTCTCTTAAAAAAAAAAAAAATATTTTGTCTGCAACCGATTCAAGTTGTTTTTGGGAAATGGAAAAATACGGGCAAAACGCTTAGATGGTTAAAACTAAAAGGAGTAAATATTGAATTAAATATAAAATAGTAAAATAAATAATTAAATATCGGGAGTGGCAATATATATATATATATATATATATATTTCTTCAAACAATGTTCAAACATAAGTCTGGGGTTTGATCTCTATCAGGGGTTCGTACGGCTCCTTGAATTTCCGTACTAAGAAATTCTTCGGTACCAGTATTTTCTTATAGAGAATCTCTCCTTAAATAAGACCACATTTCGCGCGTTTAAACTAGATTTATTTTTCTATAAGAAAATGCTGATACCTGTCCTCGAAAATAACGGTACCCGTACGAACTCTGTCTATTGGCCAGGTTACAGTTAACCCTTTGTAGTCGAGGTACCTTTTAACAATAAATAATTATAGATTGAATATATGTATAATATAATATAGCGTGTAACAAAACAAGCAGGTTGCTTTCTCTTCCCCTTCCCCAAGTGACTCTACTATAAGTATTTAAATATAAAAGCAAACACACATATACATGCAACCTATAGAAATAATGACATATAGAGAAGAAATTGTGCAGCCCAACAACTATGTATTTTTCCGGTTGGTTGTATTTATGACAGCCAATTATCAACCCGAGGGATATAGGCCCTAAGGGCGGAGTGCCCTCCGTGGGGGTCTTTCTAAGGGAACCTAACCCGTATTTACGCGTGGAAATCCACGGTTCGAAGAAAACCACGAAAACTCCAAACGATTAGGCCGACGGGCGAAATTGGGGTTCGAACCCAGCACCTCCCGTCTACCAGCTTCGAGAGCAGAACCTCTCGGCCACTGGTGGGGCTGTATTTTTCCGGACTGATTTGATTCAAGGAACTCAAGTATAGTGTCATGTAAAGTGAGTGTTACCATTTGAAAAAACAAACTTGGAGCAATTTTTAATATGCAGACGGCCCCAAACCCTTTTCTATGTATAATATTTAATAGTAGTTATTATCAATAGGCTTTAATAAATTTAATAGAATTCCCTCCTCAGAATTAACGGAGCGCGGCGCTCCGCGTGACTCTCAGAGGTCGCCTACGTCCCTTTTGCCGAGACTCTCCAACGGAAGCCAGGAAGGAAAATAAAAAAAATGAAAAATTGAAAAACTGGAACCGGACAAAATTAAAAGGGAAATTGATTAAATTAAAGACATCGAAAAGCGGGAAGGGTTCGGTTCGGGGCACTAAAGCTATCAGACGACCGTATCAGTATCATTCTTATACGATGATTAGCAGCAGAGTTAGTGGGGGTTGTGTACTTTTCCTCCCATGACTGTACGTTTAAAAATATCAACGCAAAAGAAACCGAGAAAGATCAAAATAAATTAATCATTTTCTTGGATGGATAGTTGTTGATTATTAAAGTTCTGCGAAGCACGTCCAGGAAAAATACCTGCATACTATTGCGGTTTAAATTTTGCTTTTTTCTTTCCTTTTCTAAAATGAAAACACCATTCTAACCAAAAGAGCCATTATAATTTTTTAAAAAAAGTAAAATAATAATAATAGTAGCAATAAAATTAAAAACAAAGATGTAAACCATCAAAGAGAGAATAAAAGATAATGCACGTGTTTTATTTAAAATATAATATTTATTTTTCTGTTTCTTCTAAATTAAGATTTACTCTTTGTAGTAAATAATAATATCCTTGTTCCTTTAAATATTAGAGTTTAAATAAAATATGACTATTTCCTTTCAAAAAAGGTGAGAAAATAAATAATATTTTTATGTTTCTTTGTTATTAAAAAACATTTCCTTCTCTTTGAAATTAGACATATTCTATCAAAATTTTTGTAAATATTCATCCATGCCATTTCATTTTCTTTCTTTTTTGTTTAACATCCGTTTCTTTTCCTTTTCTTTCTTTTTCTCTTTCTTTTCTTTTCTCTCTCTCTCTCTCTCTCTCTCTCTTTCTTTCTTTTTTTTTTTGATAAGCAGTATCTGAAATATCGAATATTTGACTGAGGAAAACTTCATATTCCAGAATGGTAGCTGTTTTTCGATTCGTTTAAACACCATTAGCCAAACAGTAGAAGGTAAGCAATTGATAGATTTCTCTAAATTAGGGCTCTTCAACCTTTTTGACTGAAATTTGTTTGTCACCACAAATTCTGAAAGTAATCGTCTCCTTATTTATTCGCAAAGTTTCTGTCTTTTCTTAAATAAGGCAATTGTTTTAATGGTAAAATAGGAGTGGTCCGCGGCCAAAGATTGAATATCCCTGGTCTGAACATAACATTTAGGCAATAAAAAATGAAATGTACCCTATCAATTTCGGAAAATACCAGAAAAAGTTTTGTTTTAGAAGTACAGTCGTTAAAAAACTCTCGTTCTACTTTACAACCAAATTATCGCAGAGAGATGTGAGAAATTCCATTCCACAGGAAATTGCATCTACTTTTTGAATATGAATGCAAGGTTTGAAATAGGGGTCATGTACATATTAAAAATTGCATCAAATTTGCTTTTTCAAATGACACATTTGACACTTTTTATGAATACCTTGGATTAAAACAGCACAAGAAAAGGTATATAGGTTTTACACTTTTCTTAAATATTCATAAAGTTATAAAGGGAAATGTGTTAGAGGTTTGTCCATAACTTTCAAAAAATGAAATTAAGATCTTACAAGAAATAGTAAAGAAACATTCAATTAGTCACCAATAGAATTATACAGAAATTTTAAATATAAAATAAAATTATTTTAAATGAAAAAAAATCGGCAAATTTTTTCCGGTTACTTTCTAAGATTTTCTTTTTTTGTAGATCATTTGATAACAGAAGACGGTCTCCTTAGGTCGCCGAAAAATCAAATTTCTCTATATATCGAAAACTAACGATGCTAATGACTTGTTTGACACCCATGTTTTTGACGATTGTGACCCATTTTATGTAAAAATTAATGTCGGTCGTCTCATAATTTTTTTAATATGAATTCATTAATAATTTTCACAATTAAAGTGTTTTTAAATCGAAAAATACCTGAAATGTATTTGGGTCTATCAATGCCACAGCAAGAGTGATGCGAACGGCACCCTCCGTAGTGGGCACCGTTAGTTAAAATAGGCGCTGGCAGGCTTCATCGGCGGCGTCACTTATCATTTTTGATGCACCGATTACTGGTAGAAAATTTAACAGGGTGTTTTGCATCGGGCGCCAAATAAATTGTCTGCGGTGCTGGGGGGTCTAATAGAGGTCTGCATAGGCCGGGGATTGACTCAAGAACCATACCTGGCCCGGTAAAATGAAGACAAACTTTCAAACGGGCCGGAAGAAATAGGACAATTATTTTAACGGGCCGGTGCGGGCGGACAAAAAAAAATTAAACGGGCCTGCCGGGCGCTGATAAAAAAATTAAGCGATATAAAAATTTAAACGAAACCGATAAAATATGAACCATTTTCAATGGATATTACTTTCGCGAGAACAAGTATTAATATGCTGCACAAGCCGATGCTAGTTTGGCCACATCAATACAGAAATATAGAGTGTCCAGCGTACAAATCGGCATCGGACATTTATATCGTGTCGTGTCTGAACCCGGGCTTAATTTTTTCAGCAGATTCGGGACGGACCGGGATCAGACTTACACTTTTTTTTCTACATAGTCTAGCCGGGACTGAACTGGACTTAATTGTTCCTAGGTTGTGTCGGACAAGCAATATGTTTTGTAAAAACAGTAATAGAGATAATGAACGGGATCATTGGAAATTAAATTTAAGGTGATTCTCAAATTCCCTGCTCAACAACGCGAAGCTTTCTGACTCATTTTCTGGCTCATTTTTAACTGTAAAGGTATAAAATTGGCAGGCCTGAATTTTAAGCGATTTGGAATGGGATAGCATTTTCCATTTTTTGATAAATAAATTACTTATCGAGTTATAAACGATTGTTGTTGCGTGACGACAGATTTTTCTAACTTCTCGTGCTATCGCGTCCGGAAATTCGATTCAAAACGCCAAATTTGACAGTATTTTCTGAAATATCTTTTGCCTTTATTTAAAAAAAAATGGAAAACACCATTCTATTATATAGTTTCTGAATAAGAACACCTGCCAATTTTATGCGTTTCCGAACAAAAGTGAATTTAGAAATGTGTCAGAAAGTAGCTTCTTTGGATTTAAGAACAGCCTTAATAAATTACAGAGAAATATTTTCAAAAATCTACTTTTTATTATACAGCTTCGGAAGTTAAGGTGTTTTTAACCCTCTTTTTTTCTAAATTACATTAAATTTTAATGAATGTTTATTTGAATATTTAAAAGTTAAGAGTTTAAGTAATCTCTAATGTTGCTATTGTGTATTTTCTGTCTTTAGAACCCATAGAAACCTAAAATATACTGTAAAATTTCCCCATAAATATCTATGCAGTATTCTTTAAAAGAATCTTAATTGTATGTTATGAAAAACCGGAATTTTTTGTAAGAAATTGAGTCGACCTGTGAACTGTGAAAATATAAACGGGCCGGGCGTGGAAATTACGACCCGTGCTGGGGGTCTATCTATTCTATCTAGTTAAAAAAAATGTAATTGAATGATATTTTGGAAAATATAAATTGAAGTTTGTCATATGCATTTAACATTAGCATCCGTAAACTTCGACATCTTGTAACGATATGTAGATGCGGAATAATATATAAACTAGTTTTGGTGTCCTTTTTGCGGGGGTTTTTTTCGGGGGGGAGGGGGGAGACTGAAAACAAAAGTATAAGACACATAATGTCTAAGATTTACTTTTAGACCAATTGATATTTCTAAAATTAAACTATGATAGTAAGTATACGTGGAATAGGTTTAAAACAGGTGGTGTGATAATTGGCATTGATAAAAATAGGGCGTAAGATAATTTGATAGGTCAAATTATTTTATTCATGTTTTGGGACAGCTACGGGAGTGGGAATTTTACACTTGAGAGTATTTTTTGTTCCCAAGTTGAATTTATTCTCTCGTCTTTAGCTGGGAAGGTGTAAAGACTAAAGCGTTGTTTCATAAAATAAAATAAAAATATCATAACGAAATAAAGCATCACATGGTCAGAATTGCTTTGGGACCAAAATTAGTAAATTTGAGGCTTTCTCACATAATTTTGACTTTTTAAGTCCCTGAGTAATAATTTTTATTTTAGTACATATTCTTCGGGTTTTTCTTTTTTTTAAATTTCTTATAATGGAAAACATCCAATTGCACGACTGTATAACAATATTAACGAAATAAATAAGTTTTGGACAATATTGGGGGTCCAAATATATCACGAAATTTCTTACCGTCCCGTATCCCTGATGCTGATTTTTAAGTTTGGAGCTGTCTGTATAAAATTTTTTCAATAAAAGTAATTCGATGTAATTTTTTTCTGAAACTAGGACTATTGTTTTATCTAAATATGTAGCAAAAAATTAACCTGCACACATTTTTACGGTTGTTATTATTTTTTGAAATCTGCTTCTGGATTTTAGATCCATTATCGTCCCTCTTGCTAAAATTATAGAGAAAATCACTTCAGAATTTTTTTCAACTTTTTTCTCATGCAGAAGTATGCTAGAGCAAGAATGGTTAAATTTTTTGACAGGAAATTTACTGCAGAATTTAAATCAGCATTACCACCCCCAAGGTTTATTCCTGCGCTATTAGAGGTAATTTATTATTATAATTTTTATTTAAACCAATGTAAATAACTGTTGCTAAAAATCAATGAACATTGTGGCTATCACTTACCTTAACATGATTTGTCTTAAAACTAGGTGGTAATTTTCCTTAACGTCCCATCCCTTCCGTCCCCCCTTTTTTCCTTACTGTCCCTTCCTTAACATCCCTTTAAGACAATCTTATACCAACATTTTGTACTAAAATTAATACATTTTTATTATTTCTTATTTGAATGTTCTGTGGGTACTATGCAAATTCCTTATAAGTAAAAATTTAGAAGAAAATAAAAAGTTAGAGAGGTAAAATGTCAAGGGGATGGTAAGGAAAATTAAACTAGCAAGTTTAACTTAAACCTTAGTTAAGTAAAAAAATCATCGCTGCTGACCATTTTTTATTTCTTTTGAATCGGTAAGGAATTCGTCTATAAGTTTAAAATATTATTTTATTAAGTTTAATTTCCCCAGATTTTTATTCCTGAAAGTTAAAATTTTGTAAGAATGCCTCATTTATAACGAATGAACTTTTTATTATATGCATTCACTGCAGTGTTGTCAGATTGGGGACCTTTTTGTCCCCAGATTGTTGACTGACACCGCTTTTTTGAAATAGAAATATTCGGTCGTCTATTTAAAAATAGATTAAAAATTCTGAAAAATAAGGCGAATTATACTATTTTAAAAAAGTGTTGGCAGTCAAATAAGCTGAATTTAAAAAGTCCCCAATTTGGCAACACTGATTCACTGTTTCATTTAATACGATTAAAATGCACAAAACAAATTTTTAGGAGAAGACAATTTTTTTAATCTTTATATTTAGAAAAATTAAAATCATAAAAATAATTCATAAGAAATGAAAGTCTCTTCGTTATTTTTTTTTAAAACAAATTTTTTCATCGCTGTTTCACATTACAAAGATTTAACTTCTGAAATCTCATATTCATTTTGAACTCAGTCATCTGAAGAAGATTTATGCATACACTATACAACTGTACATTCGAGTCCATTTAATGTAATACCAGTTATAGCCTAAAATATTTCAATTGATCACCTTATTAAGAAAACTCTAATTAATAAAATACTCACATTAAACCGACCCAGGATTAAGGAATATTTTTAGCTCTCTGGCAATAGAATTTGTTTTAATTTCTGTTTCTCGATTAAGAATATTTTTAATACATATTCTTTTATTGTTTCATCGAAAAAATGTTTTCTTAGTATTATAACAAATGCTTAGAAAAAATTCTATATTCAAATAACACTGAATTCAAACTCTTGGCAAAATTACAAACTTCGTAAAAATTTTGTGAAAATTATACATTCTCATTTAACGTTGAGCGAAACCTCATACAGCTAATGGGAAAAGCAATACAGGATGCGTAAAGAATAATTTTTGCTCGAAAAAGTACACTAGGTCTTATCTTAGGGGATATCTTTTTCTTTTCCTTTTTCATGCATGACAAATTTATTTTTTATTCTCTATAACCATAGGGTCCTAAATGAAGAAGATAAATTCTTCTGTCGGTGAAAATGTTGTCATGCTCAAAAGAAAAAAACCCCATACTTTCATTGATTAAACTTACCCATTTTAAAACTATTGTCCAAAATAACTTAATTTACAATAATTTTTAGTCCAATGGTACTGTGTTAAGCTCGAAAAGTGAAATTATCCCGCCGAAATCTTTTTTAAAGGCAATATTTTTTCATGAAATTGAAACGAAACAATGGAGAAACTAGTTGGATGTGCCAATCCCAAAAAATTTCTTCTATTTCATATATCTTAATATTTCAAAGAGTAGCTATACAAACTTTGATTTTCATCTTAAATTTCTGCTTAGGTCAATTATTTGGAGTAAAAACGAGTTAATCTCGATCTTGATACATATAAAAATCAATAGTTTCACGTGATTCTGTTGTACATCATCTGTTTGCGAATAGCCGGCTTAGCAGGATGTGAAGTTCCCGTCGTCGCTTCACGAGCCACCGATTTACAATAGAAATACGAAAAATCCAGAAAATTATACAAAAATCGCTATTACAGCGTCTCCTTCCGGTGGAATATTCCGAAATTCAAGGAGGACCTGCTTGCCAAAGCCAAAAACATAAATATTAAATTTGGCTCAATCCTATACATAACTTCATCACTGTTCGATGGTACAACAATAAAAATGGCACAAAAATCGCTATTGCAGCGCCCCCTTCCGGCGGAATATTGCGAAATTCTAGGAGAACCTGCTGGCCATAGTCAAAAATATACAAGAAAATTTGGTACAATTCTATGCATAACTTCATACACTTATCGATGGTGCAATGGCGACACACGGACATACAGACATTTTATATAAACATGTTTTGGGGGATCTCTGACCCCTGAAACATGTAAATTCGTCGAAAACCGGAAGTCAAAAAGAATTTCGATTACAATACTTTCTTCTACTGAAGATAGAAGGAAGTATAAAGGGAGTTTATTCATGCTTGTTTTCAAGTCCAACTTGGTTATCTTCTGGCACATTTATGAAGTTATATTTTTATTCGTAAATGCATAAATTTTCCTGTGAAAGGAAACGAATTTTTAAAAATCATTGCTAAATTTTTATTTTATCGTTATAACAACTCAACCTGATACACTCTATTACAGCTCAAACTGATTGGTAAAGATGTGATACAAAAAAAAAAAAAAAAATCCAACCGAATGACAAAGTGGCCTAGCCGGGAATCAAAAACTGAATCTTTGGCTTAAAATGCCAGTGCTCTTCCAATTGAGCTACCTGGAATGGCAATCGACATACACAATTCACTAATACAACCTTGTGACAATAGCATCTGAGCAACTGTCTTACGCGGAAGACAGTTCAACAGAATAAACTATTAAGCAGCTATTATTGACAGCTCAACTATTCTGTTGAGATTTCTTGATTCATGATGTTCGTATGAATTGTGTCGGCCGGTTGTCTTTCCAGTTAGCTCAATTGGAAGAGCATTGAAAATTTAAGCCAAAGATTCATGCTTCGATTCCCATAGTGGACACTTTTTCAATCAGCTGGAAAAATTAAAAAATTGTAGAAATATGTATTGTTTGAAATTTACATCCTGATTGCGTGCATTTTTAAGTGATAGTATTATCGTAGAAAATGACTGTTTAAAAAAAAATTCTAGACGGCCTTATGTTTGGGGGGAGGGGGGGGTAGATTTTATATTACGAGCATTGTGGAAAATCAAGCTAGATCTTGTTTTCCGATTAATCCTTTCAGGGGCAAGTAAATGTGTTTCTGAAATGTTGAATTTACACCGGAATTTAAAAAAAAAATTACCTTAGAAAATGACTACTTAAAAAAAAATCTAGACGGCCTTATGTTTGGTGGGAAGGGGAGTAGATTTTATACACTGGCCTCCAAAAATTAAGGTACAGGGACTGGATGCTTTCGATTGTACACGGCTTGTCGAATATATACGAAAATTATTGGCGAATTGCTCTTGAACTTCTGGGATGTAAAGAACATGTTTGATTTCATATTTATCTGTGAAGATTTAGTCGGGAGGACAATTAGGAGACTAATAATAAATTTAGTAATAAAATAATATTTGCGATCACCTACCTATGTAACAGAAAATTCTGAAAATGGTTTGGCACTGTGTTAAATGACTACTTGGGTCCTGTTCAACGTTTGTGTGTATTTGTGCAAGCATAGCACTCATATTCGTGAAGATGTTATTGTGTCTGTGAAAAATTCAAAAGTTTTTTGTTTATAGCATACAGAGTTTTCAACCAAATTTAACACCACTTTCCGAAAACTTGACAAAGAATAGTAGCAACGGTATCCTGCAATTAAAACATGAATATATTGAATATTTGATGAGATATAGAGATTTTTATGAAATAATTTTCAACTGCGCATGCGTGGCAGATTTCAGAATTTTTATTTCATAATTTGGTAGTCAGCTATTCTGGGCAACTTCTATAAAAAGTCCAGTCAAATATTGTGAAAACTCAGAATGATATAGTGAGCTGATTGAAAACTTGTGGAAAATCCCTTATAATAAAGCTATTTTTAGAAAGCAATTCGCTATATCGCCCCTATCTTCGTGCATTTTCGTGATATTTGACTGGACATTTTATATAAGTTGCACTAAACAGCTGACTACCAAATTATAAAATAAAAATTTTAGAATCTTCCACGCATGCGCAGTTAAAAATTATTTCATACAAATGCCCATATCTGATCAAATATTCAATATATTCATGTTTTAATTGCAGTATACTGTTGCTACTATTCTTTGTCAGGTTTTCGGAAAGTTGTGTTAAATTTGGTTGAAAACTCTGAATGCTATAAACAAAAAACTTTTGAATACTGTAAAAGCACTTATTTTCGCAAGCCGTAATTTTCGCGAAAATGAAGATATCGGGGATTTCGCGAGCTGAAAATTTCGCGAATTTTACATGAACAGAACCGAAAGTTGAAAAATCCCAAAACTACCTAAATAGAACTCCTTTTGCATAAGGCATTTTAAGAAACTTCCCTTTGTTCAAAAAGTTCGTTCTATTAATTGCATTATTGTTTTTATTCAAGAAATGATTGTATAGTATTCAAGAAAGAGTTGTAATAGAGCGGGCGGCGGCGACACGAATGACTACGTCATCGAGTTACGAAATGAAATCCTGATGCAGGACAAGATTTTTAGGAGTAGATAAAGGAATGACTGGTCTGCCTCGACATTTCTTGGTACGATAGGCGCAGCAGCGGGCGCCAACTCGTGTACAATTGAAAACCCTATAAACATAGTATTTTACATTACATTGCCATATATACTACTTCATATCGACTTTCAAGATGAATTAAGGGTTTAGGAAAAGCTTATTAAGAGTACGCGAGGAAAAGACTGATTTGGCATAACTTGGTACAAAGCGCGAAGAACGGGGCGCCAATTCGCTATTTTCACAGTGTTATTACGTCATCGAGTTACGGCTTGAAATTTTGGCAAATGAAACATACCGATTATTACAATACGAATACTTCAGTCTGCCTTGTCATATCTTGGTAGGAGATGAGCAGAGCGGGGCGCCAATTGTTAATTTTGGCGGTATAATCACATCATCGAGCTACGACTTTAAAATTTTGCACATTAAAGGAACATATCAGTACAATGAGAATATTTCAGTCTGCCTCGTCATATCTTGGTACGAGACGAGCAGAGTGGGGCGCCAAATTTTAATTTTTGCGGTATAATCACGTCATCGAGTTACGGGATGAAATCATGATGCAGGACAAGATTTTTAGGCGTGCATTAAGGAATGGCCGGTCTGCCTCGACATTTTTTGGTACGACAGGCGCAGCAGCGGGCGCCAACTCGTCATTTTGGCGTCACTATCACGTCATAGAGTTACAGGATGAAACCTGGGCCAAATTAAAGGTGAAAAATAGTCTTTTAAGAATATTTTGGTCTGCCTGCGCATATCCTGGTGGAAAGCCCCGGCAGACTAAAATCTATAACAAAAAAATACGTCATAATGTACAAATGAAAACCCTATAAACATAGTATTTTACATTAAACATTAAACATTCCGATTAGTACGATACGAATATTTCAGTCTGCCTCGTCATATCTTGGTAGGAGATGATCCGAGCGGGGCGCCAATTTTTAATTTTGGCGGTATAATCACATCATCGAGCTACGACTTTAAAATTTTGCACATTAAAGGAACGTATCAGTGCAATGAGAATATTTCAGTCTGCCTCGTCATATCTTGGTACGAGACGAGCAGAGTGGGGCGCCAAATTTTAATTTTTGCGGTATAATCACGTCATCGAGTTACGGGATGAAATCATGATGCAGGACAAGATTTCTAGGCGTACATTAAGGAATGACCGGTCTGCCTCGACATTTTTTGGTACGACAGGCGCAGCAGCGGGCGCCAACTCGTCATTTTGGCGTCACTATCACGTCATCGAGTTACGGGATGAAACCTGTGCCAAATTAAAGGTGAAAAATAGTCTTTTAAGAATATTTTGGTCTGCCTGCGCATATCCTGGTAGAAACAACCGGCAGACTAAAATCTATAAGAAAAAAATACGTCATAATGTACAAATGAACACCCTTTAAACACAGTATTTTACATTACATTGCCATATATATTACTTCGTATCGACTTTTAAGATAAATTAAGGGTTTAGGAAAAGTTTATTAAGACAAAAACCTAGACCTTGACAAAACTATTGTTTCATGTAAAAAATTTCTGAAATAATTACTGAAATAATCTCATTGTACCTATATGTTCCTTTAATGTGCAAAATTTTAAAGTCGTAGCTCGATGACGTGATTATACCGCCAAAATTAAAAATTGGCGCCCCACTCTGATCATCTCCTACCAAGATATGACGAGGCAGACTGAAATATTCGTATTGTACTAATCGGAATTTTTAATGTTTAATGTAAAATACTATGTTTATAGGGTTTTCATTTGTACATTATGACGTATTTTTTTGTTATAGATTTTAGTCTGCCGGGGCTTTCCACCAGGATATGCGCAAGCAGACCAAAATATTCTTAAAAGACTATTTTTCACCTTTAATTTGGCACCGGTTTCATCCCGTAACTCGATGACGTGATAGTGACGCCAAAATGACGAGTTGGCGCCCGCTGCTGCGCCTATCGTACCAAGAAATGTCGAGGCAGACCGGTCATTCCTTAATGTACGCCTAAAAATCTTGTCCTGCATCATGATTTCATCCCGTAACTCGATGACGTGATTATACCGCAAAAATTAAAAATTGGCGCCCCTCTCTGCTCGTCTCGTACCAAGATATGACGAGGCAGACTGAAATATTCTCATTGTACTGATATGTTCCTTTAATTTGCAAAATTTTAAAGTCGTAGCTTGATGATGTGATTATACCGCCAAAATTAAAAATTGGCGCCCCGCTCTGATCATCTCCTACCAAGATATGACGAGGCAGACTGAAATATTCGTACCGTACTAATCGGAATGTTTAATGTTTAATGTAAAATACTGTGTTTATAGGGTTTTCATTTGTACATTATGACGTATTTTTTTGTTATAGATTTTAGTCTGATGGGGGTTTCTACCAGGATATGCGCAGGCAGACCAAAATATTCTTAAAAGACTATTTTTCACCTTTAATTTGGCACCGGTTTCATCCCGTAACTCGATGACGTGATAGTGAAGCCAAAATGACGAGTTGGCGCCCGCTGCTGCGCCTATCGTACCAAGAAATGTCGAGGCAGACCGGTCATTCCTTAATTTACGCCTAAAAATCTTGTCCTGCATCATGATTTCATCCCGTAACTCGATGACGTGATTATACCGCAAAAATTAAAAATTGGCGCCCCGCTCTGCTCGTCTCGTAACAAGATAGGACGAGGCAGAGTGAAATATCCTCATTGTACTGATATGTTCCTTTAATGTGCAAAATTTTAAAGTCGTAGCTCGATGAGGTGATTATACCGCCAAAATTAACAATTGGCGCCCCGCTCTGCTCATCTCCTACCAAGATATGACGAGGCAGACTGAAATATTCGTATTGTAATAATCGGTATGTTTCATTTGCCAAAATTTCAAGCCGTAACTCGATGACGTAATAACACGGTGAAAATAACGAATTGGCGCCCCGTTCTTCGCGCTTTGTACCAAGTTATGCCAAATCAGTCTTTTCCTCACATACTCTTAATAAGCTTTTCCTAAACCCTTAATTCATCTTGAAAGTCGATATGAAGTAGTATATATGGCAATGTAATGTAAAATACTATGTTTATAGGGTTTTCATTTGTACACGAGTTGGCGCCCGCTGCTGCGCCTATCGTACCAAGAAATGTCGAGGCAGACCAGTCATTCCTTAATCTACTCCTAAAAATCTTGTCCTTCATCAAGATTTCATCCCGTAACTCGATGACGTAGTCATTCGTGTCGCCGCCGCCCGGTCTATAAGTATTTAAAAAAAAATTGTGCTTGTTTCTTATTTAAGTAATTGTAATCATTAAATTTTGAATAAGTAAAAAATTTCTGATTTTTAAACATTTGGAAATGGTTGTTGTTTTCGGTCGAGGATGGGGCCAAATGATGCTCGCATTTTATTTTTTTTAACAAAATTCGGCGATGTTCTTTACTTTTAGAAGAATTTTTATTTGAATAGGTAATGGAAAGGCATAAAATCGTTAAAAATTGTTTGAATAGGTAATCGAAAGGCATAAAATCGTTAAAAATTGAAAAAGTTGCAAAATGGGTAGGCGCAAATTATCAGATATGGAAAAATCCAAAGCCAAAGAGCGACGCCGAAATGAAAATCGTCTTGCAAAGCAAAAATCGAGGTCTTCAACTGTTTATGTAGCCATGAAAATCGATTACAGAATAAAAGACGAACGCGAAAAAGGAAACAATCTAATGTTTAATCGATTGATAGTAAAAGGCCATGTCTCGAGGGGCTCCAATCCACTAGCCACGGCGTTTTACAATCGGCCGATTCTAACCGGGAAAAATTGAGCTCAACGTAGGTAATTTGTCGCAATCTGTGGATGATTTGGTGGAACTGCTTTCGATTTGTAAACTGTTTTTCTTCTCGAAACGGGACTTGGAGAGTTTATCGATGAAGGTTTTGGTCGACTGAAGTTTGATCTTTGCGATCTGTTGTTGAAGAGGATGCGACGGAATTTGGTGGACGAAATTTAGATTTTTCGGTTAAATTTTGTTACGAAGGTGATTTGTCGCGATCTGTGGATGATTCGGTGGAACTGCTTTCGATTTTTAACCTCTTATCTTTCTCGGCTTCTGTTGTCGAAATGCCCCAAAATTAAAACTAAGTAAATATTAAGTAAAAAAAAAAAAAAATTTCCAAATGGTCGTTGTAATCTATTAAATTACAAATTATTATTATTATTATTATTATTATTTGAGGCAAAAAAAAAAAAAATATTTCGCGAGGCTTAAATTTTCGCGATTACGACGGGCTCGCGAAAATAAGTGCTTTTACAGTATTTCGCAGACACAATAACATCTTCACGAATATGAGTGCTATGCTTACACAAATGCATACAAACGTTGAACAGGACCCAAATAGTCATTTAACACAGTGCCAAACCATTTGTCAGAATTTTCTGTTACATAGGTGATCGCAAATATTATTTTATTATTAAATTTATTATTAGTCTCCTAATTGTCCTCCCGACTAAATCTTCACCGATAAATATGAAATCAAACATGTTCTTTACATCCCAGAAGTTCAAGAAAAATTCGTCAATAATTTTGGTAGGTATTCGACAAACCGTGTGCAATTGAAAGAACCCAGTCCCTGTACCTTAATTTTGGAGGCCAGTGTATTACGAGCATTGTGGAAAATCAAACTAGATCTTGTTTTCAGATTAATCATGTCAGGGGTAAGTAAATGTGTTTCTGAAATGTTGAATTCACACCGGAATTAAAAAAAAAAATTATTTAAAAGTAAGGAAAAGCAATTTTACCACTTTTTTGCCACCAAAGTTATAAAAGTAAAAATTGATTAAAAGTTTCTGGTGCAAATCTTGCTTAAAATTAAGTATCCCACCGCCATCGTCCCTCAAGAGGTTAAGTCTTTTCGGGAAAACATGATAATTAAATTATACGTGTGTAGTGTATGCGTAAGAATTCAATTCCCTTCACTGGTTTTATAGGTAATGGCTAATACGGGATACTATTTATATCCCTTGCTTCTCGTAATTAACCATGTTTAACAATATAAATGCATGTTTGCCAATATTTGTGGTAGATTTCTACAACATGTGCAAGAGAAATCTACCACGAAAAGCATTGTTTGGTAATAGTGACAGGCAAAATAGTCGCTAGTGGCATACCTGTAATTATGAATATTCAAGAACTAGATTCAACAACAATAAAATTCTTCCTTTGTTGTTATTGAAAATGACGTGTATCGTACAACATTTCGGTTTTAGTTGAGTGACATCAGAACTTAAATTTTATATTTTATTATTTCCATAAATTTTTCCAAAAAAATTAGAAAACAAACGTCAACCTTCCTATTACTCATATTTTATGTATATAACATGCATTTTATGCATATATTATGTATATGTGTAACTTTGACTATTTGTTTTCAATGCATTATGGTAAATAAAATGCTTTTAAATGGTCAACGATTCATTTATATATCTTAAACTAGAGGTCTTCAACTCGTGGTCTGCGAGCCACCTATCTACCATTATTTTGGAATAGAAAAAAAATCCCTTTATTTAATGACATAAACTTTGTGATTTAATAAGATGTAAATTCCTTTCCGAATTTGTAGTAGCAAACGACTTTCAGGCAAAAAGGTTAATCCTTATCTTAAAACTAAAACTGAAAAATCAGACCATTCAAATACTTACGCATTTCCAGTTATGTTCCGTGATGCGGGAAGAGTTATTTACCCAGCTATTTATTATATTATATTATGTTATATTCTATTTATTTATTTTATTTTATTTTATATATTTATTTATTATTTTACTTTATTTATTTATTTATTTATTTATTTATTTATTTATTTATATTTATATTTTTATTTATTTACTTATTTATTTATTTATTTATTTATTTACTTTTTTGGGGGTGGGGGTGGGGGGGGGGGTGGGTATTTATCTGGGTATTTACCCAAGCCTCAAGCAAACAACCAAAGAGTTTATTGTGTATTTTAAGAAAAAAAATGCTTTCTTGCTGTCAATTTTATTTTTATTTGAAATAAATATTATTAAAACCTATAACAACTTCAATGCATTATTTTTTATTTTGTTCGAAAAAAAACCACATTTGAGTCTATTTTTGTTAATTATCCACTAGAAAAATAGTAAAAAAATTCATTTATGTTTTTGTTGGGCATAATGTCATAATGTCACTCCCGAGTTACATAACAAAAATTGCTCAAAAAATGATCATTTTAAATTATATACTTACTTTAAATTGTTTACACTGCACGATAACAGCTTTTCAACGCTGTAAGAATTTTTATAATCCTTTTAATAGTTTGTAGAATTGATAATGACTATCTTATAACGATAGAGAAAAAACGCCAGTCGAGCACATGCCAAGCAATGTCAACCAAAGATGTTATAACCTCCTAGTGATAACAAATCAGAACAAAAAACAAATCTCACCACCCTAACTGAATGTTATCACACGTAAGTAACACATAATAGTTCACCAAAAGACCAATAAAAAGCGCCAAAAAAATGATAATAATAATAATAAAAATAAATAAATAAATAAATAAATAAAGATTGTGTAATTCCTAAGATACACTAAGCATTTAAATGTTAATTATAGAACAAAACATAAAGAATGTTGAACGATTTCAACCAAATTTTTAAAGTAAAATGAGAAAAAAATAAGTGCATAAATTTACAAAACAATATGTTTTCAGTTTTTCAGTTACAAAGTAAGATAACTGAAGTTAAAGAATTAATACTTTCAAAGCTAATAAAATGAAAAACTGTTAAATATACATAGCAAAGCTTGCAGAAAGATTACAAAATAAAACGTAAGATCGCTTAACCCATTAATGACGAGTTTCTTTTACGCATTTTTAAGGCCTAGGTACCAGTTGACACCAGTTTTCCCATATTATAATTTTAACTTATTTGATCGCTTGAAGTTTGATATTAAGCAATCTGAAAATTTCCTTTCTAAAATACTGGTTTCAATAGTTAAAATTTCGTGTTACTTACATGGCAGATTTTCATACCAACCGGCATTAATGGGTTAATATATAAAAAATAAAATGCAATTAAATAGTTTCAAATCTACTTTAAAAATATTTTTATTAAATACCACCATATATTATTTCCACGAAGGTCCAATGAAGATTTCTATTAAATTATAGATATCAGATATATATAAAACTATGATGTTTTAAAGTCTTGTGACAAAGTCAAATGTTCTGTTCGATTTCGAAATATCTAAAAGTACAGTTTCGCAAAAAACGAATGAAAATACAGCTAATGGCTAACGTAGAAATTTAGATATTAGAAATGATCAGCTATTAATAACTCGATATAACTTTATAAATTTTACGAATTTTGGTATACAAATTTCAAGCAATATACTTTAAATACCGTACAGATAAATAAAAACATTTTTGAAAAATCGATTTTATTGACCCACCTAGTTGGATGAGGCCGCTTAAAGGAAGTTACCCTTTCTAGGTCAAGGGCTGTTTATGACTTGCGAAATATCTAATCCAACAAAGTAATAAGCGAGATTTATTGCGGGTTTCATTTCTTCGGGATAAAATAAAATCTAGATGATCAGGGAGGAACTTGCACTTTCTTTCACTTTATCTTCCTAATGTTTTGCCTCTGGTAACTGACAATAGCTCGTTAACTTTGACACTTATCTTCCTTATTCAAGCCACAAATCGTTTGTTCTGGAAGCCCTAAATAGGTTCCATTTTCCAAATTAAATGCTAAAATTTAAAAGCAAAATTAATCTTTGAAAAAATTTCTAAAACATGTGGTGCATCCAAAAGTCCTCTGAATGAATTTGGTATAGTCTATGGAATCAGTGTTGCCAGTTGGGTGTTTTTTTAAATTCAGAATTCTACCACTATTTTCAAATAGTAATATCAGCATTATTTAAATTTTCCTTAAACAAGGTGTGATCACTGTTTAGAAAAGTGTTGTTCGCCTTGTTGAGCTTATTTGAACCAGATATTTTACCTAGGGAAACCAATTATGTGCCACAAAGGAGTATAAGTCGCATTTTATTAAACATAATTTCCGGTTCCGAATATGTTTATTTGATCCGTGGGTTATGTTGAATGTATTCCGAGATCTTTTAGATCAAACCAGGTATTTTCACTTTTATTATGTGCGAAAATCCGGTTTCAGTTTGGAGTAAACGTCACTTTACTTTTGACTGAATACGTGCATTACAACCCTAGTTTTTTAACCTCTTGCGCCAGAAAGACGTGCTATGTACGTCGCCTTGGATTAACACTAGAAAGCCCGCGAGCAGTCATTTTGACTGCTACCAAATGAATATATCTCGGTTCGAACCAGAATTTTTTTTATAAAACTAGTTAAAAGATACAAAGAAAAAAACTAGGTAAATGGATAAGTTAATAATTTTAAATAAAAATTCTGGTGTGAAATATTTTTCTAAAATATGGACGAGATAGTCACGGGCTTCTGCCAATTAATTTCCAGCGCAAGAGGTTAATACTAGAACGCTCAGAAAGAGTCGATTCGACTCCAAGCAAATGATTAAAGGTCGATTCGAGCCAGAAACTTCTTCAGAGAATAAGCTAAATATATACAACGCAGAAATAAGTTAAATACATAAGTTAAATAGTTTCAAATAAAAATTCTGGTGGAAAATGTTTTAATAAAGCATACTCAAAAGGGTTTAGCCGGATAAGCATAGCGAAATGGCCCCCACGGCCGATGTTTGAAATAACATGTGTGATAATATTGCTCACCATGAGAATACAATATAGAGTATTTTTAGCCTCTGACCTTGAACTGTCCTTGAGATAATCGGGGGATATGCGCCGGCGCTACTATTTTTCAAATACGTTTTTCTCGAAAAGTACAAAAGTTAAAAAAATGAAACCAACGCTAATTATTGAAGAATATATCAGTTCACATTATATATTTTTTTCACATTTTTACAAAAAATTTAACATAGAAAAATAAACAAAAATATTTAAAAAAAATTATTAATGTAGTAATTTTATATTTACACCAACCAAAAAATTACAGAATAAGGCACAAAGTATGTACTTTTAAGAAAAAAAAATTTCGTTAAAATCGAAGATGCGCTTTTTGAGTTATAAAATAAATACTGCTAGCAACTTGCTAAAATAGTCGTAACTTTCCCTGTTTGCATTTGCAGAAATACGCTACTATCAATGCATTGGTCGATTCGTGACATTTCCACTCAGGCAGGATGCACAATGCGCCAAAATAAGATAATGTTTCCATACATACCACTTTCCTATAGGTTTGTTTCGTATTTGTAAACATTCTGTTATTTTGGCGTACTGCGCATACTTCTCTCATAATAATATCAAGTCGATGGTGTAGTCTATTGTGCAGGTGAAGCTATAAGGGTTGTAAATATATAAGGTTATCAACTTTTTGGTAATTCCAGACCCCCTCCCTAACTTCCGATATCATACGTCATCATCAATCCTCGAATCCCCTTCCCCCTAATAATATTGTTATCAGTGTTTAAAAATTCTTTTTATTTTTACAATTGTTTTCCTTTTTTTTCTCTTTTTATACGTTTGCAATGATATACAGTTATGGTTGTATATTTTTTTATTTGCATATTTTACTTATTTAAATAAAGAGAAGAAATTCATAATATATCACTGTTATATAAGAAATAACTTTAAACCAAATAACATTTTAAAGAAATATTATTTAAAAGTTTCTAATAATAACTCTTTATTACATAATGCATTGAACAGTAATACTGTCTTCTTGTACTTCGCCCTTGCACGGGGCTAAATAGAACTTGTTCTAATTAAAACAGGCGGACAACATTCTTCCCTATCTTTTACTAGCAAAAATGACAAGTATAATTTCGAATCTGGTTTCTCTAACAACGAATTATATACGCATATGGCAGGAGAATATTAATGGCGAACGTTGGGTTATTCCCTATTTTGGAATGAAATGTTTTATAATGTTTAAATGGTTTTAATTATAACTTTGTATTTTCATAAAAAGAAGAAAAGAGACAAAAAAAATTAAGATAACGGCCAAAGAAAAAGATACCAAAAAAGTAAATTTTGTTTTGATCAAAAATGATAACGATATATAACGATATCAAATGATAACCCCCCTTCCCCTACAGATATCCTACGATGTCAAGTGCCAGACCCCCCCCCACACCCCCCTAAATTGATACGTTATATATGTACACTGTTCAGCCCCATAGCTTTCTTCTATGTGAAAATCATCGCAGGCAAATGTTACCATTTTGTTTGACAATTCTTGATATTATTATGCGAGAAGGATGCGCAGTACGCCAAAATAACAGAATGTTTACAAACACGAAACAAACCTATAGGGAAGTGGTATGTATGGAAACATTCTCTTATTTTGGCGTACCTGCCCGAGTGGAAATGTCACGAATCGACCAATGCATTGATATTAGCGTATTTCTGCAAATGCAAACAGGGAAAGTTAGGAATATTTTAGCAAGTTGCTAAAATTATTTTTTTTATAACTCAAAAAGCGCATCTTCGATTTTAACGAAATTTTTTTTTCTTAAAAGTACATACTTTGAGGCTTATTCTGTAATTTTTTGGTTGATGTAAATATAAAATTACTACATTAATAATTTTTTAAAAAATATTTTTGTTTATTTTTCTATTTTAAATTTTTTGTAAAAATGTGAAAAAAATATATAATGTGAACTAATATATTCTTCAATAATTAGCGTTGGTTTCATTTTTTTAACTTTTGTACTTTTTGAGAAAAACGTATTTGAAAAATAGTAGCGCCGGAGCATACTTCCCCGATTATCTCAAGGACTGTTCAAGGTCAGAGGCTAAAAACACTCTATATTGTATTCTCATGGTGAGCCTTATTACCACACATGTTATTTCAAACATCGGCCGTGGGGGCCATTTCGCCATGCTTATTCGGCTAGACCCTTTCCGGGCGTTTTTAATATTAAGCAAAAATTGATGGATACTACCCAGCAAAAAGGGAATTGCTGGCCAGCAGCAAGATAGGTGCTGGCAATGATGGAGAAGTGTTGGCTAATGGTCTACCGCTGCATGACCACTGCTGGACAGCTTCAGTCAACTTTGCTGTTGGAAATCATCAGATAAAATTCTGGTGGGCTTCCGCTTTATCTCATGCGCTGGACCACCACTAAATGGAAGTGCACGAACTTTTGCAGTATTATTATTGGGAAACCTTACGCTAGGTGGCGTTGCGAATATCGAAGATATTGAGTATTTAAACACAAATCTGAAATGAATATCTTAACACAATTTAAGCTGTGAAGCTAATTTTTTTAAAACTGTAAATAATATAGCACCACTGCCACCAACAAAATAAATAAGTAAATGAATAAATAAATAAATTCTTTATTTCAACACACTTTTTTTTCTCTCCTTAGATCTGGTTTTACTAGGTTACAAAGGATTTCGGTTTTCATAATTTACTCAGTTCAGAATCAATAATAAAACAAGTAAGAAAAAATCATGCGTCAAGCATAGATTATGAAACACTTTCCAACACATTCAGAATAATGTAACAAAACTGCACTGTTTAAAAAATTAAAATATTACGTTTAATTCAACCATATGGAAACGCATAATACATTTCAGAACCCAATTTCAGCTACTCACATCCACAATCGGAAAATTACGCGAATTGCAGACCTGTATATGATTTATAGATTTGAATCTGTTAGCTACATGCAAACCAAAATTTAGTTCACTTAAGAGCTACATATACTTCAGTTGAAAATTTACCTTCAGCAATTTCCTCTAATAAGGAGAACGATACGTGAATGCTTTTGTGCAGCCCTGTATTTGAGGTATAGAAATTATATATAACGGGTAAGATGCAAAAGATTAATTAAATTTAAAAGCGCAAACCGAATTTTAAACCGTGCACTCCAGCAATTATTACTCAAAGATAGTACTGTACTGTAACCGATTTCTTTTGTGTGTCCCTGTAAATGAATAAAAAATGCTACGAATGTCCTGTTCTAACGTGATCGTAGTGAAATTCAGTGATTTATATCAGTTTCAATACATTTGAAATAGCATAATGTCATTAAAATACTCTGCAAACGATTTTTCCCCATATACCATAATGTAATGGAATACTTTTGAGTGCCCCTGTAAACGAACGACTAATCTTACATACTTCATATACAATGCCAAACATGCTTTGGTGACCCTAAATAACCTTTATCAATTTCATGAAAATCCGAGTATATTTACGGGAGTTATTCCCCATATACCATAATGTAATGGAATACTTTTGAGTGCCCCTGTAAATGAACGACTAATCTTACATACTTCATATACAATGCCAAACATGCTTTGGTGACCCTAAATAACCTTTATCAATTTCATGAAAATCCGAGTATATTTACGGGAGTTATTCCCCATATACCATAATGTAATGGAATACTTTTGAGTGCCCCTGTAAATGAACGACTAATCTTACATACTTCATATACAATGCCAAACATGCTTTGGTGACCCTAAATAACATTTATCAATTTCATGAAAATCCGAGTATATTTACGGGAGTTATTCCCCATATACCATAATGTAATGGAATACTTTTGAGTGCCCCTGTAAATGAACGACTAATCTTACATACTTCATATACAATACCAAACATGCTTTGGTGACCCTAAATAACCTTTATCAATTTCATGAAAATCCGAGTATATTTACGGGAGTTATTCCCCATATACCATAATGTAATGGGATACTTTTGAGTGCCCCTGTAAATGAACGATTAATTCTACATACTTCATATACAATACCAAACATGCTTTGGTGACCTTAAATAACCTTTATCAATTTCATGAAAATCCGAGTATATTTACGGGAGTTAGAGCGAGGACAGACGGACAGACAGCCAGACGGACTGACGGCCAGACAAACCGAATGCATAAACACTTTTCAACTTTGTTGGAAAGTGTTAAAAAAGCGTATAAAATACATAGGATTTCTATACAATAGAATAATTTCTATACCAGTTTAATGATTGGGAACGTAAATCACAAAAGAAACAAACTTGAAATAGTGTAATGAGAGCTTGAAAGCTACGAGCAGTCGTAGCGTACGCTGAAAGCACTTGTTCCTGTCGATCACGAAAGCCAAGCAGCATCGAGCGCGGTCAGTACTTGGGAGGGTGACCACATACAGTTCAAATATTTCTATAGATATTTCTATAGCTCTTGGTGAAACTAGCTTACAGAAAAAAGAGCCACAATTTTATAATACTTTGTTTTTTTTATAGAATTCTATAAGAAATTTTTGTAAGGGAAAGTGCTGGGCCAGCAAAGGAACATCAATGGGATAGGTGCTAGCACTGCAGGAAAAGTACCGGATTGAAATAATGTGATGGCATACCAGTGCTGGCCTGCTGTTGGCCATCACTGATGGGCCAGCTGCATTCGGCTTGGACACTTTTCGATAGGTTTAAGTAATGGCACCCTTGCACTTTACCGCTGATGGCACTGCTGGCTGCCATCGTTTTTCTAGCTGATGGCCCACTCTTTCTTTCTTTGCTGGGTTAACTCTGTTGCAGATGATACGTGTTCAATCTAATTATCTGTGGCATATCAGTTCGAACATCACACATAAGCTGCACTATTTCTCCACTTAACACCAAGGATTTAACTTTAAAAAAGCCAAAGGAAGAACGCGGAACCTTTTTTTTTTCAACAAATCGATGTGTTACACAGTGAGACTTAGAATGCTGGTATACAGTGAAATAATGTACCACCACCTTTACAATTATATTTATTCCATCATAAATAATATGAATTATACACTGATTTCCAAAAATAAGGGAAAAATCACAAAAAGAGCGATAACTCGTTCAAAAGGAAACCTATCTGTATGAAATTCGGATATGTTGTTGACTAAACGATGCTGAATAAAATTACAAATTGCAAATTAGTGGTGCTGCAATCGGATTGCGTCATCTGTGAGGAGCATAAAAATGCATGCTAGAGAGTACGGCTGCAGGTGTCTCTGTGACTATGAGATAAGAAAATTGGGATAGCCAATTCATTAGTATGACCCCGAGGTATCATTTGCCCACAGAACTGCGATATAGAGCTATTGGAAAATTAAAGGCAAGTAAAAGTCAGACAGAGGCCAAATTGCTAAATGTGAGACCTTCTGTTGTTCGTAGGCTTTGCAACAATTCCAAACCACTGATTCGACCTCCAGAATGCTCAGCCGAGGACGGGCAAGAGCTATGACAAGCACCGATGACCGATATTTGCAGTTATGTGTACGAAGGAATAGAACAGCAATCCACTCTCATCTTAGAGCCTCCCTTGCTGTAGCCACTGGGAGGTTGGTATCAACGTCCACTGTGCGTAGAAGGCTTCATGAAGGTGGTCTTTACTTGAGACGACCTCCATTTGTGTGCCGCTTACCGGTGGGAACGTTTAGGGGGCCGCGTCAACATATCCACTGGACGGCTAATCACTGCAGGCGTGTTCTCTTCACGGATGAGTCTCGGTTTAGCCTCCAAAGCGATAGTAGGCGTTGTTTGATTTAGAGAGAGCAGGGAACACACTATCATCCATCAAACCTTCGTGAAAGAGATTCATACCAGGGAGGCAGTGTCTGTGTTTGAGGTCGTATCTCTTTGGGTGGACGTACAGACCTCCATGCCTTTCCACGTGGAACTGTGAATGCTCACGTCTATAGAGATGACATTCTTGATGCTTATTTTCGCATTTTTGCCGGAACAATAGGTAATGATTTCCTGTTACAGGAGGACAACGCTAGATCGCAGAGAGCTCGTATCGTGGAAGATTATGTTCAGCACCAAACAATTCAGCACATGGAGTGGCCAGCTCAATCACCGTACTTGAATACCAACGGGCATGTTTGGGATGCTTTAGGAAGATGTGTTGCTGCTCTCAATCCCCCCTCCTCAGACCCTTGCCACGCTTACAACTGCTTTACAAGAGAAATGGCTCGCACTTCCCTGGACTTATCGATCACATAATTGACAGTATCACACATCGCTGTATGAGCTGTATTGCTTCTAGGGTGATCATACTCCATATTAAAGATACTTTTCCTACACATTTATTTTGTTTATTTTATAACTGTGTTAGTTTCTGAAACACGACAATCGTCTAATAATTTCTTTTAATGTTAATTTATACCTTACTATGTGTTGTATATTGTGGCCCAGTTTTATTAAAATCTACATGTAACATTTTGAGTAATCACTATTTTTGTTATTTTTCCTTAATTTTTGGAAACCAGTGTATATTACTTTAATATGTTTTTACTTTTTTTGAGACATGGGCGCTCATGAATAAATGGCACTTTCCATCTTACCATCACATAGCAGCTACAAATTCCAGCACTTCGTATTGTCAGTTTTTGGACCTTTTAATGTGTTCTACAACGCGCCCATAGATATATAGATGCTCAGAAATCCAGGCACAGCAATGTCACATAATATTGTCAAATGTGTTGGTGACGGTGAAGCCCCTAAAATCTCAACACTGTTTCACTATGTACTAAATGTGGCACACAGTGAGACGATTGCTATTATTATTTTAAAGTGACTTTTTTCCTGCTTCTATTCGTGTGCATTAGTAAATCCGGCATGCAATTTTGTAGATTTATATATGCAATTTCCTGAAATTCCTTCAGTCTGTTATATCTAGCTTTTAAACATTTTTTTTAAATGTGACACTGTGTACGACTCTTCCTTATTTTATTTTTGTTTTGTTTTAATGGTTATATTAGGATTTTTATTTTATCTTTAAAGTATGTTTCTCAATGCTGACAGAGTTCTTAAACACATTTTATCAAATATGTACCGTATTCCCCCCACATTAAGGGGACTTTTCACTCAGTTGAAAACACCCGTTCTCTAATGTTAAACCTATGGGGAGGCTGTTATCGAATTTCTGGTTTAAATTTGAATATTTTTAAATGATTCTTTTTTTGCATAGGATAGCTGAGGTCAATCTCTAATAAGGACATTTTGTACTTTTTCGATTTTGATTGCAGATTTTTTTAATAAAGGTACTTTCACTTTCGAACCGGTTTCGAAAGTGAAAGTACCTTTATTAAAAAAATCAGTAACCAAAATAGAAAAAGTAAAAAATAGTCATATTAGAGATCGACTTCAGCTAACCCAAGCAAAAAAAATCGTTTAAAAATATTCAAATTTAAACGAGAAATTCGAAAAAAACCTCCGCACAGGTTTGACATTAGCGAAACGGGTGTTTTTAAGTGAGTGAAAAGTCCCCTTGAGTGAAGAATGATACAGAACCAGATTACTGCAAGGACAAACATCCGCCACTTTTCCCGAATTGTAATTTTCGCCTTATTCGTGACCGAAATTCTTCGTTTAAATAAGGCGATAGGATTAGTATTAAGAACTACTGGTTGAAGTTTGACTTTGCGGAAAGACCGTCTTGTCTCCATTGAATTTACCGGCATGCCGGCTAAGGCGGGAGAATGCGGTAATGTAATCTAAAAAATAGAACAGAAAAATTTATATTTGTGGTAAATAAAGCATGTGGGCATGTGAGATAGGGAATGAAAGACAAAGAAATAGAGGTTTGTATTGCAAATTTCAAAATTTTAACGAAAATAATTATAATGACGTCTCCTCAAGTAGAAAAAAAAAAGAATTGTAACAATAGCGCAGAAAATATAAAGAAAGAGACTTGCCTATGAATAATCTGTTTATGACACAAATGTTGTAGGCCCTCTATATCAAGAACTAATGCCCGGAATTTATTAGACTTCAGATTCAGTTAGACCTTGACATAAATTGGTGCTTATTAGGTTTCTGTAAATCGCCCAATAGGTGTCACTGCTGTGCTCTGTTTTTCCCGATTTCCGAGATAGCTATATATCTCAAGAATGAATAGATTGTCACTTAATTTTGGTTGCAGACGATTTGATTTATATAGAAGAAAGTTTTGTGGTGGCCACAACATACTAGTTATACTTGGCGTTCTAAGAGCTCCCAAGTCTCTAGGCTTTTGAGTACTAATATTTCCGAAAAGAAAAAATCGTTTTTTATAATCACAGAAATTTTGGAAGATAAAGATTACTATTCTGAAATAGTGGTTTTTATGTCAATTGGCCAAGGTGAGTGTGGGAGTCATGCGCCTCTATTAGTGAAAATGAGTTTAAACACTTTTAGAGGTCATAAAGAAAGTGAAAAATATTTAGCTCCATATTTGGCGACTTAACTCACTTTTGGCGTAAATAAACAAATAAAAATCCAATAATAAAAAAATTAAAAGTATAAAAATATATATATAAAATATGATTTTAACAGAGAAATTTGATCTGTTCTCTAACTTTTAAGAATAGGGCTTCAAAATGCACCAGGTTTCGATGCTAGGCGCGAGCAGCACCAAAAGTGGCCCCCTTGTAAGAGATAAATTTTTCATGAGTTATGGCACATCGCATCTGTTTACATGCCAATTTTTTGAAAATTCACAGTTTTCATTCCACAAAAACTGCTATAAAAAAGCGTTTATTCTGCATTGAAATGTTTTAGTTCATTGCTTTCACAACAGTGTCAGTAATTTGCAGTTTGAATTTCATAGTGATATTTCAATAACTTTTCGAGAAATGATGTTTTGCATATGGAATTTTCACTGAAAAGTGCATTTCCATAAAACGCATTTAAAGTTTACATTTATGTTTTACCAAAATTATTTACAGTTATACTGTGCATCTGAAATTTACCGCATTTATAAATCATGGTCTTTTCTTTAGTTCTAAACCTTCTTTTATTTCTAAAAGCTTATATATATATATTGGCAGTTTTTGTATGAAGAAAAAAAAAAAAAAAACATTTTTTACTGAAACGTTTGGCATTTTCGGTTTCATTGACAGCTGTCAAGTAGTTTCTAAACCACTATAACGTTTTATTTATAGTACAATAAAAATAAGCACAGATTTGGAAAGGTGAAGAATTGTGCTTTAATAAAATGAAATAAAAGAAAATGCAAATTTTGGCCGAAAATCGCATTTTAAACGTAATCAAGATGTCTTAAGTTGATTTTTGACAAAATGTAAGTCATTTGAACAAAAAGGTCACCTTTTTGCCCCTTTTTTTTAAACTTTTTGTGATCTCTAAAAATTATTTAATCAATGAAAATTATACTGTTAGATGGTATAAGCTCCAGCAAAAATGATTAGCTTTCTTTTAAATAAAAAGTGAAGGAAACCGGTCTAATAGTTATCGAGCAAAATGGTCGCCCGGTTTCAAAAATAGTTTCGAGAAAAATAATTTTAAAAGTTTATAATAGCCACCCCGTTTAACGAGTGGCTCCCGAAACTGCTTTAGGGCAACAGTCTACACCAGGATTCCCAGATTTATCTCAGAAAAAAAAAAAAAAAACCCGGAAGATTTTGATTGACACTAGTTAGTTTTGATTTTATTGCGCTATCGTCCTTTTCTTTACTAAACTATGTTAAATGTGTCAGTAATGTTTTCGGTATCAATTTGTTTTGAAAAAGGCTATTAATTAATCTATTTAATTATTAATTTCCAACTGTATTTCTTTTATATTATTCTATCAATACTGTTTAACTAATTTTGCAATCATGTATCCCATTATGATCGAAGAAATTAGTTTAACTATGAGAAAAAAAAATTAATTAAAACATCCTGCAATTCAATGATGATCATGAAAGTTTTAGTAATGGACGCCCTGCAAAAATAAACGTTTGTATTTAAGTATAAAGGGGGATAATAAATCAAGCAAAAAATTAAAACTTAAAATACAGATGTACTAAATTACAAATTTTATAATGTAGATACTTATTGTCTAAAATAATGTTAAGTTCAGATGATCTAATGCTACCCAAGAGTTCGCGAATGCGCAATTAATATTACACCACTCTCCCAAGATTTTTGTAATTCTGATGGGGAAAGCAAGCCAATTTCACATTTGATGCGCATGTGTATAACTTTTTCTTCGGTAAAAGGTATGAAATTATAAAACAAACTGAAAAAGAAAAAAAAATCTTGAAACTATCAAAAGTATGAAGTGGTAGAAAAACGGAAGAAATCGTCGTACGGAACAAATTTAAACGTACACCGTACAATAAGCCCAAATATTACTAAAGAACGTACAACTTACGGGAAAAACGTACAATCTGGCAACCTTAATATACACACTTAAGGGATGTAAAAAATAAAAATAAATAAAAATAAATTGATCCAAAGAAGTAGAATTTTCCCTTAACCACAGAAATTATTATACAATTTTATGCGTTCGGTTAAAGCGAAGATTTCCATCTGAAATTAGTGGTGTCCAAAAGTAAGGACTGCAGGTACCCAACTTTCATGTTTAACAGAATGCATAATAAACAAAACTGACAAAACTCACTGTAAAAAATGCGGAAATATCTTATAAGAAATTATTTAAGCGTCCTCGAATTTTAAACATATTTTGTTGCACGTTTAATTTTACTATATCTATACAAAAAAGGACAATTTACAGTTTTCTGATCTTCAGTTATATTTCATGGAAAATATTAAAAGTATTTTAATTAGATATATGAAATTTGAAGGGAAATAATTAAAAAATGTAAAAGAAGTGCATTCCAGGCTGCGTTCGGTGCTTACTTTTAAGCATCACTGTTTCCAACTTGAAATCTTCTTCATATCGCAGAATTTAAGCAAAAATCGTACAAATTTTGCGGTCCAATAAGGCGAAGATTACTATTCAGAAATAGTGGTTCTCAAACGTAAGGATCGTATCCATCTTTAACATCCTGGCATTCACTTCCCGACCGTTTCTAACCATATTGATAATTTAGAAAAATTATCCAAAATTTCCAAAACTTGTTACATATTTCTTTAAATAGTCTTCCACCCCATCATCTTTTTCTTCTTTTCCTACTAAAACTATTTTTGTTATCATAAGTAGTTTCTGTGAATTTCCTGTCAATGACTTATAGTCTCGCCAATGTCTCCTATTTCCTGTCAATAGAGTGCTTCTATATTTTCTTGGTCTACCGACGCTGACGTAAAAGGCTGGCACCTTTTAAAAATTTAGAAATCAAAACAAATATCTAAGAAATTACCAAACACTTCTTGATGAGTCATAAAACTAATAAATAACTTTAGAATATCTAAAAAATACGTGTATACAAAGCCGTCCTAAGGCAATTGGAAACCTTGGGCCAGATTTTTCAAATAACCTATAAGTAATAAATTTCCTAAATGTTCTTTTCGAGTTGAATTGAATTTTAATACAATATGTAGTATATTTAAAGGCTATACATGATGTATAAAGCTGCAGAAAAAAATTCGAATACATTGGTGCCTATAGATATTAAATGCTGAAAAATGGAGATCATAAATTGTAGAAATTTGTACCATAATGAGATTATAAAATTGAATTTGTTGATGTTTAAAATTAAAAATATGAACGACTACAGAATACCTAAATAATTAGTTGGCATACGATAGGAAACATAATATTTTAATGGAGATAGCATATACCAAAATTATATATTTTGGTACATATCGCTCACCCGCAAAAATAGTGTCACATCTCGACTAAAGTAAATTTCACAGGAGAGGCAAATGAAGTTTGGCATTTTTTTTAATGTAACATATAAAACGATAGTACACTGTAAAAAAAAAATAATACCAGTTTTTCGGTAGGAATCGGAAAAATAGTTGCCCTTATCGTACCGAAATAATTTCCAACCCAGCTTTGAATAAAATCCGTAAAATTGGAATAAAATTCGTAAAATACCGTTTTACTGACTAATTCCTTATTTTTACGGATTTTATTCTGAGCTGGGTCGGAAATTATTCCAGTACGATAAGGGCAACTATTTTTCCGATTCCTACTGGAAAACTGGCAGCATTTTTTTTACAGTGTACTTAAATCTGCGTGATGCTGCTAAAGTGTTAAAAAATGCACAATACCTTTAAGAATGAAGATATAAAAGAGATAAGGTGGATCTTGAAACTTTATACCCCCACATTGATAACCCTTTGTTGAGTTGTGACACTTTTCTTGTTGCACAATTTGTCAAATTCCAGTCGCCTTTCAAAATAGTACGTGCAAAAATGTGGATTTTTAACATTTTTCAACAAAGTTGAAAAGTGTATCAATTCGGTTAGGTTGTCTGTCTGTCTGTCTAACTGTCTGGCCGTCTGTCTGTCTTTCTGTCTGCCTTGCCTGTCCATTTGTCTGTCCGTATTCTAACTCGCGTAAATATAGTCCGATCGCCATGATGTTCTTAGATGTTATTGGGTATTACAATGGCATGCTTGGTATTGTAAATGTGTCTAGCACTTGTGGTTCATTTACAGAGACATTCAAAAGAATTCCATTACATTACGGTCCATGGGTAAAAATCGTTTGCAGTATATTTTAATGATATTATACTATTTTAAACATATTGGAATTGATATTTATCACTGAAGTGTACTACAACGTTCTTACTATAGAACGTGGAGAGCATAGAATTTATCGTTCATTTACATGGACACGCAAAAGAATTTGCCTAAAGAAGAAAATGAATAATGTATTATTGAAGTCTACGAACAATAATTGCTAGAAGTGCGTTTTCAGTTATGGCATAGGTTTTTAAATTTAATATTTTTTTAAATATTACTTGGTGTGTATAAATTCTACGGTTCATTTACAGACACACTCAAAAGAATTCCGTTACATTACGGTCTATGGGGGGGGGGAAATCGTTTGCGGTGTATTTTAATGATATCACACTATTTTAAACATACTGAAATTTAATTATATCACTTAGGTGTACTACGGGCTTTACTGTAGAAAATAGTGTGCATAGAATATATCGTTCATTTACGGTGGCACAGAAAAGAATTTGGCTGAAGAAGAAATTTAACTAGTGAAGTCTATGAATAATAATAGCTGGAAGTGTGTTTCAAATTGTGACACGTGTTTTTAAATTGAACTTTTTTTAAAAATATTAGTTGTTGTGGATAAAATCTATAGATCATATACAGAGCTGCACAAAAGTTCTGAAGTCTATTTCCGTTTATTCACAGAAATGGCTGAATGGAAATTTTCAACTGTGTTATGCGTTTCGCTGAACTAACTTTTAGCATACTATGTAATATACATACAAATCCATAGATCATATACAGGGCTGCGCAACAAAAAAATGATATTTTCCCGACTTGATTGTAATAGCAAAAATTCGGTTTTCAAATGCGGTATGAATTTTTCTAATTGTTTATTTAGACATGATATTTCACATTAATAAACTGCGGAATTTTTTAAAAAGTATACTGAATGTGTTGGAAAGTGTTATATAATCTATGCTGGACGAACGATTTTTCGTTCTTGTTTTAAATCACAATGTTTTAACTTTTATATATATTTGGCGTTCTAATAAATGTCACGTACTATTAATGGATGTAAATTTGGCCGTATTTTTAAATTTGTTTCTCTATTACTGAATGGACACCATCGCCTTCATTTTACGCTTGTCCATAGACCAAGAATTTTATTGTTATTTTATAGATTTTTAGTGCCTTAGCAACATGCATGAATAATGAAATAATATATCTATTTTTATTTTGCCAGTCTCAGTTATCACAATAAAATGTTAATTCCAAATTTTTACCATCAAAGCGTGAAGCAATGTCTTGTAAATATATCCACAAACAAGTACCTATTTTATTTGCTCCGAGTTGACCCTCATATTCATTCCAAAAATGACATTCGACAACATAACTACCTACCTGACAAATTGTAAAGCTGAAATTATTAATCTATGGCCTAAGTATTATTCAAAAGACAATATATTAATCACCACCTGAGCCATTTCGCCAAATTAGGAAATTTTCATATTTTTATTAATAAGGCAATATTGCCTTAGTTTAGCCTTAGTTTAACCTCTTTATATAAAGAGTTTTATAAATTGTTCGAGCATGAGCTTACTGAAAACTTTTTGTGAGATGTGTCGTTTTTCTTGTTTCATCACTGCGCATTCCTTATAATGGAAAAGTGACACATAGTGTAATATAGAGGTTTTCCGTATAACGACACGAATAATAATTTACCTTTAGAAAGACGAACCTATGATACACCTATTTATGGAATAAAACACAGAATGAATTTTTGCGAGATATGTCACTTTTCTTGCGAGTTAGCGATATAATCAAAATATCTATTCCAAATATCTATTTTTAAAAAATAATATTTGAAAAAAGTATGGATTGTAACCTATGAATTTTTTTACCAGAAATCGATTTTTAGAAGCTTCAAATATGCTAATATAAAATTACAGCTCACTCCGCTAATTAGTTTTTGATTAAAAATGAATTCAACATTAGGAACTCAAAAATTATACTGCTGCATAATTCGTACACTATTTGACTGAATGACTTCCCGTTTGGTATCGAAGGTAAAATTTAGCGAATAATCCAAATATGATGTCAAACTTGGACGTTAGTATTGGAAATTGTAAAGTTTGTTACAACTTCAATCTGTAGACGATTCCCGAAGCATAATTTAAGTTTAGCATTAATTAGTAGACATTATTGCTAATCGATTGAACAGTCATTTTTTATTACATGATTGATTTGTGCTAGAGTTAATAGAGTTAACTCCTGGTATCTGCTTATACAAATAATATTTTGCTTTTCGTTATAAAACGTTGTTGGCAGGGACCGATTTATAAATTTAGGGGCCCAGGCACAGATGCTTACGCCCCCCTCCCCCGTACCGATGCTTACAGGGAATTGAGTAAATATATATATATATTGAAAAGGTACTTACTAAAATAACCACTATTGACTTTAATAATTACTAAAAAATATCCATTAAAAATTTTAATTTGATAATCATTAATTTACTTTAAAATAATTATTTCACAATTATGAAATTTAAATGAGTAGACGTTTTATAATAAATTGTGTAGTGCTGATTACCTTTTTCCATGCAGGTCTATATATCTGGAATAATAAAATATGTAACAACTAATAATAAATTTTATGCAATACCAAGCTACAATTATTTAAAATATTAGGGTGTTCTGCCGCCTACGAGCTACTCTTATCAGCCTCCAAATAATCTGACGACAACAGGAATAGAATTAAATAAGAATTAAGAATACAATATATATTTCAAGTGATAAAGACAAAAGAAAATGTTCTCTATAAAGTAATTAAATAAAGATATTTCAGACAAAATATACGATTTTATAAAAATACAATATGAACACAATAGAATGTAAAATGAAATGCAAAATTTCAACGTAAAATCTCCATCATATTTTGGAAAATAACTGAAAAACCTTCAGCAGTATTTGGGAACCCCCTGATTTTTAGGGGCCCTGGGCCCGTGCCCCGAATGCCCTGACGTAAATCAGGCACTGATTGTTGGCTTTGACCAATGGCCTATAACGCAGGCTTTGAAGCGTCCTATAATTTTTATATATTTCCAAACAATAATCCTCGTGATAGATTGCTGTTTCACATCTTAAAGAAATCTAACATAAAGATTATTCTTTGTAAATATTGGTAGAGAAATATATCAAAGATGTAGGATGCTCTCATTCTTTGATAACTATATACAGGGCCTGTTTACCGAATAGGTCTGTGAAGCCCGTGCTTACTCACTGAAATACAAAGAGGCTCCCAAATTTACTTTTCGAAACTAATTTTTAGAAAAAAATATCAATCAGGGTAGAAAATGAATTTCTTTTCTTACGATTTATTTATTTATTTTTTTTTTTTACCATGCTGCAATTTGTAAATCACAAAAGATATTTTGAAGTTCAAATATTCTCGACTGTATCTTTAGTTCCATATAATAACTTTCATATAATATAATCCATATAATAACTGTATCTTTAGTTCCATATAAAAAAAAATTGGTTACATATAATTATGTATATAATAAAATACTTTTTCATATGGATATAGGCAGTTCATTTTAATTTAATATTAAAAGTGTTATTTACTCGAAATTTTCATGGTAAAATTTCAGGTTATTTAAGCATACGAAGAATGGATTTAGTAAATAAAAAAGCCATTGGTAGAGTTATAGGGGACCCCCTGTGTGACATGGGGCTTCCCCTACTTCTAATTCTTAAGCGGGCCCTGACTATACCCTCCCCTCCCCCCCTGAGTGTGGTAAACAACAACTTACACCAAAATAATCAAATTAATATATTAATATATTAAGATTACATCTAATTTCCTGTCACATGTAGGATGTATAAATGGGTGTGTAAAGAAGACAGTGATAAATTTACAATTGACTCCTTAAAGGGTTAAGACTCTTCATGGAAGTTATTTAGCTTAGAAATAAAAAAAAAAGATTTTCCCTTATTTTCTGAATGTTTGATACTTCATAAATATTCTCTCTAATTCTTTTTTATAAATTTAGATAATTCTCGAACTGTGCACGAGAGAGTGGTACTTGTTGCAAAACTTAAAACGCGATTTTCTCCAAACAATGTTTTGGTTTTTTTTTTTTTATACTAGAAGTATATCAGCAACGAATGGATGGATTTCTTTCTTCCAGTTTCTTTTTTCATATAATCAAAGCTATTATATGTTTCCCTAGTCCTTGGCCGATTCTTTTTTAAATTTTAAATTCGTACATTCCTTATAAATAAAAAAAAATACATTTTTTGTTGAAAACAGATATATTAAATTTGACAGTCTGTCATTTGTTAAAAATTAAAAATTTAGAAAAAAATATTTGGTTAAGGACTAGACAATTATATATGAGGGGATCCATCCCGCACTTCCCAGATTACAGAACACAGATGAAAACCATTTTTTTTAAATTGAAAACTTTTCACTATTATACTTCTGTAATAGATTCATAAATCATAAAATATATCTTTACTATTAAAATTTGAATTAATTCCCCAATATTTCTCATCAAAATCACGCAATATGTGGCCAATGTAACAGTTTTTAACCTCATGATACATTGGTCACACAACTTAATTTTGATGAAAATGTTTAGAAGTTCATTCAAAATTTAATATTGAAAGTATTTTTTATGATTTATGACCTTATTTGAGTTCTATAATAGTGAAGAAAACTTTTAGTACGAAGCTTTTAAAGTAATTATATGTAAAATAATTGCTTTCATTTACTGAACATATTACTTTGGTCACCATGGAATGACCCTAAAAGATATCTTTTTAGGTTGCCCACCGACAACACCAGAAAGTATTTTTAAAGGAAAAATATTAATAATGTATTCAAATAAGGTTTTGAAATTTATTAAAAACGATACTTTCGTATTAGCCGAACGCCAGCAGCTAATAGCCAAATATTTACCAAAGATTTTGACCTTTAAAGAAGACTTTTTGATTTTGATAATTTCAGTGGTTTAAATGCGTAGTTCGATTACATGTCTACCAAATTTTTTGTTTTATTTATGCTATTTATTATTTTACTTATTACCCGACTGCCAAAAGGGTTTTTGTTTCACGCGTATCTGGGTATGTGTTTTTCTTTACACCCTCGAAACATCCCAACCGCTGGATGGATTTTAATGAATGAGGTCTCTATCGATTCGTCTTAACCGTCCGATGGTTATAGGCTAGCTTTTATTTTTATAAATTAAAAATGGCGGACGTAAAGTACAAAATGGCGGTAGATACGAAAAAAAATTTTTTTACGCACCCTATTGAGTGGCATATTATTGGATAGGTCTTTCAAAATGAAGACGATGTTTCATTGACTATTTTACAGCCAGAAGCTCTGTTTAAATATCACACAACCTGGAAGTTGTGTAGGTAGGATCTCTAGCTTTACAGCAACTCTAACCTTCCTAGACATCTATAGGCCTCATCAAAACAGTGTTTATAGATAGGAACTAACACTTAAACACAACTTAAAAGTCACCAATACAAGTAAATAAAAAAAATAGCTAAGTAATATAAAAATAGTTTAACATTGATGAGAAATAATTAATTAGTTCGCTTTTTACGCAGTCGGGTTTTTTGATTTTTTTAAATTTAATTTATTAATGAAGTTATAATTTTCTTATGGAATATTAGCCGGAAGCAAATGGTGGACAATTTATATTGTTTAAGTGCGAACCGGTTAATCTTTCGTAATCGGGCTGCTCACGATAGAGATAGATAAAAAAAAAATCATGTTTGAAAATTATAAAAAAAAACAAACAGTAAATTAAGATACAGTTTTCAAACAATTGCATAGGAAGGAATATTTTTTTCTCTATTCCACGGTGTAAAAATTGAAATTGTGGGATGATTAGAAGTGAATAAAATTGAAGTAAAACTGAAAACGTATTGGCCATGTTTTGCAACCATCAATATGACATCAACATTACCCACAGACGTGTTTTTACTTATGTACTTTAACGTGCTTTTTGTTTGGATGGTTTCAGATGAAACATCTCAGATGTACCTCTAATGCCGCGGATGGATGCAACATCGAGGAAAAGTCAGTCCAAAAGATGCACTTTTTAATAAAATCTATAAAATTTTGTCTTTTAAAAGTTCGAAATCCCTTTTTTTAATACAAAAACATACACTATTTCTAACTCATTCCAAACCATAAGAAAAACTTCATAAAATATACTCTTCTTTGTACATGTAACATTTTTAGGGTTCCGTAACTTAAAAAGTTAAAACTAAACCATTATAAGATCACTCGCATGTCTGTCTGCCACAGCCATTTTTCTCGAAAACTGTGGAACGTTGAAGGTTCAAACTTACCATAATTATAAAGGCTGAAACACATATTTATAGATTATCAGCCATTCACAAATATTTCTAGGAAATTTTTTTTTTTTTTTTTTTTTTGGGGGGGGGGGGGGGGGTATTTAAATAACCTGAAAAATTTTTTTCGTATATCGTGTGTATCCTTAGGAAGGTCTCGTAACAGAAACTCAAAAAGTTAAATTTATAAAGTCAAAAAACCCGACTGCGTAAAAAGCGAACTAATTATGTATTTTTCATCAATGTTAAACTATATTTCATATTACTTACCTATTTTTTTACTTGTATTGATGACTTTTAAGTTGTGTTTAATTGTTAGTTCCTATCTATAAACACTGTTTTGATGAGGCCTATAGATGTATATGATGGTTAGAGTTGCAGTAAAGCTAGACGTCCTACCTACACAACTTCCAGGTTGTGTAATATTTAAACGGAGCTTCTGACTGTAAAATAGTCAATGAAACATCGCCTCCATTTTGAAAGACCTATCCAATGATATGCCACTCAATATGGTGCGTAATTTTTTTTCGTGTCAACCGCCGTTTTGTATTTTACGTCCGCCATTTTAAATTTATAACAGCAAAACTTAGCCTATAACCATCGGACGGTTAAGACGAATCGATAGAGACCTCATTCATTAAAATCCATCCAGCCGTTGGAATGTTTCGAGGGTATAAAGAAATCCACATACCCAGATATGCGTGAAACACATAACCCTTCTTGGCAGTAGGGTAAAAACATATTTGTTTTAATTTTAGGTATTATATTTTCAGAGATATCGTCGTAAATGTACTGCAAAAATATGTTCCCACCTTCTGTTTTCTATTCAACTGAAACTAAAATTATGAAAAAATTAGGGATGGAAAGAGTTTATTACCTTGCATAAAAACTATAGCAATTATTCTAGGTTACCTAGTTTATGAGAAAATCGCATTTTTCCGCTACACACAAACTTTACTTTGCGAACGCTCAGCGGGGGAGTTGAGGGCGTTCAAGGTACTTATCGACGCGGAATTATCCAAGTGTTATTGATAAGGATTTTCGAACAAAATCCTCGGTAATTAGCTGATATATTAATTAAAAACCTATCTAGAAAACAGCAGCACGGAACAAGGCGACGTTGCAACCTTACGACTTCCTTTCAAAACGCGTTTCGCAATGCCAAGTTTAAACTTAGTACAAGGTTTTTGTTGTACGGAACCCTTTGTGTGCGAGTAAAACTCGCAGTTGACGGTTTATTACTTATTGTCAAGACACTCTGTACAAAAAGACAAATGTTTCTTAGTTTACGAAAATATAATATAACCACAAACGAAAATATACAGTAACCTCTTCCAAGTTAAACATTTTCTTTCTCTTTACAAAGAGAAAGAAAATGTTTATGGTGTAAGTTTTCAAAGATAACAATATATTTAATAAGAGAAAACTAATTATGAATGGAATTTTCGAACTTCAATCATCAATCATGTAAGAAGGAAAAAATCCGAAACATTTAATGTGATTTTCTTGATGCAAAATAAGTTATATTTTAAGAACTTTGATGCTGGTTGAAACAGAATAATTTGTTTTCACACTGAATTTCTTAACTACTTACTTGGTTATACCGAGTTAATTCTGCTGCACATACTTTGCCAAAAATAATTGCCGTAATTACTCGTGTAATTTTTGTTTCCTATATCTATTGAAGAAATTTTTAATAAAGAAATAAATTCGCGTAAATTTTGGGTCATTTTGGGTAAATTTTGACTCTTGGATTCACAAAATATTTTTCCTTTGGCTTTGAAATGTAAATTAAACAATGGAACCATTGCACATCATCTGAGAAGAGAAATTTTGAGAAAAACAAGAAATAATTTGTATTGTACTTATATTTCTTGAATTTTTATGATTTTACACACATGGAGCATCCCTTATATACAGGGTGTCCTTGCTCATCGTTGATCAGTAACTAATTCCTGAAATGTTAGATTTAGAACTATACATAACTTTACGCTTTACCCCTTTTTTAAAAAAATATTAATCTTTACCTTATTTAATTATAGAATTTCTTCGGTTGAATAAGGCAAATTTTTCTCTTCAAAAATTGCATTAGCAAAAAAGCGTAAAGATTGGCAGCTATGGCTATATTTCCAACTACAGACAAATTCCCTCTATGATATTTACGTCATCATACTTAGCCATTCCCATCAAAATATAACTTTTATACGGTCTCTGGGTCTCATAAGTTATATTTTAGAAAACATACTTCATTTTCCAACAAGTAAAACATTTTTTTTTTCGTTATAACCCAAACTTACCGAGTTATGATGCTTTGAAAATTGTGAATTTTTGCTTTTTTCTCGGCAATAAAAATCAAAAGATGCTCTTATAGGGTCCGAAAAGCGCTGAAAATTCATAAAATTCAAAGTATCATAATTCGGTAAATATTGGTCTTAACTGATTTTTTTTTTTTTTTTTTTTTTTTTTTTTTGTTATCACAATATAGAGTATGTTTTCTAAATATAACTTATAGGACACAGGTGTCGTAAAAAAGTTACATTTAATTAAAAAAAAGTATTTAGACTTAAATGTCTTTTAATATGATAATAAACAATATTTAAAATATTTTTGAAATTGGTAATATACTTTTAAAATTAACGGTTTAGAAATTAGGTATTGGACAACGATATGGGAGGATACCCTCATAGTTTTAATGTAAAAGAAAAACGATCATATAATAATAAGTGGACAGTTTGCCTTTTCAACAATTTCTTATTTTAAAAAATATAGTTCAAATGGTGAACTCACTACATTTCAATGTTCAAATAAAAGTACATTTAAAAAAATTAAACTACATATTTAATTAAAAATTTAAAAAAGTTTAAAAAAATTGAATTTTTTAAATATCCCTACTACTTTTTTAAATACTATAGTTGGGGCACGTTTAACTAGTCAATGGGTACTATGCTACGCCAGCCTTTTTACTAACTTTGGCGTTGTAGGATCGCCGGAATTGGCTGTTTATCGTTGTTTGGGGGAATAAATTTGAGCGATTTCATGTTACCAATTCTTTTGTTTTTTCATGTTCACACGGATTGTTCTGTATTCCTAAAAGAATTTCGGTTCCATTGTTTTAGCCTAATGTACACCATTTTGTCATTTGTGATTTCTGAATTTTTAGCGAATCTTATGCGATTTAATGTTTCTTTCAGGTAGATTTCGTATGAAATACTACCTATTGGGATCGTTCTTATGTTGGAATTTCTGAAAAATTTTTGCAGATCTACACCGATCATGACCCCTAGAACCCAAAACCACCCTCAGTAAAAAAGCTTTATCTATCTATCTATCTATCTATCTATCTATCTATCTATCTATCTATCTATCTATATCACTTTCTTCTGGACACGATAACTTTCGTAATTCAGTACCAATCTCTTCCAAACTGATACATAAAATCAATGGGCATAAAATCTCGGTCAAGTTCGTTAATGGGCAAAATCGGACCAAGGGGATGGAAATAGGGAGGGGTTTTGTGAAAACAGAAAACCCCCCATAACTTCTTAATTTTTGTACATATCAAATCAGTTTAAAGTTTATATTACTTCTAAAAATAGGGCCAAAAATTTATGTATCACAGATTTTTGATAAAGTTAAAAATGGGCTCAAGGGGCGCAAAACATAGGGTTTTTGGGAGAAAAAAATTTATAACTTCGTCAATTCTCAAGATATCAAATCCAATTAATTTTATCATGAATCTCCTTAACATTATCTACAACTTTTATACTCACAAGGTTTTGATAGGACCAATTCGTACCGCAAAAAAAAAAAATTAAAAACGAAAACAAAAAGGGGTTTGAAGAAGAAAAAAATCCATAACTCCGTCAATTCAAAAGATATAAAATCCCCATGAATTTATCATATATCTTCTTAATATTGTTTACAACATCTATATAGACAAGTTTTGGATAAGACCAATTCTTACAGCAAAAACAAATTAAAAATACATAGCGATTGAAGAAAAAAATCATCTTAGTAAGGGTGTATTCAAATCCAAACTCCTTATTTTCTGACTCATTTTACAATTCATTTTTGCTCTCAAAGGCTTCCAATTGGTACGTTTTCTTACTCAGAAACTATATAATGTACCGTAATGGTCGATTTTTTGATAGAAGCAGAATATATTTTTAAAAATGCTGTTAAAAAAGGCATTTTGAACCGAATTTACCGAAGCGGATTGCGTTGGAAAAATCATTGTATTAAGGATGCACTCAAATCCAAACTGCTTATTTTCTGACTCATTTTTAAATTCATTTTTGCTCTCAAACGCATTTAATTGGTAGATTCGCTTATTCAGAAACTATATAATGTACCGAAATGATCGAATTTTTGATAGAGGCAGAATATATTTCAAAAAATGATGTCAAAGTGGGCATTTTGAAAGGAATTTTCCGAAGCGATTGTGTTAGAAACGAAACATATTGTCCTTCTGAGAAAATAATTGTTTATATATCAAGTTTTAATTAATTGAACAAAAAATAAAAACACTGGTCGCTTATAAATCTCTTCAAAAATCACGTCAGCAAGTTTCATATTTTTTTAAATTAAAAATGAATCTGGAATTATGCCAGAAAATTTCGAGTTGTTGAGCATGGAAAAGTATTTTTTTGAATACCGCCCTAACATGATTCTTATAAAACCAGCTATTATATAAAAATGAAATAAAAACTCGTCGAAAGCGGCCAGATAAAATTGTTAAAGTGGATTTATCTCTAATCATGATTTAGTTTTTGTTTGTGAAATTAGTATATTTGACTTCGAAATCTACCCCTGCCTTTAGGCCGAGGTAGATTTCGGTAGATTTTTTTTTTTTTTCGCGGCGATTTTCTACATTATTAATAATACATCCAATTGTTAACTTTTAAGTCCAATACAATAAATATTATCCTTTTTTCAATGAAGTTTATTTGGAATTCGCGTACAGCAATTTTTGTGGTTTTTTTTTTTTTTTTTTTTTTTGGGGGGGGGGGGGGCGGTTACGCGACGATTTCTCAACATTCGCAAATTGAATCCAGGGGTCGATCCAGGCAAAATTTGGGGCCTATTTAGGGCCCTTTCACAAAAATCTATTTAATAAAATGGGCCCCTTCACAAAAACAAATTTAATAAAATGGGCCCCTTCACAAAAATAAATTTAATAAACTAGGCCTCTTCACAAAAATAAATTTAATAAAATGGGCCTCTTCACAAAAATGAACTTAATAAAACAGGCCTCTTCACAAAAATGAATTTAATAAAACAGGCCCCTTCACAAAATTCCTTTTAATAAAATAGGCCAGGCCCCTTTCGTAACAATCTTTTTCATAAAAACTGTTTTAAAATATGTAATTTGTAAATAAAACCAGGTCACGAAAAGCAAAAACTTTAGCAATGGGATTTAAAGAAGTTTTTGTTAATAAATTCTTGTTTCGAATTTGAGTAACTGGATTTCAACTTTCATTACAAAATGGTATTTTTCACAAAAATATTATAAAATTCACAAAAATAACTTTTACTTTTCACAAATTGGGCCCCAAGAATAAAAACCTACATCGACCCCTGGAATCCTATTTTTTTTCAATACAGAAACTTTTTTATCCTGCAATTTTTGAAGTTTTAGTCATTTATAATGCTATTTTCAGCGTTTTTTCGCGAAGATATAAAATTAATGATGACTTAATGTACAAAAATATTCAGAAAGAACTAATTTATAAGAGAAAAATTGTGTTTTAGTTCAGACACCCTCCCACCCAACCAGAAAAAAAAAAAAAAGACAGGAAATTTTATTTTAAAAGTGCGCGAACAAAAATCATATATTAAATTAGCTAGCAAAAAGCTGTATCATATTAAATTGAACAGTTTTTTTAATACATTCAATATAGAATTTATTGTAAATCACATGAAACGTGTATAAAATAAAAATTGTTTTCCCCCTTATTTTTAATAAAAATAAATGGTCTTCCCTGATTTGTTTGTAATAGAAATCTTCTTCGGAAAATCATAAAAGAAAACAGGAATTAATATTTTTAGCTTTTCTTTTCTAAATCAATTATTATTTAGTCCCAGATTTGAAAGCTTTCATTACAATAATAACAATAAATAAATCTACCGGTGTAATAAACTCATAGTAATGAATGCTAAAATTCAAAAGCTGTGCAGTGTTTTATTATGATGCCGAATAAAAATGTTATTGATATATATGTTAAAATTTTAAATAAAGATAAAATTCTTATTATTTAGCATTCAATTTTTATGTTTAAAACAAAAGAAATATTTGAAAATAATCTAATTATATCCTTACAAATTTTATTCAAATTTCAGATTCAATATAAATTTCCTCCTAAAAAGTATAATACCACTTTTTTCAAAATTATGTATTAAAATAAAAGGAAACACACATACACACCCTCTTACAATGTTTTTACAACACTTTACTCCCAATTATTTTTTCTCACAATGTTCACAAACAAATGCACATTTTTAGTAACTTTGAAGAAATTGTTTTAAACTAATCCAATATATTTAGATATTTTGCAATTTCGTTTCCAGTTAATTGATTTATGTCAAATTAAATTATAATTTAACTTATCGAATCAAATTAACTTACATTTATGTATAAAAATATAGTATGCATTATGAATAACTGGTGAATTTTTTCTTGTTTTTGTGTCTAAAATACTGTTAAAATATTGAATTTATAACATTGTTTAAAAGACAAATTAATTTAACTTCTGATCAATTCTTTCTAAGTAAAATAAGAATAGTTTAAACTTCTGTATGCGGAGGGATGGAAATCATATCGTGAATGTACTTAAAAAAAAAAAGGAAAATTTTTGTTATTTTACATATTCTTTCCATATGCTTCATATTTACTTGAGGTGAAATTTTCTAATCCACCAAAATTTTCTATCCAACGCGATTGCCCAGTAAATTAGATACATAAATAAAAATCCATTCTTAGACAACAATTGCTTGTAATTAATTTACCGGAAACTAAGAAAAACTGTTCGATTTCAAATCCCTTCAAATATCATGCCTGCAAGTATCCTGTTCTTACATTTAAAAAAGAGCCTTAAAATATAAAGTTTCCAGTTCTTGAGCGGGGAAAGATAATTTTTTTGAGAACAGCCTTACAATAAAGAACTTCTTTTATTCGTTTTAATTTGCAAAAGAAAATTTTCTTTGTTATTTTAAATGTTTCATCCATATGTTGGGTATGTACTTGGGGTGAAATTTTCCGAAAAATTCGAATCCACCGAAAATTTTTCTCTATATGTAATAGCTTAAAAAAAGAAACTTTTGATTGGACATCAAAAATCTACAATCTCTGATAATAAGAGGAGGCAATATCTATTGACCATCACCCCGCGCAGCTCTGTTGGGGGCCTAAGGTTGCTAGTTATTTGCTTGCACCGCGCCAAGTCCTCGCCAAAAACCTTCCTTGCGAATAAATACATTTCCTTGATTATTATTAGATATTTATCATAAAAAAGAATATATGCTAAGCTCAATCGATTTCGATTAATGAGTAAATCATTTTTCCTATGAAAATGAAGAGAAAAAGAGATTTAATATGCCATTTCTTTCATATTCAGTACAGAACTATTTATACCCCCTACGAGCTACGCTCGTCAACCTCCGTTCAGACACCGCAGACTCTAAAAGCACGCTAATTTGATCGGCTTTAAAAAGATTTCGAAAGATTGAATTATAATTTAAAAAACAGTGGCGATCTCCCTATAAACGGATTTCTATTCATTTCTCTTTGATTTGGGAATTTTAAGGCCAAATCAGCTGCTTGATTGTCATATACTTGATTATCCCGTCGACCAATTTCGCCAAATTATACAAATTGACATAATTTTTATTTTAAATAACGAAAGAACAAATAAATTAGTATAATATTAATAAAAATACAAATAAAACGTCGAAATAAAAATAACTTGATGACGTAGACAAGTGTAACTTGCTTAAAGTCAAGTGAATGTGACAATTACGATCAACCGTTATCGGCATTTAATCTTATAGTTTGGCGATAGATTTTTGGTAGACGGGATAACTAAGTACGCGATAAGTAGTACCAAAGATACAATGGCTGCTTTCGTCTTTGATTAAATAAAATCAATTAAACATTTCAAAATAAGCTAATATAAAATGAATTAAGTAAACAGAGTCTTAGTCTCCCGGTATTTTTTAAGAAAGCGAAAAGAAACTTCTTTTAAATAAGACGTTTTAGATGCATCGTTTCTAATCTGACGTAATTTTCACCAAACTTTTCTTTCTCTTTTTAATATTCACGTGAAAATACTTTTGTTAGAAATAAAATATTATTTGGGCTGTCCTAACAAAAACAGTTGAAAAGATCATCTCAAAATATCAAATAAATGTCTCGAGCAATTTTTGAATTTAAACTGTTTTGTAATATTATTTTTTTTTTCATTTTACGCAATAAGTTCAATGTGACGTAAATGTGACGTAATTTCTCCTATTTAAGACGTCTAAGGCATGTTAATGAATTTATTATTTTACAATATCATTTTCCTTTTAAAATTCACGTGTAAATATAGTTTTTATGACGTAATTTTAAATAAGTTCCTGCTTCTTATACGTGTTTTTTTTCTGTGTATAATAATCAAGTGTAAATAAATTTTTAATTTGAAGCAAACATTATTGTTTGCGCTGTTTATAAAGTTGGCAACAGTTTAAATTAATACCATTTTCTAAAATATGTAAAAAATATCTCTCGAAATGCTGAAAATTTGTATTTAAAATAGACATAAAATCTCAAAAAATGAGTCAAATTAAAAAAATAAATATTGTCTGCACACCGGGAATTACTAATGTAAAAAATGATCCAAATATGATTGAATTCCCATGTATAGTTTTTGCTCTTATAAAACTTTTTTAATGGAACGATTTTGTCCAACTTTAGCATTAAATATCTCTTAAAATAATTCTTCGATTTTAAAACTGTCTGCATCAGCGTGTATATCAAACATTTCTCTACAATACCACCGATTTTCATATTTTTGTATACAATATTTTTCTTAATATTAAAGAAGAAAGACCTCTGGTCACAAAATATTCACAAAATATGAACATGGAGAAAAAGCCATTAAAATTTTTAATTTGTATGTGTAATTACGCTGGGTGTAGTAACAAAATGTACAATATCTCGCAATATAATTGCCGGATGGGTAAAAATGAGGTGTTAAATATTCACAATTAAACAGGCTTTCATTTAATTTTTAAAAATAAAAATCGATTTTTTGATCAATTTTCAAGTAAACTGTCTCCTTAAGACGTTGGATATACACTTTAAAAAAACAAGACAAATATTTCTTAATCTAGCTCTTACCTTTTTAGGTTTATGAAAATATAATATATAGTAAAGTGAGGACAGACGCCGCGGTCGGACAGATGCCGCAGAGATTGCATTGGCGACACTAGCGCTCCCTACACCAATTTAAGAATTTCGTTGTGTGCCTAAGTGCTATGTGCTCTTTTGTATGCGTTTCCACCACTTAATTGTCAGTATTTATATATTTATGCCAGTTTTTATTGTTCGAACCTGAGTGGTGAGTTGCTAAAATTATTCTAATAAAGATTTATTACATATTTTAAGCCAAATAAACAGAGATTTCATCCCAAAACCGATTGCAACTGTAGACTAGATCCTCGTAGAATACAGACACGTGCTTGCATTTCTCTCACGTCGCTCCCATGACACAAAATGGGGGCGCAGCATCTTACACACCACTATCGGACAGATGCCGCACCGAGGTTGAGGGACAGATGCTGCAAAATATCTTTTTGTTTTCCCGTTTAATAAATACATCACAGTGATTTAAGTAGAACTTGCATTTAAATGAAACTATAGTAGCGCATTCTGCTACTTATCAAAATATTCTCAGCAACAATGTTGATTCACCATGTGTGAATAAGGAAACCATAGGCCGTTTACAACTCACCGTCACATTTTCACCGTCTAAACTGTTAAACAAAATATCTCCTATCCCAATGGTCAAAAGACCTATACAGACAAGTAAGAGAAAGCAAAAGGATGCAAATATTACAAGCACAGCGTTTATAAACAAGAAAAAAGAAGAAGAAAATAAAAAGCAAAAGAAACTAGAAAGCGTCAAAGAACTTCACCTTGGCGGAAGTAAAATATGCAAAAAATGGAAGGGAAAGATCAAACTTGAAAACACCTTACTTGAGGAAGAAACTAAAATATGATCCATCTTCTGACAATGAGTAAATAGTTCCTCTTATGGATTCTGATGGCAGTATTTGATTGGAATTTGATGACTCTGAATGTGTTGAGTGTCTGGAGTTTTATCAAAAAACAAAGTCTAAAGCGGACAGGATTCAGCGCATCAAATTCAATAATAGCTGCTTGGAAAAGGCTCACTTTACTTTTGCAACGGGAAGTGTGGTGTGATTGTGGACGAATGGAAATACAAAATCAAAGAATGAGAAGAAAAGCCAAAAATAAACAAGCTAGGGCCTAAATAGAATTAGAACTAGTACTTACATTAAACTGCAATGTTCGCCGGATGTAAACCAGTGATTTATGTATTTTTTGTAATTATGCTGTCTACTGTATCCAATAATTATGCGGTACATTCATGTAAATTCAAATGTTTTTCTTTTCATTTTCATTTTTTGTCTTAAGTTTTATTTTTTGAGCTTGCACTTTTGCAATTTCGTTAAACTTTTCACAATTTAGTGATATATATAATTTATGTAAGTTTACTGTTATTTATTTTCATTTTAAGTAGTTTGAGGAAATAAAAATGTGATTCACTTGAAAAAAAGTAAATAGCATAGCTTTTTTCTCCACGCGGCATCTGTACCACACCCTATGCGGCATCTTACCCAGCACATGAAAAATGATGTTAAAAAAGGACGTTTGGGAAAATAATTATGCCTGCTTTATTAAGAGGGCTTTAACTTGTTTAACATAGAAATTTGATTCTAAAGGGTTTGATTAATGATTTCTGGTACTTAGTTTGTTGTTTTTTGCTTTATTGTACATTTTACAAGAAGAAAAGTAAACCTGCGGCATCTGTTCCCACTTTACTATAACCTTTTCCGAGTTACCCACGATTCCGAAAAGCGTTTCTTTGTGCTTAGAAGTCTAATAAACGTGTAGATTTCAGAGATTTAAAGAAACATTTTTGAAACAAGTGTTTTCTTTTCTGTCCAAAATGTTTGGAAACATTTCCGAGTAGTTTTTACAGTGTGTTCTCAACCCCATTAGCATTTTTAATTTTCAGAGAATTTACAGCAGTCTTGCTTTGAAAACCTGCAAAGTTGCAGCAAGCTCAGCATGACAAGACTGAAAATTCATAACAAGACTGCAGCAAGATAACGCAAACGCCGAAGTCACCACACTTTGAACTTGCAGCTAACTTGTCGTGCAAGTTAAATTCATGCTGTATCAAATTTAGTGCAAATTAACGGCAAACAAGTAATTAAAAATACTGCAAACTTATTGCAAAGTAGTAATCTTTTCACGCCCCACTATCTGTTTACAACTGTTACACTATAAGTTTAACCCCTTCGGAGGGGTCCATAAACCTGATCAGGTCTATTAATGCGAACACGCCGTTAGAAGGTGCATGCATCGTTTCATCACCATAAACAATTTAAGATAATATTTGTACTTTTGAATACGAGCCTTTTTTGGTATTTGATAAGTATAGCGTTTAGAAAAAGCGGTGCCAACGCAATAAAATTTCTGCAATTTATGTGTATGTGTTGATTGTCTATTCTTTCAACAGAGGGATTTTTTGCTTTCATCACTTTCGTGAATTAAAGACAGTCTTGCCATCAGTTTCACAACAAACTATTCATGCAAGTAGGGGATGGTATGCCTTGCGGGAAATTTGCTGCGAATTTCTCAATTCAAATTTGTCACAGCACGATAATGTCAGATAAAATCAAACTTGCTGTTAATGTTCATGCTATCTGAGACAGTTCTCTGTACAGTCAGTTTTCTCTGCCCGAAGTATTCAGAAATATCTCCCAGTAGTTTTTGCAGTGTGTTCTTTACAGTTCTCTACAGTCAGTTTTCTCTACCCGGAATATAAGTTTTTCGGATGCTATCAATTCTCAAGTAAAAATTTTCAACCACGTGACTGAATTTGTACGTGCAAGAATAACAAAATAAAGTTGATTTTAATGTTAATGTTATTCATTTTAATGATTATGTTAATTTTGTTAATTCATCATGTTTTTTGAACTTGAAAATGTTTACTTGAGAATTGGTAGCATCCAAAAAACTGATATTTCCGGCTGAGAAAACTCTGTAAAAACTACTCTGAAACGTTTCCGAAAATTTCGTACAGCAGGAGAAACACCTGTTTCATAAAGGGTTCTTTAACTCCCTGAAATTTTTTCGTTTCTGAGGTTTCGTAAGGTGAAAGAACACTTCTCGGAAGAAGTAATATTATCCCTGTCCCTACCAGCGAAGACACTCACGAGCTAATGCTAATCCTATGGGGAGGAATTAATCTAATATCTTGTTTGCATTTCGACATTTTTAAATAATTTTGTGATTTTTTTATACTTATGTTTTTAGCAATTTATTTTTTATTAATTACATTTTTAAAGCGGATTTATTTTAAATTAATAGGTTTGTACTATTCATGATTTCTATTTAAAATTGATAGTATTAGATATATAATATGACACGTAACGAACTGTGTGTTTATGCTCTGAGTTATAGATGTCATACATGATTTATAAGTTTTATATGAGTTATATGCATATCACGAGATAGATAGATTTTTAAGTTTGATAAATTCATTCCATTTTGTCGACACAGCAAGTAAACCACCATGAATAAATAATAAATTATGGAAAGTTCAGCAAATGCTCGACAGATTCTGTAGTGTCTGCTTGAATTTACCAGGCGATCCAGGGAAAATTTACCATAGATGAGCAGGGGAACCTGCAGAGCCACAGGGGAACCATAGATGAGCAGGGGATTACCAGGGAAAATTTTCCATAGATGAGCAGACGATTCCTTTTTTAGGACGTGCCTCAGTAAAGCAGTATATAAAAAACAAACCACATCTGTTGTAACAGCATCACCTGGCCTGGGATAGTTTTAAATTTTGTAGTATACCAGTGGGAAAGTGCAGACCTGGTCCACAAGGATCTAGGCTTAGGACCTGCTGTAGTCCTTACTCTGGTTCAGACCTAGTTTTATGTACTTCGATCGTTATTTCAACAAAATACTGCTTCTGAAAAAACTAAAAAAAAAAAAAAGAAATTTGAAGGATCAGGCACAATCCAAACGAAGTGAAGGGCATACCATTTGTCAACGGCTCTTAAGAGGTGTGCGAGCATTGAGCACGTCTCAGAAAATGAAATTGTAGTGGTGTGTCCAAAACCAAAAACTGTTTCAAACATTTTCATTGTGGCTGATGAAATTATCTCAATAAACAACAACTTTTTTTTGCTTAAACTTTTATTTTTAGATATTTGCACAAATAATCCCACACTGCACAATTGTATTGATTTAGCCCAAAAACGGCTGCATTAAGGCCGAACTTGCACAGTTGTGCGGGCCCTCCCTTGGCATAACCTGACATCGGGTATCTTTTTTAATATATTTTTTCAATCAAATACGATCCAATCGATAAGGGGAAACCGCTCAAACTTTCAATTTCTACCAAAAAAAAAAAAAAAAAACCTCCTTAAATTGTCTTAAATTGTTATTGTCACGTATCTGGAACGTCAGCATTCATCGTCTATACGGAGGTTCTGAGTGTTAAATGATATATAGAATATAAATTCTACTATTGATAAAATTTACTAAAGGTTTAATTCCGAAGCTAACTATCTAACAATGATTCATACTTTTTCCGTTTAATTTTAAAGCGACCTCATTTAACTTTGAGAGTGTATCATACCATTAAGATGTAACATATTTATTTTTATCTATTTAATCAGCATCCAGTACCCAAAAAAATCTAATGAACTTACAAAAATTGATCAAAAACTGTCTTTCAACTTTGGTGTGAAAATGTCTGTCAAAATATTTGTCGTTTTGTTAACAAGACTCTTGTTTCATAATCTAATTCAATAAAAGGCCATCTTCCAAGCGGTACATTTTTTTACCAATATATCCCAAGAAAAATTTGCTTGGTAGGTTTCGACAACATTTGCAGTAAAAATAATCTCCGCGGTAGGTTCTATAAAATTTGCGAGAAAAATCTAGAAAAGACGATTTTTCTGTGAAAAAAGTGGTAATCAAAAATCAGACCATTTGTGACCCCAGCATTTGATAATATTTGCAAATTTAATTACACATTATTGATTCTTTTTAATATGGAGGCGAGATTTCTAGCAATAATGCACAGTAAAAAAAGACAGAATTTTCTTTATATTAAAAATAATGTAACTATATGAACGAAAAATACAATAATCTCTTCAGAATTACCAACGATTCCGAAAAACTTTCTTTATATTTGGAAACCGCAGAAACCCATATATTTTCGAGGTTTAAGGAGAATCATTTGTAGTTTTTATAGTGTATTAAGAGTTTTCTCAACACGTAATATAAATTTTTTGGATGCTATTAATTCTTGAATAAATAATTTTATGCTCAACAAACTGAGCCAAACATGATAAATTAACAGCATTGATATTAACATTAAAATTAATATTATTCTGTTGCTCTTGCTTGTATAAATTCTGTTTCTCAGCTGAAAATGTTTACTTGAGAATAAATAGCAACCTAAAAACCGGTATTCGATTTGAGAAAACTGATTGATACACTGTAAAAACTACTAGGATAATGTTTCCGAAAATCAGTGGCAGCAAAAGAAACTTTGTTTTTATAAATGAGTCTTTAAATCTCGAGAATATATTGGTTTCTGGGGTTTCTAATTATGAAGAACGCATTTCGGAATCATGGGTAACTAGAAAAAATTTATTGTGTATTTTCGCACGTGGTTATATTATATTTTTGTTGGTTAAGAAACATTTGTCTTTTTTTGTTATTAGTTTAATAATTATCTGAATGGCAAGGTAGACCATAATTAAATTAGCAAAACTTTTTCTTTAATTAGGTCGGTTGGTTTAAAAGGATTATAAAATTAAAGCTCTTCAAATTTTAATTGCAAAATCTTATTTGAAAATATGAATTTTTTGAAAAGATTATTTACGCCTCTTCTGAGTAAAATAAATCGATTTTATGAATATTAATTGCATATTAGCTTTTAACATGATAGCATACGTCTTCTTTTTAAGGTATCACTGTATCCATTTTACACTGTGAGGGGGGGGGGGGGTAAATTGGTAATGTTCAATATTAGTTTAAAACGTTACATAGCGTAAATCAGTGATTTAACAGCTGCTCACCAGTAGGTCGATTATCATCATTGAATTTTAATAGAATTCTTCGTCTTAGTTAACTGGAGAAATTCTGTCATTAAATAAGGCTATTTAAATTTAGTGGCGACGATTCGCTCTCTGGTGCGCAGCTGTTTCACAATTGGTATATATAACAGTTGAAAATGTTATTTAAAGATTACATTATTATATACTTATGTAATAATTTCATTTTTACGTTTGAAATTACTTATATAATTTATAATGTCCTCAATTGTCTAAGAGTGGTTCTGACAGAATTTTAATAATTCGACAAAATCCCTATTCATCAATATCAACTCTTTCATCAAAGGAATAAAAATCACTCTTTTCTGATTTTTTTTCAAATACTTGATAAGGTATTATTCATTGCCAATATGGAAATATTTTCAATTACCTGACCAATGAGTTTAGAAATAGATTTTTTATAATGTATTTTATTAACATCCTTTTATTATTTTATTTTTATTTTTTGATGAATGCTTATAGATATCTTATGTTCCCACGTTTCTTTTCACATTTGTTTACTTTATTTTAGACTTAATTTTAACCCTTAAATGCCCGATTTTTCAAAAATCATTGTAATAATGTTTTTCGTCTTTCATTTTTTAAATAAATCATGGGAAAAATACTTAAAAAAATCATATTTTGTTTTAAGTATGGTTTACGGCTAAAAAACAGTTTGTTACTAATCGGCAGTACTGGTCTTTAATTGAAAAAATAATTTTCCTTAATAAAATTCTATAGTATTAAACACGCAAGAATTTTAGGAACTATAATAAGAAATAAATTTTACTTGCTCACTGCAGAACAAAATAGGGTATTTCGCTATCTTCCAAACAAAACAAAAAGAACAAGTACCAACAGTTGAAAAAATAAATCTATCTTTATTCTTAAACAGCACAAGTGTTGTCATCTACATGTTGAAAATCTATTTAATAATATTTTCAGAATGTATTTTATTGGCAACATTAGGCATTATAGCTTCAATGTTATTCTAAGAGTATTTTAGAGCCTAAATTGGGTACGTTGCCGAAAAGCCACACCCGGCATTTAAGGGTTAAAATTTATTTCATAGCTAATGAATTGAATGGGAATATCTGATATGACTTAAAAAATAAAATATTTTACAGTTTTCTCACAAGCAATCTTGAAATCTATAATAATAATAATAATAATAATAATAATAATTTAAAAAAACGCAGCACTATAATATCTCATCATAAGACAGCCTGTAATTCATTAGCTGTTAAATGTGAGTTTAAAATGTTTCAGGGAGAGGAAAAATCTTGATTTGGCCAACGGCTCCAGATATCCTTGGAAGGTCTCTGACATCTATACGTATTTTAATGTTATTTTCTTTTGAAGGTTAAGAAATCACTCACATCTTCCACAGAAGGTATCTTTATTTTCACGAACCCTTTCTTCCGGTAGTGCTAGTCCTTAATTTTCAGGTCAAATAGCATCTCATCCTTTGGTCTTGGATTGCGCAAATCATGTGGCGGAGGGGGGAAAAGCTAAAATTCATTTCTGAAGTTGGAAGGATTAATATGGATAGTGAAAGACCATATAATGCAAGAAAGTGACGAAATTCGCTCTGCAAAGAAGATTTTAAAAAGTAAGATGAATGCACTCTTAGATTAGGATCAAGTTTTAAAAAGTTCCTGACAGGAATCTAAGAAATTATTTACGAAGTCACTTTAAGTGTAACACATTTTCTGATTGAAGTACAGTGCACATGGTTAACCTTCTGGTTTTTACGTGTTAAATTATTATATTTTGAAATGGCAATTTTACTTAATAAGTGAAATCAAATGAATACCACATAGATAGAAGAAACATTTTATTAAATAAATTTTCAGGTTTAAGTTCAAGATATGTTTATTTGACTTGGGAAAAATGTAGAAAGTTAGGGTCTAATAGTGCTTTATTTTGAAATTTTATGAAAATTGTAGGTTTTCTTGAAGAAAGTTTCAAAAAGAGAGTGGTCATTTCAGATTTACCTACGAAAATTATGTTAGTTTAAAAAATGTAGAATAGATAAAATAAATAGATATATAAATAAAATAAACAATCTGAACACAAGTCTTAAGTTCAGTTTTAAAATTTAAAAAATAAAACTGTTTCTACCGAAGTTGGTTTATGGATTTCTATATTTCTAATAGATTTTTGTTATCTCTAGTATGCATGCCAAACTCAAACAATTCTTACATAAAATTTGGGTTAATTTGAACCAGGTAAATATGATAAATAAATAATATAAATAAATGTATAAATAAAAAAAGTACTTTTTTTTTGTAGCGAACTATATCTAAAACTACTTTATTTAAAATGTAAGTTAACTACAACAGTTTGTTTTAAAAAATTGCGACTAAAAGCTACTTTCAAAAGTAGTTTTACTACTTCACTACATTCCGAATTTATCCAAACATTCAATTTACACTCAACATACAAGAAAATGATCTGTGCTGTTCTACAAAATATTAATTCATACACATATTACAATTGTCTTAGCGAAATTAAGGGGTCGATTCACCTTTCTTCCTCGGTCGTGAAATCCCATGTTAACGTACGGGAAAATTTAATTAGGTGGTTACTTAATTACCGCATTACTTAATATAATAAACGGAAAACGATTTTCACCATAGCAGAGTAGACGTAAATTGCCTACGTGGTGCGTTTTTAAATAATGTCTACTTAAATTTTAAGTATTTTTGATTGACCCCAGAACATGTAGATATGCTCTTAGGAGCAGGGATTTTTTTTATGAACTTTTGAGACCGTGACAAATTCGTGTCAGTAATTCTGATCTTATTCTGTAAGACACAACTTTCGGGAAAACTAACGAGAAATTTTCCAACAGTGAAATAAAACAAAATTCATTGTGGATTTATAAAGAAAGAAACCAATCTAGACAAAACACTTAGAAAATTCTGGGAGATAGAAAGTAGCGACGTTGAAAAACCAAAAAATAAAGAGACTTTAATTTGTGAGAAACATTTCATAGAAAATTATAAACGAGAAAGAAACCGGTAGATATGTTGTTAAAATGCCCTTAAAAGAGGATCCAACTACTTTAGGAAATTCTAAACAAATTGCAACGAAAAAATTAAATTCTTTATGCAATCGTCTAGCAAAAAATCCTGGGTATTTAAGATTATATTCAGATTTAAATACACATACACACACACACACACACACACATATATATATATATATATATATATCAACAGTTAGGCCACATGGTTGAAGTTAACGAAAGCGAGGAAGAAAATGGATCTTATTACATTCCCCATCATCTTGGAGTGTATATAGAGGAACAGAAAAAAGTAGATCAACGCCTTTGAGAGTAGTACATAATGCGTCTTCTTTAACAACTAAGGGAAACTCAATTCTATACAATATAACGGTGATGTAATACAAGATGATTTATTTTCAATTATGGTGAGATTTAGGAAATATATCTTTGATTTCACTGCAGACATTCAAAAATATATAGAGCAATCTCTGTCCATCCCGATCAGAGAGAGCTTCAAAAAGTTTTGGTAGGAATGTTCTAACGAACCAATTAAAAATTTTGAATTAACAACATAGTTACTTATGGTACTGTTAGCGCCCCCTTTTTAACCATGCGAACTCTACTTCAGTTGTCTAAGCGGGTGAAGGAAACAAGTTTCCTCTAGCAGCACCCATACTCAGAGAAGACATGTGTATGGACGATATTCTATCTGGAGTTGATTCATTAAGTTCTGCATTAAAGTTCCAAAATCAGTTAACAGAAATTTTAAACAATGGAGGAATATTATTACATAAATGGTCTAGTAATGCTCCAGAACTTTGTGAAACAAATAACAAGATAGGCACCTTTGGTGATTCAGAGGAATTTAAAGCGTTGGGTGTTTTGTGGAAATCGAAAAAAAAAATTGTTTAAGTTTCAACGTTAAAGTTAATAATGAAATAAATGTCACTAAGAAGCAAGTTTATTTGATCCCTTAGGTTCAGTATATCCTGCTATAATCAATGCAAAAGCATTCATGCAGAAGTTATCGTTATTACAATTAAATTGGGATGATTTGCTATCGGAGAAAGAGGCTAAGGAATGGAGAGAATTTTCTGATACCTTACAATTAATTAGTAACATTGAGATTAGCAGGTATATTTTACTAAAATATGAAAATATGATTGAATTACATGGTTTTACAGACGCGTCTGAAGCAGCCTATATGGTGCGGTAATTTACTGCAAATCAGTAACAGAATCTGGTCAAGTGTCTGTAAAATTAGTGATTACACTGTAATTTGAAATGTCTGAAATTTAGACACTTAAGTGTCTGAAACGGAGTGTTCAATTTTCAGATGTTTTGAAGTGTCTTATTTTTTTCAGACACTTTTTGCGTCTGAATTTCAGACACTTCAACCATCTTAATCACAGCCATTTTTTAAGTAAGCTTTATACGTAGCTATATTGGACCTTGTTGAATCCTAGAAAAATGCACGTATCATGCGCCATGATCCTGCCCCCTCCACCCCCACACAGCCTGATTTCAGGGACTGCCAAATTTGGTATGCAATTTTTGTAAAGCTGATATTTTAAATCTTTTTCGACATTGTACCGAGTGTAATCAATATTTTGAACTTCTATAGTAGAATAAGATTAAAAACAACAAAAAAAATATTTATCTAAATACAGCAAAACCTCTTGATAGCGGGCACCTCGGGACCAGGGAATTATTACACTTTTCGGAAATGTCTTCTTTTCTGAGGTAAAAGTATATAAAAAATGCAGAACTTCATACGGACAACTTTATTTAGCGAACACCCCGACAAATTCAGCATTCCCGAGGAGCCCTAGATTCAACAGTTTTACTGTATTGAATTTTTTTTTTTAATCATATTCTACTTTAAAAGTCCAAAATATTGATTATAATCTTTGCAATGTAAAAACAGATTAAAAATATAAGCTTTTCAAAAATTACATATCTAATTTGGGGCCTCTAAAATTAGACGAGGAGGGGAGAGGGCACTACCTAGTTTGCCCATGCTTTATCAAGTCCTGTTGCAAAAAATCCAAGCCGGCATTATGGTTCGCTAAATCGAAATGTCCGGTATTCGGGGGTGTCTATTATGGAGGTTAATGGACATCCCCAAATACCGGACATCTCTATTTAGCGAAAATCTTTTTAAATCCAGAATGCATACATATTTCTATACTTTTACCTCACAAAAGCAGACTCCGATTGTCGAACAAATTCCGGATTCCGAAGTGTCCGCTATTTGGCCTTTACGGTATTTGGATAAATATATTGTTTGTTTCTAATCTTGTCCTAGCGAATTTTTCCGCAACCGATTAACGAAATTCACAGTTTTTTTTATAAGTCGATATCACATTTTTAAGAAACATAAATATTGATTCAAAACTATTTTTCGGCAAGTAAATGTCTTTTCAATGATACCTATTAATTACAAAGTACTGATTTTATAGAATTCTGCAGAAATAAATGATTCGCTGAATCGCGCAATATTTATATATTTAAATGAAGTGATTGCAATATGTTGATTTCTAAAGAAATCAACCTAAAAGAAGCACGAATACAGAACGTTGAAAATGGCTTAACACACTATTCCTTTCTGTCTCAACTAGCCTACAGCGTACCTCATGCAATTAAAATTCAGCATTTCTGAGAATTTTTAAGATAGCAAAAACCGGAGGGAGAAAATAACTTATACATAACTTAAACAAATTCAAGCTAACAAAAATTTTAAAACATTATTCAGGGTTGCCACGCTTCAGGCAAATTTCCAGGTGAAATATCAGTATTTGTTTATAGAAAAATAAATCTACGTTAAACGCGCGAAACTTCGCCTTGTTTAAGGAGAGATTTTCTGTAAGAAAATACTTGGTACTGAAAAATTTCCTGGTCTGGAAATTCCCTGAAGCGTGGCAACCCTGTTATTACAAAAAATCCGTATTATCTCCAACAGAACTTGTATAAAACTTATTCAAATCCCAAATTACGCAGCATTGGCACTATTGACATTTGTGTCTTTTTTATTTTTTATTTTATTTTATTTTAACTTTATTAAAGTGTTTCAAAGAACTTAAGGTGATTATCTTAACCATGTAAAATAATTTTCCAAGTTTGCAAGGTATCTATTTTGTAATAACGAAACTTGTACGAATCTGGGACAAATATTTTATTTAAAATATGCTTAAAATTATTTACGAGTCAGATGTTCGCCCAGAGGTAAAATTGAATGTTTGTTTCAGATAATTTACTTAAAAATGCGTAAAAAATGAATTTAAGAATGAAGGAGTTTTAATCTGAGATTTAGGAATTTTTCAATAATTTTATGAAAGAATAGGAATTAAAAAGAAGAAAAGTTTCTAAAGCATTTTAAATATTTATGGACATTTTCAATGGAAATAGAATAGAAGGAAATTTCCTTCTACACTACACATTTGTGAATATGCCGCAGCATTTTTTTGCTTTTGAAGAGTGGTTTGATAAAGCTTTCCATGCCGATAGAAAAGAGTTCCATTTTAACAAAATTTTGAAAGTTAGGACTTACTAAGGACCCCCAACTGCCAGATCGGGATTTTGTCGAGAGTGGTGTCGTTGAAAAGCTCTTACCATGGAGATTAAGGAAATGTATACAACTACCATTCCGAATGCAACTGGTGAAGAGTTATAGGCCAATGTATTTCTGTCATTTATTGATTTCTCCAGGTCGCTAGCTATGCTGGAAAGACAATCTGCGTGGTAGAAAAGACAGTTTACAGTACAGTTATGTAACCTGATGTTACCAGTGTGAAGTTGGTGAAGGTTCCATGTTCTCTCTAATAAGAAACAGAAGATTGTGACCACATTTTCACAATCATACATAATTAATTGGACTGCGCTGATTTGGAGTATGCTTTAATGAACACCAGGAACTAACTCCTCGCCCACCTTCGATGACATGCGTCGGTATTCCTTTTAAAAGGCTTTAATGGACCTTATGCAGGTGATGTCAGACGCCAGAGCTGGCGGTATATTGATCTGTTATTCTAGCCACTGCACCGCCAGAATGCCAGTATGCGCAGGGGCAAACACCGCTAGCAGACGACTTTAGCTTAGACCCAGGTTGAGTGCATACATTTTAGCTGAAAATTTGCAAACTTGGGGAATTTTCTCGCATGCAGATTAACATTTTGAATTTATGTTACAATATATTAAGTATATGCTGCTACAACGAAGAATTTTTTGCAGTATTTTTAACAAACAACCATTAGTAGCACCATAAACTGCTATGCTAAATACCGCCGGCAGACGAATTTTAGCTTCGATCTCAGGTCGCGTGCATAAAGTCCATTAGAGACACGGATCCCGTCTTTTGATCAGTTAAACAGGCAGGCTTTAAATTAACTAATAAAAATAAACCTGTATAATAAATATTTGTACTAATAAAAATACCCTAATAAACCTGTGACAACTACGAAACACACCCTTTCCCTGTGTGTACCTGGTGTTGGAAACACTCGTGCTTCAGCCATTTCTATTCAGAAACGCACTACCATCCGTGAAGTTACTTTTTTCACCAAGCATAAACTGTCTTTTCTGTAATCCGTCAATTATCTTTTCTACCACATAGAGTGTCTTTCCTGCATAGCTGGCGACATGAAGAAATCAATAAATGACAGAAATAATTCAGCCTATAACTCGTCACTAGATGCATTCGGAGGGGTAGTTGTATGGATTTAACCCCTTTACAGCGAGCCCCTGTATACTTTTTTATCTTTGGAGAACCGTTTTTTCAAAATAATAAATTTTAGTCTAATTTAATCGCTGAAATTATGTGACGAGATAATGTGAAAATTACTGTTCGAAAATAGTGGTGTTCAAATTTAAGGATTTTGCACACTCTTTACGTGCTCTCACACGAAGGGTATAAAGTATTTGCACTCAGAAGTGTTCATGCCCTTGGAAATATGTCTATATTCATTCCTTCATGCGTACATTGCAACACGCTTTAGGCAACTATTTTAAACCAGCTTCCTCAAAAGGTAACACAGTCATCTACACTAATGTCTAAAAGTATTGTATATTTCAATAAATTATTGTTTTTTAAAAGCATTTTTGTTGGAAAATATTGAAAATTCAGACACATAATAAGAAAACAGTAAGCAAACTAGTGGTAATTATGATTTTTTTTAAACCAATCAAATCAGCCGTTTCAGAGAATTGGACGACAAAAGCGTGAATTGCAAAGTAGTTGTATTGTGATAATATGTGACCATTTTAATTTTTTGTTGTTTCTAGTGGTGATTTCGATCATTTTTGTTGATGATAATTTAATAACGTAACAATGGTTGAATTTACACGTGGACGTGCTATCGGTGTGATGGAGTCTGGCCGGTATCAGGCCGATGTTGCCGAAGCTGTTGGTATCGACCAATCTACGGTTTCGAGACTATTGCAACGCTCATTTCAACCGTAAATGCTAGTGAAAGTCCTGTAGAAGGTCGTCCGCGTATAAAATCATCATCAGATGACCGATTTGTAGTATTAATTGTCTGGCGCAATCGAACAATCCCTTCAAGAGCAATAGCAGCAGAGTTAAATGTGCTGGTGGGCCGCTAGTTTCGCGACAGACAGTAACAGGCATCTTAGTCACCATAATCTTTATACTAGGCGTCCAACAATATGTGTCTCACTTACCTCTCTTCACAGGCGTGGTCGCATCAATGGTGCAGAGGCGTACGTCCATTGATCATAATTCCAGTCCATACGTGTATGCCACCTCTCCTGTGTTGATGCAATTCAAGTACAAATGTTGTGTTATATCGCAAGCCAATCTCTCTCCAAATGACAACACGTAAACTAAACCTTGATTCATCAGAGAACCTTACATTGCTCCATTGGTTTGCGGTCCACACTCTAAAATTGGGAGGAGCGAAAAATTCACTCTTTAAAAGAGTGACAGGCATTTTCACTCTTTTTGGAGTGAATTTTATAAAAATACATTCCTTAAAGAGTGGAATTTTCCACTCTCTAGAGAGGAGTGAAATGTCTCACTCCTGAAAGTGTGACGTACGTATGCATTGCTTATTAACCAATTAGAACTGCAAGGCGACGACACCCTTAAAATATAAGAAAAATGATCACTTTTTCGTCCGCCATCTTGGGATTAACAGATTAGGATATCATTAAAATTATTCTTTATGGAATACATAAAAGAAAGGTAAGTCTTATTTAATTTTAAGCAATTATCTGTGTAGATATGTGGAATGTTAAGATTATGAGCTAAATAGTTGTATGTTGTATAAAAAAAGATTGATTGTGGAGTGCTCAAAAGTGATTGTCTATTATATTCCTTCATGTAGCGGTTTGAAATATAATTGTTTTAACAAATGGATAACACACAATGCTTAGCAAAAAATCAATCAAAACTTCATTACTTTGGGCGATGTGAATGAAAAAAATGATTGTAAATATTTTATTCTTCCCATTCAATGCTGTGTTGCAAAATATAATACTTTTGCCAACGATAGAAAAAAAAAAGTTTTATCTCTTTCGTTTGAAAGGCTGACTCAGAAGATATCTGGATTTTTTCAAGGAAATAAAAATCTGGCGAAATTAAGCTTGCTAAAATAACATTTTAATGTGATAGACGAATGCCTTAATGATTCAAAATAAAGAAAAAATGATCAGCAGCGAAATTTTTTTTATTTAACTATAGGTTTAAGTTAAACTTGCGAGTTTAATTTTCCTTACCATTTTACCACTATAACTTTCAATTTTCTTCTAAATTTTTACTTATAAGGAATTTGCATAGTACTCACAGGACCTTCAAATAAGAAATAATAACAATTTGGTATTTTTAGTACAAAATTTTGGTATAACATTGTCTTAAAGGGGTGTTAAAGAAGGGACGGAAGGGAAAAAAAGGGACGGTAATGAAAAAAAAGGGATGATAAGGATGGGACTGTAAGGAAAATTACCACTATTTTTAGGTAAATCACGTTAAGACTAAGTGATAGCCACACTGTTCATTGATTTTTAGAAACATTTATTTACCTTGGATTAAATTTAAAAAAAAATAATTTACCTCGAAAAGCGCAGGAATAAACTTTGGAGACGGTAAGACTACCAATAAAGCCACGATGCTTGAAATTGATATTTAAATGCTGATTTAAATTCTGCAGTAAATTTCATATCAAAGAATTTTAGACATTCTTTCTCTAGCATACTTCTGTATGAGAAAAAACTTGAAAAAAAAAATTCTGTGGCTGCATCTGAAGTGATTTTCTGTATAAGTTTAGCAAGAGGGATGGTAAGGAATCTAAAACCCAGGGACAGAGTTCAAAAAATAATATCAACCGTAAAGATGTGTGCAGGTTAAATTTTTGCTAACATATTTATATAAACAATTGTCCCAGTTTCGGAAAAAAATTACATCGAATTACTTTTATTGAAACAATTTTATACAGACAGCTCCAAACTTAAAAATCAGCATCAGGGGCACGGGACGGTATAGGAGTTTTCCTGGTATTTGGACCCCCAACATCGACCAAACCTTATTTATCTCGTTAATATTGTTATGCAATCATGAAATGGGATGTTCCCCAGTATATGAAAAAAAAGAAAAAAAAGAAACACAATAATATGTACTAAAATAAAAATTATTATTCAGGGACATAAAAGTCAAAAATTGTGAGAATGCCCCATTTATCATCATTGTTATTGTTTTGCAGTTAAATATGATATTTGATGCTTATGATATCACGAAAAGGTTGGTATATTATTTTTTTAATTGCATGTAAGCATTTTTCTGCGTTTTATGATTTTAAAATTTCGAGACTGAGTGATATAAATAAATTTAATTATAGACATTTTGCATCAGTTATTAAATTTTCTTCTATTATAAACGCATTTTCTACGTTTTTGATACACGTAATTTTTGGCACTAAACAATAAAACATGACATTTAAGCATTGAAATAAAATGTTTTTTATGCCAGTTTTGACGTTTATGGATAAGACTGCGTTAGTATATTTTTTTGAAAGTTCATATTTACTTACATAATATAGGACTGAATATTGTTTTAACGATATTAATAACTACTTTTTTGCATTAAAATGTTTTTGAGACAATAAGAATATTTCTAATGCAGTCATTTACTTTATTTTTAAATTTCTTTTTTTCTATTTCCGAGATCAATCTTTTCCTATAAAACATATAAAATCTATTCTGTTCATATTCACAAAATACAATATCTACGTGAATAAAAAATTTAAATTAAATATGACTTATCGTGTCGTTTCATTAATAAGTATTGTATTAATTCCATTTTTCAGCAATATCGGACGAAAATTAGAAATCATGATTAAGTTAAGGAATATGTTTAAAAGAAAAATATATACATATTTCAGAGAGCCTAAAATTTAGACTCCATGTTCATATTAAATAAAACAAAAGCAAATCAAAGCGGATAATAAAAAATTACACATTCTTAATATTTAAATCATGCTTAGAACTTATTTAAAAAAGATGTGAGTTTATAAGTATTGTTTTTTAAGTGGGAAAATTAAAAATATTTTAGAACAATAGGACTTTGCAAAAATAGCAATAATTTAAGGAAAGTGTACGGTTTTATATTTAAAACAAAAATTAAAATCAAATCAAACATTATTAAATATATAACATCCACCTATTAAAAAGTTATTAATAAAACTTTAAAAGTAATATCTTTATAGGGCATGCAATAGAAGCAAACACAAAGGATAAGATTGGAATGAAATATTTTAGTTTATTTCTGTCAGTAATCTAATTTAAATTCGTATGTAACTTTAACTGAATTTTTCCTTAAAAGTTCAATTAGTGTTACAAACTATGAATTAAATAAATATTGCTAATAAAGTATTTTATTCCAATATTTACCACGCTTGTATCTGTTTTCATTGCATGCTGTAAAAGATGTGATTCTTTTAAAATCACCATAAAAAGCAAAAGAAAACAAGAAAGAAAAATCATGCGTACGGATTATGAAACACTTTCCAACACTCCTTGAAAGCTTTAACAAAACTTCGTTATTTAGGGAAATAAGGTAAATAAGATAACTAAGTGAACATTTAAAAAGTTTATTTGTGCAGTTACTGTCCATAGCGAAATGTTTATTCCAATTATTTTGAACAGCCCTGTATTTGATCTGTATGTTGATATATATACTATACAATGGGAAAATTTAGTTTAGCAAGAAAAAGCATAACAGGTTGAAATTTCTTTCTCAGCGATTTATACTAATAGATGTAAACACATTTGAATACTTTTGTAAAGACCTGTAGTTTACCTAGTACCTTTATCACGCCACTATTTAGCTAAAATTTAATTCAAACTAAAACACTCTTAAAACTACTGAAATCACATTTCCAGAAATTATCATCCATAGACGGCAAGTATCCAGTTCTTTGCGTGGCCCTTTATATCATTTTATTAGTATTCTACAAACATTTCTTAATAAACTAAATGCATTTCAACGTAAAAATGTATAACTCATCTAAAAACCATTTTTAAGCAATTTGCGCTCATGCCCAGTAACCTTTACGAATACTTTCGTATAGCCCTGTATATAAATTATAGCATTTATACACACTATATAGTATTCATAAATATAGGGAAACATAAAAGCGCATATCATAATTCAAAATTCATTTCCAGCAATCACCGCTAATGTACAGTACTTCTGATACAGTATAGTATCTGAAATCTTTTGTGTGTCCCTGTAAATTACACCAATGCACTTCGCATTATACTCGAAATAACTTATAGTAAACCTCGGCGACATATATCAATTTCATTATATATGAAGTAGTTTAACATAGTTAAAATACGCCGCAAATAATTCCCCCACCCTATATCATTATGTAACGGAATTCTTTTGCGTTGCCCTGTAAATGAATAATAACTATACTTTGCACCGCATATTATACAGAACGCATATTTTAGTGCATTTCATAAATGCGTATAAATTTTGTTACGTCTGGATGCGTGTAACATCATTAAAAATCATTTGAAACGATTTTTTCCTATTGGCCGTAATGTAACGGAATAATTTTGACTGTCCCTGTAGATGAACTAAACATGATACAAACTTCATTTGAAATAGGGTTTGTGCTATGGTAGAGGTCACTAACATCCAAAAATTTCAGAACGATCGGAGTATATTTACGAGAGTTAGAGTGCGTACTGACGGACAGACGTACAGACAAACCGAAGTCATAAACACTTTTCAACTTTGTTGGAAAGTGTTAAAAAGAATCGACTACATAAATAATGAACATTCACTTCTATGAAAGAGTGACTGTTCACTCCTACCAGGGTTGAAAAACCGCACTCCTTTTGCAAGAGTGAATAGTCACTCCTCCGAAAGAGTGATTATCCACCCCTGTTTAGAGTGAATATTCACTTCCCAGGTGTGACTATTCACTCTTTCAGGGGGTCAAAAATTTCACTTTTGCTCAGAGTGAATAGTCACTCTAAAGAGGTTGGGCATATTTTGACTCTGCGATAGAGTGACTATTCACTCCTCCGGAGTGAATAATCACTCCTTTTTATTTAGAGTGCATTCTATGTGCTTAGTGGTTAGAACAACAGCACGGTATGCTGTAGTTCCAGGTTCAATTCTTGGCCAGTGATGTGAGATGGGTAAATACCCAGCGGTTAGGCATTTATATTTTGGGTATATACCCGGGTATTTACCCATGCCTAGGGTAAGTACCCCAAAACTCGTTATTTTCATATTTCGCTGTAAAATATCATATCTTGAAGAAAATCTTGAAATCATAGGTTACAATGTTTCAAATATGATAGCAGCTTTCAGTTTAGCTAAAGAAAAATACCTGCTTGTTGTACGATTCAGTGGCCATTCCCATCTTTTCCATTTACAATGTTCTGATATTTTAAGATGCCAGTCAATTAAGCATATATATATATATATATATATATATACACTGAAGAGCCAAAACATTATGGCCACCTACCTAATAACACTTGGTTCGCCTTTGGTACGCAAAAAAGTTGCAACCCGCCTTGGCATGGATGCCACAAGTTCTTGGAGTAGAAGAATAAAGGGTTGCGGACGAAGATGGGCCGCTCGCCGCGGCGGTTGACCCCCCCACCCACCCCCAACCGCCGCCGAGACTAATAATAAGCTAGAAAAAGCAAGGGGTCGTCGGGTAGCTTCATCGCCCCGAGCCCTCCCTTCCCGCTTTTCGGTGTCTTTAATTTGTGTAATTTCTCTTTTAAATTTGTCCGGTTTCAATTTTTGATTTTTTTTTTTTTTTTTTCAATCTGGCTTTCGCTAGAGAGTCTTTCATTCGGGACGTGGCTGGGGACCTGGGAATCTTGCTTCCGCAAAAGAGTGGGAGTAGAGTAGAAGAATAAAGGGTTGCGGACGAAGATGGGACGAAGATCTACTCCAAAATCAAAAGTAAAATTTATGTAAATGATTTCTTTGCGTCATAATATCCATTTGCATATATTTCGCTTAGTTTGGATACAATGCCTCAAAGAAATCCCTTACATAAATTTTACTTTTGATTTTGAATAGCGTGGCACAAAAGATAAATCAATTTATTCATATAAATACATTACAGTGCATTGTACAGGTTCAGTGAAAGTGGTATTTTTAACAGTGTATTGGAAAATTAAAAGTTTTGGTTAGATGTGTAAATATATTTAGCCAAATCGAAAACAATTAAAATTGAATTTTAAAACAAATTATTTAAGGCTACATCAAGGCGTCACTTAAATTTTGATATCATATCTTTTAAAACTCATAGTTTGAATTTATGAAAAATGTGAATGATAACGCATCAATGAATAAATTTTTATACGTCCTTTTAAATTTAACATAATTCTTACGCATGCAATTATAAATAAAACAAAAGTAAAATGATGAAATAAATAATATAGCGTAACTTAAAATTTGATATCATTATTTTTAAGTTCCATATTTAAAATTCTTATAGCAATGGGATAAAGTGCTGCGTCACAAACTTTTAACCCGTTAAGGGTTTTTTAATTGATATCATTCGTTTTTTTAAGTTAATAATAAAAAGATAAAAAAAAAATAAAGACTAATGATAGGAACTCATAATCGTGATTTACATTCACCTTTAATTCCCCCCCCCCCCCCCTGAAAAGAGCATACCTCATACTTCAATTGTAAAGAGTGTTGTGCTATTTGATTTTTTTTAAAGAACTTTTTAGTAACATATGGAAGTAATATACAAAATGTGAGGGGTTATGGTTTGTTTCACAGATATAGAAAGCTTTGTTAAAACTTACTATGTAAAAAGTTTACTTTCTTACAAAATATATAAAGAAATATTACTCTTTAAAACTTTTTATTTAAAATACAATAAAATTGTAAGCAAAAAAATACTTTCAAATAAAATTTATTTTTGAAATTACTGATTTTTTATTTTTTAAGAAATAATTTTCCATCATGTAAGTTTTTAATCTATCAACATCTAACATAACACTAACATGTGACATAACATTTATTGCTACTTTAATGTAAATGTTCAATTTTTAGTTGTATTGGGGTGGTAGGATATTAAATTTACTGGGTACAACTGTATAAAATGCATAAAATACATTATTATTGCTCCCATTATTGAAAAGAAAATTTTATTGTAATATCCCCCCCCCCCATTTATTGTTAATGCTGAATTTTACAAATAGATGGCGATACCATGCAGAGAAGCATTTAATTATTGATGAATTTAATTAACCATGTAACAAACAACTTAAATTACTTCAAAAACAGATTTTAATTATATTTTGTACCTTGAAATTTTTAATGCTAGGCAACGGTTTAGTAATTTAGTTAGCCAACTGAATTATTTAATTTGAAGTTTTATTTCACTTAATTTTTTCTGTGAATGCATTTCCCATTTATGCTTAATTTAGCCAACAGATGGCGATACCATGCAGAAAATCATTTAATTATTGATGTATTTAACTACCAACTTAAATTATTTCAGAAACAGATTTTAATTATATTTTGTACCTTGTAATTTTTTTAATGCAAGGCAATGGTTTAATAATTTATTTAGCCAACTGAATTATTTAATTCCAGGTTTTATTTAGTTTAATTTTTTCTGTGAAAACATGGGAAGTTTGCAAAGTATATCTTTTTTTGTTGTTGTTGTTCTGAAACTAAAAAGTAATTTAAATATATTTAAAAAAATTAATTTACATGACAAATTTTGCATTTTATGCTCTTTTGATTTATAGAGATGGTTTAATAAACCTTTGTTTGAGCCCCTCTCCCTCCCCCAAAGATAAAAGTATAAAACTGCGATTTATTTGCATTTTTTTTTTTGCAAAATTTTGAATGTATGACATTTTTTGAAAATCTCGTAGTCTTCCATTTACAGTTAGAATAACAGCACGTATTTAATATTATTATTATTATAAAGGTAATGGAAGAATTACGGCCTGTTTTTTTCTTTTTTTATTATAAGGATAATGGAAAAAATAAAAACGCACAATTTAAATTTATGTACCGTAGAAAAACAGAAATTTATTTGTGTTAAAAATTGTAAATGCAAAGAAACTGTTGTAGATTGAACAAATAGAAACTACGTATTTTCTTTTCCTTATCATTAAATCTGAAAAATTTCAAAATTAAAATTCTCTCTCTGTAAACAAATGAATGCATAAAAAAATGTGCTTTTATTTATATTGTACTTTATATATATTTATTTATTATATGTATTTGATCTATCTATCAGTTTTAAAGTTCCCTTTACCGTTCGGTATTAAAATATTCTTTTTTCCGTCTTATGTAAATTTGAGCCATGGATTTCCATGTGCAAATACGGGTTAGGTTCCCTTAGAAAGACCCCCACGAAGGGCACTCCCCCCTCGGGCCTTTATCCCTAGTGTAGATAATCGGCCGTCAAAAATCAACCAAATCAACCAACCGTCTTATGTAAAAATTGGCTTTCGGCGGACCTTATAAACCTTTCCGTTTCCGCGTTAGGCAGATTCCGGCTTATGGAGCACATATTAATGTTATTTTGAATGGATTCGCCGGGACTTAAAAGTATTTCCGCGGTAGGCACATTTCCGGCTTACACAAAGTCTGCCTTAGACAGATTTTACAGTATTTTTATTGTCTGAAAAATTGTCACGAAATAGTGATACGTGAAACTCTTAAAGAAAAAAATCAAAATAAATAAATATATTTTTATAGAAACAAAATCAAATTTACTTTGATAAAAAAAAAAAAAAAGTGCTTGCTGCTTCAAAGAGGACATACCTCGCAACCTATGTATTGCGAGGCACGCACTTAACCGACTGAGCTACGGATGTTCGTAAACTTATCACTAAGCGTTGGTCAGAAGAAATTAAGCGCATGAATACAATAGGCACATTTTCGGTGAAATTCCCATAAATAGTGGAAAAATATAGTCCGATTTTTCATGCTTATTATAAAACGAATAAGAGTCTTCTTGGAAACAAAAATGATCTTATTCGGTTCATCTAAAATAGATTTATATTATATATTAATTTTAATAAGATCTTTTTCGGAGGAAAATAAAAGTGAATTAAAAAGAAAATTAGAGTTTTCCCGGAAACAAATGTTATCTTATTCCCTTTCACATAAAACATATTTCTATTATATAAGAATTTAAAGAAAATCGTTAGAGTCGTTTTCCGGAAATGGAAATTAGGAACTTTCTACATACCAAGTAACTTTAAAAATGGGTTTCGCGATCTCAAAATATACTGCACGTAGAAATGTAAAAATTTCAGAATAGCATTAGACTGCAGAAATAAGACTGTTCTGAAAAAATCAGAATAATAAGAGCTATATTCGCCGAGTTATTGAAAGGCGGCTTTTCGCGTTTTCTTTGAAGTCGAGTTAGTTGTATATATGAGTTCCGCCATCTACAAATTCTACGATACGATACGATACGATTTTAGGCTTAAGGCTGCGTCACTGGAATACTATCGTCTTCCATGATGTTATCAATAATTGGTAAGTAAAATATACCATTGTAGTATGGAATAAAATATATTTTTAGTAAATTTTCATACCCATCCCATTGATACCTGGAAAAATATGCATGCATTATAAAAATTATTAAAATTAAACAAGAATTCTTTCTTAATTGAAACTATCGTGCCAATAAGTTACTAAATATTGAATTTCTTTAAACAATGCTTTGAAGTTAACATAGTATATACTTAAAGCTACTGTCTAAATATGAAAATTGTCTCATTCATGTACACTCTGTCCTTATACTTTTAAAATGATATAAATTTATTGAATATAAAATGTCTGTTGAAATTAAAATAAAGACGTGAGTGTGCAAGTAATAGATAATTTACTGCTACCAATTTTTAGAAGTCGGCATACACGATTAAATCCTCGGGGATCATTTGAATAAACGGGGCAAAACTGCGTTTTTCACTGTTTTTAAGAAAATTGAAAAGAATTGTCTTATTTTTGAAATGGCGCTTGATATTGAGTGTATAAAAAAGTTGTAAATATGAAAGTTGTAGAGAATTTTGTCCTCTTTAATATTGTAATTGACAAATAATATGCTACAACAGGTCTCGAGATATTTAAAAAAATCAAAAAAGGTCCCAAAATTTTGTTGTTTTTTAGCCACAATAAGTTTAGCCTTAAGAAATTTTGTTTGAAAACTTGGTTTTTCTATGTTGTCATCATTATAAACAAGTCAGAAAAAAAACTTCCACCCGACCTTTTGTAACGTAAAATGTACATTTCCCCTGGGCTATAACGCAAAGCATTTCGAAAATCTTTTTGATCAGTCACAAAAAGGCTATGCTACGAACTAGAATGTATCAACTCTTATTAATGTATCAATTCTTATTAACACGTTAAGCGTTACGTCAGTCACCGGTGACCGACACCGAACTTTCCGTTTAGAACGCATCATTAACCGATGACTGACGGTCTAAAATATGATGTATAGAACTAAAAATATATATATTGTTTTAAGTAGTTATCTGAAAATTTATTTATGATTTACTTACCTTTTATTTATTACAGGATTATACTTTCTTAAAACTTACTTAAAACATCGTAAATTTTTCAGCTTCAATGTCAGTTACCGTGGCACTCAATGTGTTAATGTATCAATTATCTTTTGCTGTATAAGTTTAATCATAAAGATCTAGAATTGTAGTTCGTGTTTCTAAAAATGTCGTGAATTGTGGTCGGAGAATTGTAGGAAATATGGTCTTGGAAATTTGGGAAAGACAGAGAATTTTGTTATTCAAATAGAGTATGAACCCTGTATACATTTCCCTTTTTACATTCTTCATTATAATTTAAAAATATATTTATATTCAATATTTAAATCTAAAATATTTATGACAGAATTGAGTTATAAGAAGTCTAAAGTTCTAAATTTTAATTTCTTTTACACCAGTGTTGTAGTCGTAAAAAAGCAGAGAGTATACAGTATGGGTAAAGGGTATACGCTGGCATCATGAACGTTCACAGCTAGAGCATTTTTTTGAAAAACAGAGGGTATACGGAGCTTCTTAAAAAAAATCCAAAAGGTACACGGCGTGTACCCCCTTATACCCTCCACTACATCCCTGTTTTACACTAATGTATTAGAACTAATACTAATAAGAGTGTTTTCAGAGCTATATTTAATTGAAGAATAAATATCCCAGGTAAATACACAAAATGGGTATTTGCATGGGTACATACATACCCCGGATAATTACCTTTAAAAATAAATACCAGGGTATTTTACATCACTGTTCCTGACCCAGCTCCCCCCCCCCCCCCTTTCACTCGTGTTGGGTTTATTGTATTAATTCTGTGTATCTGAAATAAATCGTTCTTTAACACCCTTGGGGACGGGCGACAGGTACACGTTCCGCATAAGGTGTTCAGAATCCTTGTTTATTACCACCAGTTATTTTTTATTGTAAATTTTGCTTAATTTAATCAGGGCATATGCCCGATTAAATTAGGCAAAAATTTCTATTTTGAAAAACCGGTAATAAAAGATTAAAAATTCTGTGAAAGAAGTTTGTCCCGAAGGGTTTAGGTGTAACTTGTATATTATTCATTCATCTGTTAATTTTTTTTTAAACATTGATCATTTTTATTTCTTTTTAAACTTTTTTAAAAAACATTGAAAAAAAAATTTGTGATTTTTAAAAAACTCTTTTGTATTTTCTTTTTATATTTTGTTAACTTGTGAATTTTTTAAAACATTTTTAAATTTTTTAAAGCTTTTTGCAATTTATTTAATAATATTTGTTAACATGTCAATTTTTTAAAACTTTTTTATTAATTTATAAATATTTTTAGAAAACAATTTTTTAAAAATTAACTTGGATATTTTAAAACGTTTTTAGAAAGCATTGAAATTTTTCCAGTAACTTGTAAATTTTTTAAAAAATTTTGTTAAATTGTAAATAAAATTTTTTTATTTCTTAGAAAACATTGACTTTTTTATTACTAACTTGTATTTTTTTAACTTTCTTAGAAAACATTGAATTATTTTTACAAAAAAAAATCTTTTTTCGTTCAATAGTTGAAGTTTTTATGTGATAGTTAATTATTTTAACTGCTAATTAGTATTTTTATTCCGTGTTAAGTTTCAGACACAGGTTTATTTAATATTTAATATATACATATAATACATAATTTATAATACTACAGTGTGTCTTAAGACAGTAATGCTTATATGTGGGATACATAGCCGATAAGCTATTAGTATATTTAAGTAAGAACTTTGAATTTTGTATTTTTCATAGGTCTGTTAATTTTACGTCTGATTTTTAATATTTTTAGATAGTTCATTATTTTAATTGATGATTAGTAATTTCATTTATTGGTAGGTTTCATAGAGAGGGTTATTTAATATTTAAATTTTAACAGATATTAAATTTGCTTTAGTGTTTTATAAGATATGAATGTTTCTAAGGAATTCATAGCTGATCACTGCTAAAATGTCTAAGTAATAGCATTGAAAATCTTTAGCGTAATTTGCTCGAATTGAATAACTTTCTGATAAATAGTAAAGTTAACTTAGACTGTGCAGGGCCCTTATTGGTCCGTTTTTTGAAAACCGGTATTATTTAAGAGAAAAATTCTTGGTCGGTTTTTGCAACAATAGCAACAAAAACGCCTTTCTAGGTAAGTTTCGACGAAAATTATAAGGAAGATTTTTCTTTGAAAAAAGTGGTTTTCAAAAAAACGGACGGAGTAGGAAACGGACCAAGCGAGTCTGTAGGTAAAAATAGTTATTAAAATTGCGTAATGTCAAAGTATAAAATAAAAGAATTCAAGTTTGATGTGGATAAGTATATCATCGTAAAGTTCAATTCGGTGTTAAATTTTCAAGTTCAAGAAATTATGTGTAAACAGGGATTTCCTTATAAGGAGTTCACATAATTTCAGTTAAAAGTTCCCGTGAAATCAATTTAAATTTGAATTCAATTCGTGAAATCAATTTAAATTTTTAAATTTTCAATTGAAATTAATTTAAAAGTGAATATTTACTTTTTCTAAAAGCGAATATCACTTATTTCTAAAAGCAATTGGCGAAATACTATCACATGATTTATTTTATGTTGAAAACAGGTGTGTTAATTCATTAAAATGTACAAAAATCCGTGAAAATTCGCCTTTTTTCCATAAAAATGCCGTTTTCCCCACCAGGTGCATTTGAATCGGTCTTGGGGAGGGTGCAGAACGGTAGGGTAGAGGGCGGAAGTCGGGTCACGGGTGCAGGCACGGGTAGCTGAACGGTGCACCGGTACAACTGCCTGAGCCGAAAATCATGTTTTCATTTATAAAGCGGATATTTTGACGTGTTAAATTATAATAGAACCATGATTTCTTATAAGAACTCAACTTGAAATCTGACGTGTGGAACATTGTTAAGGTAAGGAATGATGTAGTTAACATGGCATTAAAAATTTCTTGACCCACTTTGTAACCATATCAACCATATTTTCAGAAGAGCAGTATTTATCTAATAGCAGAAATCTTTGAAATAATAGGTTACATCATGATTAATATCATAAATTAAAACTGACATAAATGAAATTTTGCAGTGTGGTGAAAACCTGCCTATCATAAACCAATTGATTGATGGGGAAATTTGAGAATGATCAGGAAATTGTGAAAAGTATGAGAGAATTCCATTAGATAATATTCTAACTCTCTATAAAATCACTTGATAGAGCAATAAATGGGCAAGAGGAATATAATTTTTTAAGTGATGAAAAGATCTTGCCTCTGTATAAAATTAATTTAGTGTCTCAAAAACCAAAAATGAAACGGTACATTTTTATAGCGATTTTTAACAAATGAAAACTTTTTTTTTTTTTTTTTTTTTTTTTTTTTTGTATATGAATTCAATTTAATAATATAAAGCTTATGTTCTCTTTAGTTTGTGCAGCTTTTGATTCATATTCCGTATAATTCTATAATCCGAAATCGCCAAAGTCCCAATGATTTCGGATTTTGGACTTCTATACTGCACTAGATAAAAACAGTAGTCGCTTGGAGATGTTTCATTCAGCTTTCAGCGAAAGCCTAAAGCATGTATTAAGTAACGCATTTTGCTTAGAAAAAATAAAGAAAAAAAATCAGTATTTTTTGTTTGTTTTGCTTAACATTTTTTTTATTTTTAAACACGAATTTTCACCATTATAATTGATTTTTTGTAAAGTGTTTTTACCATACAAAGTTTAAAAGTGTTTATGAATTCGGTTTATCTGTCTGTCTGATCATGCTCTAAGTCGCATAAATATGTTCGGATTGCCATGTAATTTTGATATGTTGTTAAGGTTTAGCATAGCATGCTTGGTATTTAAAATGAAATGTGTAGTATTTCTAGTTCGTTTACAAGGGCTCGCAAAAGAATTCTGTTACATTATGGTCTATGAGGGGAGGTCGTTCATGGTGCATGTTATTGATGTTATACGATATTTGAAACATAAGAAAATTGATATGCACCACTGAGGTGGACTACAACATGCTTTCTAAGGAGTATAGAATAAGTAGCATTTATAGTTCGTGTACAGAGACGCATAAAATAATTCTATTACATTATAATGTATAGGAAGAAATAGGTTGCTTTGCATTTTAAGGATTTTATGATACTTCAAACATAATGGAATTAAAAAGGAGCACTGGGGCACACTACAAAATATTTTGTATAGATTATGAGATTATGGAGTGCATGGCATATGTCGTTCATTTACAGAGATGCAGAACAGAATTCGGTTACCAGACTGACTGCAATAGATAATCCCTGGAAGCGCGTTTTCAGCTGTGCTATGGATTTTTAAACTTGTCTGATTTTTAGTGTATTACGTGGTGTTCTATGGATCATATGCTGTGTAGCACAAATTACCGCATATGGATAGCAATTGTTGAAAATGGATTTTTACTGAGTTATGTGTTTTTTAAACTGCTTATTTAGAAATCCCATTTCATTGCGTGAAGAAATTCTATAGAGGTTCATTGCATATTGAAATTCATGCAGGTTCATTGCATATTGAAACTCATGCAGGTTCATTGCATATTGAAACTAATGCAGGTTCATTGCATGAAGAAATTCTATCCCATTTTATGTTAATATTCTGCTACTGTTGGGAAGCGTTTCATAAACTATGCCTGATGCATGATTTCTTAAAACAGATTTCTCGTAACATCCGAGATCATTTTATACATGTTTGATCGTATTTATGGAAGAACTGTTACACACAAAAGAAGGAATAACAGGACTTGACCTAAATTAAAATACTCAAATGTCATTTTGAAATCAATTCATTAATTTTAAAGGATAATGTTAAATTCGAGCAACTGAAAGAACCTCACGCTATATTCTGGATATTAGAATTTAAATAAAGGGAGATTTCTTTTAAAAACACTACATCATTTTTTTTAATCACAAATTTTTTAAATTATTCATTTTTTAAATGAATTGTAAGACGTATAGAATGTATGAAATTTCACATCTCAATAAAATTTATCCAAGGAAAAACTATATGTCAACTTTTCCCACTATTCATAATTTTTTAAAAGCTATATTTATTCAATACGGCTACAATTCCATATAAACTGTATCAAATTTTACTGTATGATTAATTCCAGGTATGAATGGCGAGATAATATATGTAATAACCCTTAAAACAGACTTTTTTCCGGTTTCAAAGAATTCTGTTCCGGCAAAATTAGGGCGAAGATCTTTGCTATTTTTATTCTAGGAAAACAAAAACAAAAACAAAACTCCTGTTAAGTAAGTCATGTTATATCGGACATAAAGCTTACAGATAACGGTGGGTAACCTCTTGAAAAAGTTCACCTAACTAAAACCTGAAACGAACCGGTTTCATTGTGTTGTAATGAAATCTTGAAGTTATTGGGGAGAAGAATCTCAAACTTAAAATTAACGAAAGAAGCAGGAAATTCGACGTCACCGACATCCCCCTCCCAGACTTTCTTTAGCCAATAAAAATAGTTAAGAAACACTGCAACCAATGGTGTAAACGGAGGCGGGAATTCACCCTTTACATTCAATGTTTACTTTATGTATTCGTCTTTTGCTCTTAGATCATGTAAGCTGCGACACTATCAAAAACGATCCCTCAAAAGATGTCAAACAGTTTCAAAATGGAAAATAATCAGTACATGCAAATATACCCCCCTATTAATACTTGCGTTGCACCAAAGAAGAAGACACCTAGAAAAAATCCGTGGGGTAATAGCTCTTATGCGGATTTAATTACACAAGCTATAGAAACATCTCCGGAGAAAAAATTAACTTTATCACAAATTTATGATTGGATGATAAAGAATGTGCCCCACTTCAGTAATCAAGGATCTACCAACAGTTCAGCTGGATGGAAGGTAAATTTTTCTAAAACGTTTATCGATAATTTATAATTTGTTTTAAAATATCGTTGCGACTTACTTCTATATTCTATAACCTATAAGCACACACAAGCGGGGCAGGAGAGGGCAATTGCCTCTCCCTGGTTATTTAAATTCAATTAACTTTTTTAATTTAATTTTCCTTTTGTCTCGTGATTTTGAAAAATATGATAAAAGTGTTTTCTTCTCAAGTGAAAAATAATTAAACAATAAGAGAAAAAGGAACTAAGGATTTTTTTGTCAGGGATGGCCCTGCTCCCCCTCCCTTCTCTCTCAATGGAAGACAATTTTCAGTTGGATTTTTTTTCTTTACGATCATGTTTTTAAGAACTATCTTAAACGGGAGGTTCGGAGAGGGGAGCCTCTCTGGCGAAAAAAGTAATAAAATGTTTCAATTCTTTATTTATTTATTTATTTATTTATTTTTTTTAAGTTGGTAAAAGCTTACTTTTGGATTTTCAGTTTTTCTTATTTGTTACATTGCTTTTTATGTTGATATGTTTAAAAATTGTCTTACACGGGGTGTTCTGAAAAAAGCGTCTTAGTTTGACTTATTTCGCATGCATATTTTCCATAAAAAAAAAAAAAAAATTAAAAAATCATTGACTGCGGTTTACAGGCATTTCTGTTCCAATATATTACCCTTCCCCGAATTTTGATCTATGGGTGCCCATGCTTACTCTGATTTAAGGGGACAGCGTACCTTTTCAACAATTTTGTTTATTTTTAAAAATATGGTTCAAATGGTGAACTCACTGCATTTCAATGTTCAACTAAAAGTACATTTTGAAAAAAAAAATTAAACTGCATATTTAATTAAAATTTTAAAAAGTTAACAAAAATTTGAATTTTTAAAAATCCCTACTACTTTTTTAAATATTAATATTTTTGTCCATTTTACTTTTTTTTTAGATTTTTAAATGTGTATTACACAAGTGCGCATGCGCATGGATTTTTTTGATATATCTAATATTACATGTAATATAATTTTTTACTGATATAAATAGTGTAAAACGATGAAATCTAACACATCTTCATACACTTTAATTTTTTTAAAAATAGCAAAAAACCTGAAGATGATCCTGAGATTTTCCATGCGCAGATTTATCACATATACAGGGTGTCCACTCTCAACGGTGGCCAATGGCTAATTTCTAAACCATTAGTCAAAGACATATAGTTCCAATTACAAAAATGTTTTAAATGAGGTAAAGAAATATTTTAAGAGCAATTTGGGTCAATAAAAACATTTCTTAAAAAATTATGAAATTTAAATTTTTATACGGTCCCCCGGTCCTATAAGTTATATTTAGTAAAAGTTTCCTCTTACACTAACAAGTAAGACAAAAAAAAGTCCCGTTATTCTACGATTAATATTGGCCGAGTAATAACTGTTTAAAGGTGGAGCATGCTTTTTTCTGCAAATTAGGGGTCATTCACAAATTTAGTAGAAATATAATTTCGTCAGATATATTAAAAAAATGGTTGAAAGTAAAATTAACATTGCAGTATTAATTTGAAATCTTTTAATCATTCTGACACATTAATGCAAAATGTACAATTTGTAATAAACATGTAAGAAGAAGAAAAAAAAAAACAGATTTTTAAAATGATTAAATAAAATGAGGAAAATTAACATCTTTGATAATTGATTGTTATGTATTATGTACCGCTGAATCCGAAATTGACCTTCATTCTTTACTATCACGTAAAGATTTTTTTCAAATCGTAAATTTTAAAGTTAAAAAACGAAAAAATAGTGAAAATTTGGTACTATAAAATAGGTGTCATTGTTCTGTTTTAACTTTTGATAATTGATTTTTATGTATTTTTTACTGCTGAATCCGTAAATGACCTTTATTTTTAACTATCATGTCAGGATTTTTCGCAAATTGTAAATTTCAAAGTTAAAAAATTCAAGGATAAATTTGAACCTTCTCCCCCATCTCATCGGATCCCTCAACTGCTTAGCTGTAAGAATCCCAGTATAAGCAAAAAAATTGAATAAATTATTGAATTAAATTAAATTAAAGGAATTTTACATCTGTTTTATAGCATCAGATTTCGCTATATTTTAACTTTGACATTTACGATTTGCAAAAAAAAAAAAAAAAAATTTCGAACGTGATAATTAAAAATAAAGGTCATTTTCAGATTCAGTGCTAAAAAGTGCATAAAAATCAATTATCAAAAGTTAAAAAATACAGTCATCTCCTCCATTTTATAGTATCCAATTTTTGTTATTATTTAACTTTGTTACTTTGTTATTTTGTTATTTTTTTTAACTTTGTCAATTTATGATTTGCGAAAAATCCTGATATGATGGTTAAAAATTAAGGTAATTTTCGGATTCAGTGCTAAAAATTACATAACAGAAAAAAAATCGCAGTCTTGTGTTATCTAATCTAAAACTTGTTCTTAAACTTCTTGATGGTAATCTATCCGAAATTTTTCGTGTTATCCTGCAAAATAAGTATAAATGGTAACCACCGAAAATCCTATTTAGATTGTCATGGGATTTACGTCAGCATGTAAAATTTAATCTCGATCGGATATTTGAAAGCGAGTTAAAGTTCGAGTACAATTTTTGAACTGAAGAAACATACATGCGATCGTTGAACTTCAATAAAAACTTATAAAAATATCATAATTTTTGTTAAAATAAATCATGAAAAGAAAGTCTCAAATCCTTATAAAATAAAACATATGTTAAAATACAATTATTTTAGTCAATCTGAAACTTAATAAAAGTTAACCCAATCGTAACGCTTGTACGATTTTTTTCAAAGCGCAGATACACATGGAATAAGTTCTTCGAATACTTTAAGCACTTGGTATATAACCCCTCAAAGCATGGCGAAACTCATTTATGTTCAGCTGCAGAAAAATGGTTTAAGTCATGCGTTTTTAAAGTTTCATAACTCGATCAATTTTAGTGTTACATGAACGGGACTTTTTTGTCTTACTTGACAGTGTAATAAGAAAATTTTACTAAATATAACTTATAGGACCGGGGGATCGTATAAAAATTTAAATTTCGTAATTTTCTAAGGATTGCTTTTATTCACCCAAACCGCTTTTAAAATATTTCTTTACCTCATTTAAAACGTTTTTGTAATTAGAACTATATGTCGATGACTAACGGTTTAGGAATTAGCCATTGGACACCGTTGAGAGTGGACATCCTGTATAATAAGGAACATGTAAAGAAAGTTTAAATCTCTATCCCAAATACAAAAAAAAAAAAAAAAAAAAAAAAAAAAAAAAAAAAAAAAAACCCTTAGCATTTTCAAAACATGAAAGTGAAGAAAATATGAACATGGAGAAAAGCCATTTTTAAGTTTTAATTTGTGTGGGTAATTGCGCTGGGTGTATCAACAAAATTTACGATATCTCACGATATAATTGCCGTATAGGTAAAAATGAGGTGTCAAAATATTCACAATTAAACAGGCTTTCATTTAATATTTAAAAGAAAAATAGATTTTTTTTGACGAATTTGGAGGTAAACAATATACCCAATATACCCCAATATACCCCAATAATTTACCCAATACAAACAACAACCCTTAATATATTATGAAATCTAGAAGAAAAAAAAATTCAGATATAGACCGGGAGGCGGAAGCACAGACAATCACCTCATCGAGTTCACGGCTGAAATTTCAGAATGAGTTAAAACTCGATTCGCATATTAAGATGCAATCGGTCTGCCAAGTCATATCTTGGTGGAAAACCCCTGAAAACACAATTTTAGTGGTTGACTCGTAGGTTTATTCCTGCACCCAAAGGTATGAAAACATGGAGGACTGGGAGCAGGAAAACACAATGGTAAACCTATGAGTCAACCACTAAACTCGGGCTTTCAGGTGTTTTCCATCAAGATATGACTTGGCATTCCGATCGCGTTTTAATAAGCAAATCGAGTTTTAACTCATTCTGGAATTTCAGCCGTGAATTCGATGAGGTGATTGTCTGTGCTGCCGCCTCCCGGTCTAATAAATGCTGATTAATTAAAGCTTCCAATTAAGCAAGACGGGTCCACTGGATCAGAAAGCAATCTTTGTCCATTTTCCACATGTGGACAAAAATTTCAACTAATGTGATAAGTGTCTAATCATTGCAATATATAGTTCTCTTTCTATTTTAGACAGACCACGACTGTACAGTCGTGGAAAAAAAAAAAGTAAACACCCCCTACTAACTCCTCAACAAATTATCGTAGACGAAAGTTACTGGTACCGGACGATTGGAAATAAAGTCTACTTTTAAATGGTGTGTATAAAATTTGCTTAGGGGGCCATATACATATTAAAACGATTCCAAACTTCATTTTTTTCAATGGCAGTACCCAAATTTAACGCTATATTTCAAATCTTCGGTTCAAAATATGCCTAGAAACCAAATTTCAAGTCATTCATATGATAAGTTATTGAATTATAGACATTCAAAATTTAGTACTTCTAATGTTAAATTACATTTTCATATTTTTATTTATATCTCCTGAAATTATGTTTCTAATGAGCTAATTTTTTGTGTAGCAATAATACTAATATACCCAAACATAAATACGTTGAATTTGCAATTTTTATAATTTTATGATATGAATTATGAATTATGAAATTAATATTCGAAAAAATTATGAATTGCAACCTACAATTTTTTTGATGGATTTAGATTTATTAAGTCCTGCTTTATGGCAATCCCAAATTTCACATTTTTCTTCCAAGTAGTTTTTAAATTATGCTTAAAAAACGGCAAAATTATGGTTTAAGGGGCCGTCTATGATAGCAGTGAGTAAATTTTTGAAATTTATTCTGCTATCCTGTAATCAAACAGGTTTCATTGAGGCTTAAACGTGCCTTGATCAAGAAGGCCGCTCTCTCGGTTAACAATCGAGTTCGGAACTTCAATTTGGATACAACCCTTAAAATACGCTCGTTTTAAAATAATTAATTTCTCGGAAACTTATGGCACGAATTGCATAAAAATTTGTTCATAGGCTAATTGAAAGGTGTAGAGTTCATTTATGCTGTCAGAATTGTGTACTGCTATTGAAAAAAACAAAGTTATGGTTCGTTTTAATATGTAGATGGCCCCCTAAGCAAATTTTATATACATCATTTAAAAGTAGACTTTATTTCCAATCGTTCGGTACCAGTAACTTTCTTCTACGATAATTTGTTGAGAAGTTAGTAGGGGGTGTTTACTTTTTTTTTTCCACTACTGTACATTTATTAAAAACAATGTGCGTAGACTTCTTGGAATATCCAACAAGTCTGACTAGGAAATTTATAATTAATATTTAAACCTCAGACTTTTTAAAAGCATTGCTTAATTGTAGACTTTGTAATACTTTTCTGCAATTAAATAAGGCCAAGTTCTCTATTAAAAATTTGTGGTAAAACTGTGCGCACCTTGATTATACATCAGTACTTCAGTTATGTGTTTTTCAAATTATCTATCTATTTATATATAGCAGGATGGACCCGATTGGTAATTTTTGTATAGTTCTTTAAATTATTAGAAGGAGAATTAAATTTATTTTGTAATTCGATATCATTTGTTTCTAAGAGGGGGGGGGGGGGAATCGCATGTCTTTTGCTTTATATAACTTAGGGTGCTCCGGGACACAAAAATTAATTTTCTTATTTATGAATAATTTTTTCTGATTTTGTTTTTCTTTCGATGTATATTCATGTTTCTGTTTTTTTTTTTTCTTTTTACCCGACTGAAAAGAAGGGTTATGTGTTTCACGCGTATCTGTGTATGTGGATTTCTTTATACCCCCGAAACATCCCAACGGCTGGATGGATTTTAATGAATGGGGTCTCTATCGATTCGTCGTAACCGTCCGATGGTTATAGGATAGGTTTTGTTTTTATAAATTCAAAATGGCGGCCGTAAACTACAAAATGGCGGTAGAGACGAAATTTTTTTTTTACGTTATATACCTTATTGAGTGGTATATCATTGGATAGGTCTTTCAAAATGAAGACGCTGTTTCATTGACCATTTTGCAGTCAGAAGCTCCGTTTAAATATTACACAACCTGGAAGTTGTGTACTTTGGATCTCTACCTTTACTGTAACTCTAACCTTCATAATAGACATCTATGGGCCTCACCAAAAGAGTGTTTGTAGATAGGAACTAATAATTAAACACAACTTAAAAGTCATCAATACAAGTAAATAAAAAAAAAGATAAGTAATATAAAAAATAGGGTACTTTTCGGTTAGCCGGGCGCCAGTGTTATATATACATATATATGTATATATAAATGTATGTATATATACATATATATTTACATATATGTGTATGTGTATATATACAATATGTGTATATGTATATATATGTATATTTACATATATGTATGTATATAAATATGTATATATAACACTGGCGCCCGGCTAACCGAAAAGTACAAAAATTGTTTCATATTGATGAGAAATAATTAATTAGTCGGGTTTTTTTATTTTTTAAATTTAATGTATTTATTCAAATGTGAATTTAAAGAAAAATTAAATTTATTTAAAAAATATATTAAATTTAGCTATGTTTAAAATTTAATACATTTTCTGAAAAAATAACTCTTTTTACTTATTTTTTTCATTTTCGAATACATAAAAATATAAATATGTCTTTGGAGTTTACAAAATATATTTAAAAAAATTCTAATAATGTTTTTAAAAAAAGACATCAAAGTAAAAGGATCATGTTTTCAAAACATTCCCTCCAAACAAAAAATCACAAAGACAATGTAAGAAATATATAACTGAAAAACATTGCAGAAAAATTCATAACTTTGTCTTTTATATAAATATATGACAAATCTTGGAAAAAAAAAAAAAAAAAAAAAAAAAAAAAAAAAAAAAAAAAACCTTTCTGATATAAATGCATTTGAACCTTGGAATAAGGTGCAAAAACCATACATAGTACGACATAGAAGGCATTGCAGATTTCGTCCGTATCATTGTATTTACATGCGAATTCCATTGCCCTCATTTTATTCTAAATATTATTCTAAATATAAATATTTTTTAAGCCGAAAATGTAAAATTCAGATTTTTTTTTCAGATTTTTGTTTCCTTGACTAGAGTCCTGCACGGTCGGGTTGTACCCGAACCGAACCCGCAAAATAATTTTTGGCGACCAGCAACCTGACCCGAACCCGACATATTTCAACTCGCTCTCGACTCGAAACCGCAATACTTTAACCCGCAACCCGACTCGAATCGCAAATGAAAGGAAAATAAATCATGTTTTAATGCAATCATGAAAAGTAATCTTCAATTATATCTCGGATACCAATTTTATCTTTTATATAGAAAAATGGACATATCAAATGCTCTTTAATATTCAAACATAGTAAAACCTCTGAATAGCGGACACCCAAGTTCGTAGAATAAAGTCCGTCATCTTGTCGGCTCTCGGGTTGTCCCTAATTTTTTATTGTGGTCGGGGTGACTATAATTTTCTTTCTGCGGATTGGGTTCACCCTAGAATAACTATTGTGGGTCAGATATTGGGTTTTTTTCAAGTCGACTTGTTGGAATTTTCACAAAGAGTGTGAACAGAACTATGTTTCAGATGAAAATAAATACGTGTTTGAATATGAATGCGTATATATTCAATTTACTACATGAGAAATAAAATGTCGGTTCAAACCGAACCCGACTCGCATGAATCAAAGACCAACCCAAACCCGCAAACAATGAAAGTCAACCCGAATTTTTAACTTACCCCTAAAATTTTCTCCCCCGAAACCCCCCCCCCCAAAATAGTTGTTATTAACTTAAATTTCTTATTGTTTTAGGGAAAAAGCATTACAAAATTCAGAAACTAGACAAAATTTGCAACAAATAGGATATATGACATTATGACATAGGATAAACGGGGAGAGAGGGGGCTGCCTCAGAACATTCCCCGCGCTTTTCTCAAAAACCAAATTTTTTCAAAAAATCAATTTTTTGGGGGGTTGGTATGTGCAATTTCGGTGGGAAATTACAAATTCGGATTCAGCGACCCAAAAAACATAAAGTGAGTCGAAATCCAGAACTAGTATTAATTTTTCCAGGTAAAATCCCCTATTGCCTGGACTTCATAACTTAGAGCACATAGCACCGCAGTGCATGTTCAGAGGCAGCCCTTCCCCTCCCCGTTCATCCTACGTCATAATGCCATCTATCCTATTTGTTGCAAATTTTGTCTAGTTTCTGAATTCCGTAATGCTTTTCCCCTAAAACAATAAGAAATTTAAGTTAAAAACAACTATTTGGGGGGGGGGGGGGGTCGGAGGGAAAATTTTGACGGGGGGGGGGAGTTAAAAAGTCGGATTCAGCGACCCAAAAAACTTAAAGTAAACCTTATAGAGAAAGTTCGGAGAGGAGATGGGAGGGCGAATGTAAACGTGTGAGTGGTTAAGTGGAATTGCGCAACTTAGTTCACGCAGCACCGCGCGCATGTTCCGAGGCAGATCCCCCCTTCTCCTTCATCCTAAATCATAATGTCATATATCTAATTTGTTGATTGTTCATATATCTAATTTGTTCATATATCTGATTTTTTAATAAAAACCTTTTTTGGGGGGCAATTTACCAATATTTAAGGGGGTTGCCGGGGGAAATTTTGGTGGGAAGTTAAAAATTCGGATTCAGCGATCCAAAAAACATATAGTAAGCCTTTTTCCAGAACTACCATGAATTTTGCTAGGTACAGCCTCTATACGGTCTCTATTGCCTGGACTATTATTCAAATTATGGATGTAGAAGTTGTTCCTATAATGATTTTTTTTTTACAAGTTTAATTTAAATTTTCACATCTAAGCGCAAGTGATCATATGTGCAGCTCTCTGGTGGTGGTGGTGGTGGTGGGGGGGGGGGGGGTAAGTACTCCTCTTACTAATTCTGCAATAAATAATAAGAGAAAAAATGATATCGATGCCAGTAGATTGGGGAATAACGTTAACTTTTAAATGGTATTTAAACACATTTTTTTTAAGGTTATACATCTCACTCAGAGGTGAGTCATAAAGAACTCTATGTCAACATTATTTCCGTGTAACCTTCAAAAATGGCGGTGGGATAAAGCCTTCCACAGGTCTTCTGTATAGCTCCCCCTGGTTACCGCTATATTAAAAGAATCACATATATTATTAAGTATTTTCAAACTTGACATATAAAAGTATTCTACATCCATCAAATAGCCTAAACACAAAATTTCATAAAGGTCCTAGAGTTGTTTCAGGGTTAACAATTTTAAATAAGCCGATTTCAGGGGTTCTCTTCAAATTAAAATCCGGTACTTATAATCGAGCAGTTAATAAATTCTTCAATTCTATAGTGCTTTTATTTTGAGTTTTGCAGAATTTTTATACAAATTTCATATAACAAAAGAAAAATCCCAGTTACAGTTATAAATATATTAAATTGTAATTAAATCAATTAAATCAAGTCCATCTCCTTTTCAGCTCCTACATTATACAGGGTGTCCACTCTCAACGGTGTCCAATGGCTAATTCCTAAACCGTTAGTCATAGACATGTAGTTCCAGTTACGAAAACGTTTAAAATGAGGTAAATAAATATTTTAAAAGCGATTTGGGTCAATAAAAACAATTTTTAAAAGATTACGAAATTTAAATTTTTATACGGTCCCCCGGTCCTATAAGTTATATTTAGTAAAATTTTCTTATTACACTGATAAGAAAACATATTGCACTAATAAACCTATTACACTGATAAATTGTCAAAGTTAAAAAAATAACAAAGTTAAAAATTAACAGAAATCGAATGCTATAAAATAGAGGAGATGACTGTATTTTTAGGTAGATTTCGTATGAAATACTACCTATTGGGATCGTTCCTATGTTGGAATTTCTGAAAAGTTTTTGCAGATCTACACCGATCATGACCCCTAGAACCCAAAACCACCCTCAGTAAAAAACTTTATATAACTATCTATCTATCTATCTATCTCTCTCTCTATATATATCACTTTCTTCTGGACACGAGAACTTATGTAATTCTGCACCAATCTCTTCCAAACTGATACATAAAATCAATGGGCGTAAAATCTCGGTCAAGTTCGTTAATGGGCAAAATCGGACCAAGGGGATGGAAATAGGGAGGGGTTTTGTGAAAACAGAAAACCCCCCATAACTTCTTAATTTTTGTACATATCAAGTCATTTTAAAGTTTTTATTACTTCTAAAAATAGGGCCAAAAATTTATGTATCACAGATTTTTGATAAAGTTAAAAATGGGCTCAAGGGGCGCAAAAAATAGGGTTTTTGGGAGAAAAAAATTCATAACTTCGTCAATTCTCAAGATATCAAATCCAATTAATTTTATTATAAATTTCCTTAACATTATCTACAACTTTTATATTCACAAGTTTTTGATAGGGCCAATTCGCACCGCAAAAAAAAATTAAAAACCAAAACAAAAAGGGGGTTTGAAGAAGAAAAAAATCCATAACTCCGTCAATTCAAAAGATATAAAATCCCCATGAATTTATCATATATCTTCTTAATATTGTTTACAACATCTATATAGACAAGTTTTGGATAAGACCAATTCTTACAGCAAAAACAAATTAAAAATACATAGCGATTGAAGAAAAAAATCATCTTAGTAAGGGTGTATTCAAATCCAAACTCCTTATTTTCTGACTCATTTTACAAATCATTTTTGCTCTCAAAGGCTTCCAATTGGTACGTTTTCTTACTCAGAAACTATATAATGTACCGTAATGGTCGATTTTTTGATAGAGGCTGAATATATTTTTAAAAATGCTGTTAAAAAGGGCATTTTGAACCGAATTTACCGAAGCGGATTGGGTTGGAAAAATCATTGCATTAAGGATGCACTCAAATCCAAACTGCTTATTTTCTGACTCATTTTTAAATTCATTTTTGCTCTCAAACGCATTTAATTGGTATATTCGCTTATTCAGAAACTATATAATGTACCGTAAAGATCCATTTTTTGATAGAGGCAGAATATATTTCAAAAAATGATGTCAAAGTGGGTATTTTGAACGGAATTACCCGAAGCGATTGTGTTAGAAACGAAAAATATTGTCTTTCTGAGAAAATAATTGATTATATATAAGTTTTAATTAATTGAACAAAAAATGAAAACACAGGTCGCTTATAAATCTCTTCAAAAATCACGTCAGCAAGTTTCATATTTTTTTAAAAATTAAAAATGAATCTGGAATTATGCCAGAAAATTTCGAGTTGTTGAGCATGGAAAAGTATTTTTTTGAATACCGCCCTAACACGATTCTGATAAAACCAGCTATTATATAAAAATGAAATAAAAACTCGTCAAAAGCGGCCAGATAAAATTGTTAAAGTGGATTTATCTCTAATCATGATTTAGTTTTTGTTTGTGAAATTAGTATATTTGACTTCGAAATCTACCTCTGCCTGTAGGCCGGGCCGGCAGGGATTTTTTAACTTTTGATAATCGATTTTTATGCACATTTTAGCACTGAATCTGAAAATGGCCTTTATTTTAATTATCACGTTAGGATTTTTTTTTTTTTTTTTTTTTTTTTTTTTTTTTTTTTTTTTTAAATCGTAAATGTCAAAGTTAAAATATAGCGAAAATCTGATGCTATATAAAACAGATGTAAAGTTCTTTTAATTTAATTTAATTTAATTTAATTTAATTCAATAATTTATTCACTTTTTTGGCTTATACTGGGATTCTTACAGCTAAACAGTTGAGGGATCCGATGAGGTGGGGGAGGAGGTTAAATTTTATCTTTGAACTTTTTAACATTAAAATTTACAATTTACGAAAAATCCTGACATGATAGTTAAAAATGGAGGTCATTTACGGATTCAGCAGTAAAAAATAGATAAAAATCAATTATCAAAAGTTAAAACGCAACAATGACACCTATTTTATAGTACCAAATTTCCGCTATTTTTTCTTTTTTTAACTTTAAAATTCACGATTTGAAAAAAATCTTCAAGTGATATTAAAAAATGAAGGTCAATTTCGGTTTCAGCAGTACAGAATACATAAGAATCAATTATCAAAAGCTAAAACTGTTAATTTTCCTCATTTTATTTAATCATTTTAAAATTCTGTTTTTTTTCTTCTTCTTCATATATGTTTATTACAAATTGTATATTTTGCATTAATATGTCAGAGTGATTAAAAGATTTCAAAATAATATTGAAATTTTAATTTTACTTTCAACCATTTTTTTAATATATCTGACGAAATTATATTTCTACTAAATTTGTGAATGACCCCTAATTTGCAGAAAAAAATATGCTCCACCTTTAAACAGTTATTACTCGGCCAATTTTAATCGTAGAATAACGGGACTTTTTTTTGTCTTACTTGTCAGTGTAAGAGAAAAATTTTACTAAATATAACTTATAGGACCGAGGGGCCGTATAAAATTTAAATTTCGTGATTTTTTAAGAAATGTTTTTATTGACCCAAATTGCTCTTAAAATATTTCTTTACCTCACTTAAAACATTTTAGTAATTGGAATTATATGTCTATGACTAACGGTTTAGGAATTAGCCATTGGCCACCGTTGAGAGTGAACACCCTGTATATTTAAACCCTTATTCTTGTAAAGATAAATGAAATCTTACTCGGATGAAAAGTTGAAATTTTGTATACGCATGTAAGAAACAGATATGAATTATGAATAAAATTAAATCAAATGTTTGAAAATTATGATTTATAATTTTTCCTCGAATAACAATTTCATATTTCATACAATAAAATTATGGGAATTACAAAAATAAGATATTTATGTTCAGATTTTTTAAAAGAGTATGCTTATACAAATTATTATTTTAAAAATTGTAAATGAAAATATATGAAAATGATTTAACATTGGAGGCTCAAAATTTTGAATAGTTTTGATTCCAAAACTTTAAGACCAAAAGACATTTGATATTCGGTCGCAAATTTAAACTTGTTTTTAAATTATATATATATATATATATATATATTGTCAAAACTGAATATTGATACTAAGAATTTAAATGTTAGCTGAGATTTTAATATGCAGACCTCCCCTAAAACTTAATTCACGCATACAGTTTAACAGTATAAGCGTCATTCCCAATCGATTGATAAAGTATGCTTCCTAAATAAAAAGTTACTTCATTTCAAACATTTTGTAATTGGAAGCATATATTTATGTCTAATAATGACTTAAGAAATGCCTATTCAACAATGATAACATTCGAAACTGTGTATATTGTTATGTGAATTTTATTTTCTGCGAAATTTGAATGTTTTTGTCGCTTCCGGGTAGTATGCATGCTTGTTCAATAAATAAAGAAAAGTGTATTAAATATCGGAATAATTAATTATTAGGGTCGATCAAATATAATCTGGATTATACCTTTCGAAGTATATTGAAGATACAAAAATGTTGGGTATAATAGCATTTTCTGCCACCCATTTTTCTCCCCAGATTTCAAAACACATTTTTTACCAATTGGTATGCAATTATTTTATTCTATTATCGTATAGAATAAATGGGTGTTTTTTCGCATACAGATTGCGCAAAAGTACCTGAAATGCTGCATCATTCTCAAATTGATTTCCTCAAACAAGGAACATACGAACTATGATCACTGTAAACTGTAAAGACATTTTATGTGCTCAACTACCGAATATTTAATTTTAAAGATGAGAAAGTAAATTTCAAATTTTGAACTATATTCCAGAACGTTTCAGGATGGCAGAAGGTTTGGGTAGCGTTTGCATAGATTTATCACTCAATTGTTTGCGTTTCTTTCTTTCTTTTTTTTTTTTTTTTTTTTGAAGTCTTTGTGAAGTGAGGTAACGTACTCACTAGCAGATTCAGGTGGTCAGAGTTTTTTCCTACAACGCAACGTACCGCTTTTTTTTCTTATTAATTATTTTTTATAATTTTTTATATGTTTCGAGAAAACTCATCTACCGTACCGTGTCCCTGATGCTGATTTTTAAGTTTGGAGCTGTCTGTATAAAATTGTTTCAATAAAAGTAATTCGATGTAATATTTTTCCGAAACTGGGACAATTGTTTTATATAAATATGTAGCAAAAAATTACCTGCACACATTTTTACGGTTGATATTATTTTTTGAACTCTGTCCCTGGGTTTTTCATCCTTACCGTCCCTCTTGCTAAACCTATACAGAAAATCACTTCAGATGCAGCCACAGAATTTTTTTTCAGGTTTTTTCTCATGCAGAAGTATGCTAGAGAAAGAATGTCTAAAATTCTTTGACAGGAAATTTATTGCAGAATTTAAATCAGCATTTAAATATCAATTTCAAGTTTGTGCCTTTATTGGTAGTCTTACCGTCTCCAAGGTTTATTCCTGCACTTTTCAAGGTAAATTAAAAAAAAAAAAATAGTCCAATGTTAACAACTGTTTCTAAAAATCAATGAACATTGTGGCTATCACTTAATCTTAACATGATTTTCCTAAAATAGGTGGTAATTTTCCTTACATTTCCATCCTTACCGTCCCTTTTTTCCTATACCATCCCCTTTTTTTACTCTACCGTCCCTTCTTTAACACCCCTTTAAGACAATGTGATACAAAAATTTAGTATTAAAAGTACTACATTTTTATTATTTCTTATTTGAATGTCCTGTGGGTACTATGCAAATTCATTATAAGTAAAAATTTAGAAGAAAATAAAAAGTTATAGGGGTAAAATGGTAAGGAAAATTAAACTCGCGAATTTAACTTAAACCTCAGTTAAATAAAAAAATTTTCGCTGCTTACTCTTTTTTCATCATTTTGAATCATTAAGGCATTCGTCTATCAAATTAAAATGTTATTTTAGCAAGTTTAATTTCGCCAGATTTTTTCCCCCAAAAGTCAAAAGATTGTGAGAATGCTCCATATATTGTGGGAAATTAACGTAAAATTTTATAACGAAATAACTGATTTTGTTAATCATTAAAATTAATACCTGATATTTTATAAGAAAATATAGCTGAATTTAGTGTATTAGAAAATCAAATAAAAAGAAAATCATCATGTTAACATTATCCCGTACTTTATTTATAAATTTTTGATGATATAAAAAAACAAATATTCTGTTTGTTTTTTCAAATAGACTATAAAGACTTTTGTCTTTGATGTGCTATATAGCTGATAACTATATGGATAACTTTGTCAAAACTTTACGTTAATTTTAAATATAATTAATCAGTATAAATAAGAGAAATTAAATTTCTTAATAAATGATTTTGAAAGATTTTACAATACAGAAAAAGAAATAGTTGATTTTTCATCAGTTGTTATTAAATGAGTGAGAAGTTTCTACATCATTAAGATTTTGTAAGGTATCTTTTTCATATGATGATTTGTGATTCAATTAGTGAGGGGTGTTTTCTGTACTGTACATATATTACTCGGGTGCTAATTAAAAATTAATTTACTACTTAATTAATAGCTATTACAATTAACGACTATGCATTTTTCCCCTACACGACAAAATTGTGCTTTTTATTTTTTTATATGAACGAAAGAATTTAATGTAAATCCAGTATGCTTACGTAATAAAGTTAGAAAAATAGAATTCCACTTTGAGTCAGTGGCGTAACTATAAGTCGGCTTTTGGCAAATAACACCAGGTTGATATGGGACTTCGAGCCAAGGAATACGCTTTAGTTACGAAAAAAAATAAATAATAAATTTTAGGAACATAGTATTTTTATGGCTTAAAGTGCTCGGAATTGAGAAGAAAATTCGTGTTAAAAAAATGTAAACAGGAAATTTTATATACAGTGTCTCCATGTATAACCTGACCGACCTTTATTTTCGCAACCGTTGGTCCTAGATGCATACTTCCAGTTACAAAAATGGTTTAAATAAGGTAAAGAATTATTTTTAAAGCGATTTGGGTCAAGAAAAACATTTATTAAAAAATTACGAAACATAAATTTTTATACGGTCCCCCGGTCCTATAAGTGATATTTAGTAAAACTTTACTGTGACACTAACAAGTAAGACAAAAAAAGTCACATTCATCTAACATTAAAATTGACAGAGTTATGAAACTTTGGAATGCATGACTTATACCACATTTTTGCATCTCAAAACAGATGATTTCGGCCCTGATTTCAGTGGTCGTATATAAAGTACTTAAACTTATTTCAAGGTATCTGCGCTTTGAAAGAAATCATACAGCTATTACAATTGAGTTAACTGTTATTAATTAAGTTTCAGATTAGTTAAAATAGGTGTATTTTAACATATGTTTTATTTTGTAAGGATTTGAGGCTATGATTTCTTTTAACAAAAATTATGTTATTTTCATAAGGTTTTATTTAACTTGCAACGATCTTCTTTCCAGCTTAAGATTTGTACTCGAACTTTAACTCACTTTCAAATGTCCGATCGAAGTTAAATTTTACATACTGACTTAAATCCGACGACAATGTAATATTATTATGATTTTCGACGCTTACCATCGTATACATACATTAGATTACATACATATACTTATATTAGAGGATAACACAAAAAAATTCGGATAGATTACCGTCAACAAGTTTAAGAAAGAGTTTTAGATTAGATAACATAAACCTGCGATGGTTGTGTTTTTTAAATTTTATAATTACTTTTTATGTATATTTTAACGCTGAATAAAAAAATCCATTTCACTTTTAACCATCATGTGAGGATTTTTCACAAATTGTAAATTTCAAGGTTAAAAAATAGCGAAAAACTGATACTATAAAACAGATGCAAGACTTTTTTTTTAATCAGTTTAATTTTATTTAATTCAATAATTTATTCAACTTTTGGCTTATACTGGGTTTCTTACAGCTAAACAGTTCAGGGGTCAGATGAGGTTGGGAGGGGAGTTGAGGATCAATTTTAACTTTGAGCTTTTTAACTTTGAAATTTGCGATTTGATAAAAATCCCGACGTGATGTTTTAAAATGAAGGTCATTTTCGGATTCAGCGCTAAAAAGATACATAAGAATCAGTTTTCAAAAGCTAAAAAACTTGGCACAACCCGAAATTTGGAAGACAGTGTAATCTAACAGCATTTTCATCCTCTTATATGTTCAGTGCAAATTGTATATTTTGCAGTAATATGTCAGAAAGATTAAAGATTTCAAATTTTTATTGCAATGCTAATTTTACTCTCAACCATTTCTTTAATACATCTGACGAAATTATATTTCTACTAAATTTGAGAATGATCCCTAATTTGCAGGAAAAATATGCTCCAACTTTAAACAGCTATTACTCGGTTAATTTTAATCGTAGAATAACGGGACTTTTTTTGCCTTACTTGTCAGTGTAACAGGAAAATTTTACTAAATATAGCTTATAGGACCGGGGGACCGTATAAAAATTTAGATTCTGTAATTCTTCACCAAATTGTTTATTCGCTTCAAACTTTCTTTATCTTAACTCTGCACCTAATTTTGACCACTTTTGTAATTGGAAGTATGCATATAGGACCAACGGTTGCGAAAATAAAGGTCGGTCAGGTTATACGTGGACACCCTGCATAGTCGCAGCTGTCAACCCTCTGGATTTTGGGGTACTACTATTTTCGAATAGAAATATTTCTTTATTAAGCAGAATAAATTGCAGAAATTTTACTATTAAATAAGACAAAGATTAATATTACGAAATAGTGTTATTAAAGAATCCGGAAGTTGGAAACTTTTATGCAGATAAGATATTTAGTTTTTAATAGATTGTTTAGATAATTAGATTTTAAGATATTTAGATTGGAAAGAAACTATTGTTGGCTGATTTGAATGATTCTTGGCCCAATATGTTCCAGAAAAGAAGGACTAAACAGTTAGAAAAAAAAAATATCGCGCTTATGAGAAATTCACTTGTACAAGCATATATTATGAATTCACATATTCTTGATCAAGGTTATACTCAACCAGGCTTCCACGTAATACTATATTTTCGTACAGTAATCTTCGCCTTATTAAATCTCCGAATTTCTGCGAGGGCGAAGATTACTGAGCAAAAATACTCCGTGGTCGTCAGGTTTGACAGTCCTGTACTATAACGGCAACGATTTAGTACAAAAAGATATCTTGAGGAAATAAATGCTAAGAATAGAACTCATAAAATGTTCGTTTGTTCTCAATTTACAGCTCTGTAACGGAATGGTTCCCAACTTGTGTGTCGCAGCGCAGTGGTGCGCCATCAAAAGACCTGAGATGTGTCACGAAAATTTTAAGATGAATTGTATAAAAATTATAATAATTAACAGAAATATCGATACCTTAATATCCAACATTTTATATTATGCGATTTACTTCGAAATGAGATTGTGCAATATTCGGAAGTTTATTTCCCTGATAGTATAACTATTTATAAGAATATCCGAGAGAATCACAAAAATGTTTTTACATCCTCAGATAAATTTAATCAATTCAAAGAAAATTATGCCTTCTCAAGGAAAAGAGTTACAATATAAAACGCTGTAGAATAAACCGTTGGAAAATGGTTTGAGAGTAGTGGCTATTCGAAAATTCTATCCTTTTTTTTAAGAGATAAAAAATTAATTTAAAAGAGTGAAGTTCACATATCTCTTTAAAAGTTGAGAGCCTGCACTAGTCACGCAAAAATACTCGCATGCTAATATTAACTTTATGGGAGCGTTCTTTTCAAATTTCTCGCTTGCATTTTAATATTTATAAATGTTCTTCGTTTTTTTACGTAGGATACTTGAGGTCAATGTCTAACATTGCATCGTTGTATTTTTTTCTATTTTGGTTGCGTTATTTTTTATGAGGACAGTTGTACTTTTGGAACCGGTTCAGAAATGGAAAGTATCCTCATAAAAAAAACTCTGCAACCAAAATAAGAAAAAGTGAAAAATCCCGTTTAGAGATCGACCCCAGCTACCCTATTCAAAAAATAAAATAAATAAACAACAAAAACAACAAATAAAATAAAAATTTTGAAATGTAAACTAGAAAATTCTAAACGATCGCTCCCTTAGGTTTAATATTAGCTTGAAAGTGTAGGCTCTTAATATGTGTAAGAATGTTTATAAGAATTTTAACATTCTTTGACACGTAAAATAAATAAACGTAACAGTTAAGGTAAAATAAGTTTATAAGAATTTTAGCATTATTTTTATTACAAATTTTAATAGTATTTTTTGGCATTTTTTGGTTTTGATAGCGCATTTCGTTTGCGTTATTAAATAAACTAGAAATGATGCATATTCTTTTCATGATTTTTTTTTTCATCGTAACTTTGCTGTGCCATAAGTTAGAGAGGTTGAAAACACTACTATAACGTAACCGAAATGAACATTTTAAGCATTCTGTCCTTAGCATTGATCTGCGCAAGGTGAACTATTATATGAAGAAAAATTAATGCTTTCGTTTAGGTTTTTTTCACCACAAAAGTATTTTCCTTATGTCTCTGATTGGAGAATTTTATTATCTTCGTGTATTAGCTTCACCTACATCTTTTTCAAATGAATGTAACGATTACGATATCTCCTTTTTGGTGTTGCAAGTTCACTTTCTACAAGTGTAGGATAAAAGAAATGCAAAATTTCATAATGCCGTTTCACCAATGCCGTATAAGTTTAGAAAACTGTTTCGATGGTACGTTAAATAATTCGTATTCGCGAGCTAATTATCAACAGTTAAAATTGTCAGACTTCATATCATACTAATATCGGTCAATATTTATTGGTATAATATTCTATAATATTCTTTTTTTTTAACATTCTCTCTTTATATTCGAAAAAAAAAAATAGAATAAAAATTTAGTTAAATCTATTTTTAAAAAAAAATATGTTTATTGCAAGAGGGGTATAATTTTTTTTTTTGCCGTGAATCTCAAGTTGCTCGTTTTTTAAACACTTCTTTTCCTATGTTGAGTGTAACTCAAACAAAAGCAATGCGAGATCCATCCAAGGAGGAGACCCCGAGGGTCATGACCACCCTCTAAACGGAGAGAATTTCTATACAATAATGTATATTCTTTAATTTAAATACACATTAAGCGTGTAAAAAAAAAAAAAAAAAAAAAAAAAAAAAGAATTGTATAATAGAATTTCCCGATAACAACGTAAATGTATTTGATACTCAAGAAAGCGTTTTAGTAGATATATTTATGAATGTAGGCTCTTTGTCTTGTATATATCTGCCGTGCTTCAATTCAAAGAATTTAAAAGCGCTTTTTGATTAACCCACACAACATTGATATATCGTACATGACTGTTGATATCTGCGTGCACAGATATCATATCTGTGCTCGCAAAATTCATTTGTATGTTCTACCTGCTTTTCCACTACTGATTTCGATGATGATTTTGTTATCGGAGTGTATATGGATGCACTTGATTCAAATATAGGAAAATCGTAACAAAACTTTCAATGTTGTAATATACAGGAAGATAATTTTAATATGTATTTATTCATGTAGCGCATTATGCCTGGTGCATACCTGTATGAACTCTTATTTAAGAACTTGAGCGCTTTTCCATTTGTTGACACACACTGATAAATCGTACACTGCTGTCATAATCTGACATTGTTTGCTTACATAAATGCATTTATGTACATTATAATCGAAACAGTTGGTTGAAAAGCATGTATATAATAGATGCATTTTGTGTGTACAGTTTGCATAGTAACAATTGTGTACGATATATTGATGTATGGCCCAATAAATGGAAAAGCGTCAGGTGAGAGAAATTCTGTTAGTGCATGTGCAAGTGTAATTCTGTCAATTGCCAGTCCATAGCCTGCATTTGGAAGGAGGGACTTTTTTTAGTTATTTCATTTATTCTGCAGCACATCAAATGTTTTAAAGCTGTTTTAAACTTTTTTCTATGGTATCATCAAGTTGTTTGCCGTCAAGTTTTGACGGGTTCTATCTAGTTATCCTTTAAGTGCCAAAAATTCGAACAACGCTTTTCATTTTCTTATACTATATGTGATACCTCTTCATAGCACCTCAGCAACTTTATCTGGCGCCTGGTGCGAAACGCCATGTTACTTTTTCTACCAGTAATCAGCGCATCAATAATGATTAGTGACGGCGCCGATGAAGCTCGTTAGAGCCTAACTATTTTGACTAACGGCGCCTGGTGCGGTCTGCCAACGGCACCGTCCGTACAGCACTTAATGCGACTCTGCGTCCTCAATTATAACTAATTCCTCGTTCATGATGATTGTTCCGCAACTGCGAACCTTAAACATCGGTTTAAAATTCGCAGTTTAGCAATGTTTGACGTTTTACCTTAAAAAAAAAGGGTGAAACTGTTCGATTTCTTAGTATCTGAGTAGATCTTGGAAATTTTATATTTTTACGAATATACCTGAAAATTTTATGCTTTTGCGAATAAAAATGATTTCACGAATGTGCCATAAAACAATCAATTTGAAGTTGTGGACAAACTTAAGATATAAAAATTGGTCAAAATAAATCTAGCAAAACTTAAAATGTTAAATAAATAAATAAATAAATAAAAGAGAGAGAGAGTGAGGGATAGACACGATTCCCCGCCTCTATAAACGGGGCGCTGGATCCGCCCCTGTACAAAAGTAAAAAAAAATAAAATGTAGATGCAGCTTGCATACACTTTTTAAAATTTCCAAGGTGTATGACACCACTATTTCAGATCAGAAATAGTTGCCTAATATTTTTTTCTTAAGACTCAAAATCTTTCTGTGATTAATGGCAGAATTAGCAATTTTTTTCAGCGATTAAATAAAGCAAAAAATTCTTTTCGAAAATTGTTGTAGGACTGTACGCACTCTGCAGATGGCTATTTTTTTTTTTATTTAATAGTTCTGTACTGCACAAAATCTGTCATAAGTAAAACATAAAATAATTTTTTTTCTTTTGGGATTTCCGGTATGGCTTTCTTAATAAAAAGGAATTCCTGAAATGGACACATGTATGCGCTAATGATGCAAATGGGTTTCTAATACAAAATAGAATTTTCTGTATCTAGTTTTTTTTGTTTTGCTCATTTCAAAGTTCACTGGACGTGGTATATTATTTATACCATCTTAAAATGTCACAATAGACAAGAATTTTGAAACAAAAATGTTCTTTTATAATGTGCATGAGGAAGAGCTTTCAATTATTTTGAAATAAATTTGTTCGTAAAGTCTGATGTTATTCAATCATCTCAATATTTTAGCAACAGAAGTACTTTGTACAGAAAGGATTAGTAGAGTTTAATACAATTTAAATTGATTTCACACATTGATGCAAAAAGTAATATGACATTTAAAATTTAAGCGCACATATTTTGGCAGTTTTTCATTTTTGAAAACAAGCTAAATGTTAAGATATTTTGCAATCGTTAAAAAAAAACAAAAAAAAAAAACAAAACAAAACAAAAAAAAAAACAGACGCAACAGTAAAACATGCGATTGCTTTCATATATTCCTTACACTAAAATAAATAAATATAAAGATGCATTTACATTTGAATTATATTTTATTACGAGTATTCGATCCTATTCTATCATAATATTTTTGTTGTTTAATATTTGATTTATTTATATTCGTTTCTGCAGCTCTATATATTATCTATATATAGTTTATAAACACTCCATAATATGCTAAAATTTAGTTAAGTTTGAAACTGTGCGTGACACAATCTGAAAACGCGCTTTCAAAAAACATTCCTCATAGACGAAAAAGTATCTGAATTCTTTTGTGCGGCCCTGTGAATGGCATTATTAAAATGCATCTAAAACATTTATTGACAATAGGTAATAACGAAACCGAATCCTTTTGTATGTCTCCGTAAATTAACGATAAATGCTACAAATGCAATTTTCTGTAGGAAATAAATATGTTAATTTAATCTTAACCATTCAATCGTCTTTTACGGAAACCACATGCAAGATAAAGGATGTAGTATATAAAAGAAAAAAAAATGTTCCGTTATTAAAAAAAAAAAACTGAATAAAGAAGAATTGGATCCAGATTTTGACCCTGTGCTTCCGTAATCAAATAACAGTGAAAACAGGTTTTCTGGCCAGTCGAATTGCGAAAATAACGTTTTGGAACATATTTTTGTTTCTTGTACCTGTCAAGATGAATGAGATGGAACGAAATATACAAGGTGCAAGGTTTCTTTTTTGCGTGCGTGTGTGTATGCGCGCGTGTTTATGTGCTTATTTAACCCATTAAAAGCTGGCGTTACCCTATGATCACAGCATACCTGTCAACCCTTTGTTTTTTGAATACCAGTATGTCTGAAGAGAAATAATCGTTTTCTTTGATGACAGAAATTCCACGATAAAATAAGATAAAATTTGCTATATGAAAAGTGGTATGAAATGGAACTTTTGAATTTAAAGATAAAAGTAATTTTCTCCTTCATGTGTTAATATGCATCATAAAAATGTTAGTGTACGAAATCATTTAAATAACATTTTTTTTTTTTTTTTTAGGTTCCGTACTTAAAAAGTAAAAACGGAACCATTATAAGATCACTCTTGTGCCTTTCTGTCTGTCACAGCCCTTTTACTCGCAAACTATGCAATGTGGAAAGTTCAAACTGTAGGACGTAATAAAGATTATTAACCACATATTTACAGATTAATAAATATTCATAAATATATTTAGGAAAAATGTAGAGGGGCTAATTAAGTTACTTGAAAAAAAACATATTTTCTTTGTATATCGTGTGGGGTATCGTGTGAAAGCTTTCGTAAGGCTGAAATCAAAAATATATTTCATTTAATTTTAGGTAATATATTTTCAAAGTTATGGTGGAAAATGTAGTGCAAAAATATGTCCCCCCCCCCATCTAATTCCGAATCTATTGAAACTAAAATTATGAAAAAAATAGAGGTAGTAGACATTAATTTAAACCTTGCAGGAAAATTATAGCGATTACCCTAGGTCACATAGTTTTTGAGAAAATCGCATTTTTCCGTTACACTCAAATTTCGATTTACGGGCTTCAGCAAAAGTGTTGAGCAGAGCTGGCGGTACCTATCGTAGCAGAAGTATAGAAGCATAGTTGATCACGAATTTTTGAAAAAATCGTCGGTAATTAGCCGAGATATTAACCCTTAAAGACACGGACGGTTTGGACATACATAATGATAAAGACGGCGTACTCTATGCTCCATCGGCTTTTAAAGCCTAGACTACAAATTTTAAGGATATATTTATGTAATGTAATGCACAGTAGCAGTATAAAAGCAATAAACGTCAAATTGTTAAAAACAGACTAATTTAATGAGAAAATCACATAAATGCTATGGGATTCGCGACTAGTTTCCATTGAGTGGCTCTTTCAATACACCTACTATGTCTTTAAAGGTTAACTAAAATCCTATATGGAATAACAAATATACAGAATAGCTATATTTGCTATTATTTAGGTTCCATATATCTTTGAACTTTCATGGTATATCCATTTATACTTTTCTAGTATACATGGTGCAGAACGGAGAGAGCTACAGATATGCAAGTGAGGTAACGGTATAGTAAAGCGACTACTCCCGATTTAATGAAAACGACAACAGTGCCCCTTGTGGCGAAATTTGGAAGATAGTCACTTCAAATCGAAAACAAAAAGAGATAGAGCAAAATTTCCAGTTAGAAAGTTTTAGAGCATCAATTAATTAGTAGAATACCACATTTGGTTTACATGGATAAGATAAATCTTCGCCTGCCTACCCAAAAATGTGTGAAATCGATGCACTCCATTTTGTGTAAACGTTTGAATGGAATAGTCAGAAGTATGAAGAAATACGCACAATTTATGCTATAAATACGTACTTATCTCAATATATTTTAATAACATCACACAAAAAAAAGACAAACTGTCTCACAGTAATGAAAAGTTAATATTCAGTATGTTCGAAAAGTTCGCCATTGTTCACGATACACGTTTGTATTCGTGAGAGTAATTCTGCATGCACGTTTCTCAGCATGGAACGTCTATTGCAAGCCTCTTCCATAGACTTAACCTTTTCAAGGGCGGTGGCTAGACGGTCTAGTCATCTAATTTTAATTCCAAAACTGACAAATGGCACCAAGAATATTTTAATAACATTTTGCTTTTGTAATGAAAGAGAAAATTAGCGGCTTTTTGTTTTCTGAGAAATTCGTTTGAATATTCTGGTGTCAGTTAATTATTTCATCAGTTTACGAACAGAATTCTTGTGGCCCTGAAAGGGTTATTCTAAAATTTTAAATGCATTAGAAATTAAATCTTTACAGACATTACAGCACAGTACAACGTCACAATCTGCAATTGTGCACTGCTACATTTCCGGAATGTGAATTGGCAAAGTAGAATCGTCGCTCATCGATTTCGGACATTTTTGGGTATGCAGGCGACGATTTATCTTATCCGTGTAAACCAAATGTCGCTTCGTACTAATTAATTGATGCTCTAAAACTTTCTAATTGGAAAATTTGCTCTACCTCTTTTCGTTTTCGATTTGCAATGGCTATCTTCCAAATTTCGCCACTAGGGGTGCTGCTGTCGTTTGCATTAGGTCGGGCGTAGTAGCTTTACTGTACCGTTACCTCACTTGTATAGCTGTAGCTCTCTCCGTTCGCAAATATTTTCAGGTTAAAAGGACTTTCCTTTGCACCCTGTGTACTATACAGCTATACCCAACCCTACGTTGTATAGTTTTTACAAAGTCTTAGTATTTTTTTAGCAACGGTATTTTTTTAATAATACACTTACTAATTCATATATTATTGTACGGATCCCTCTGTGCGCGAGTAATACTCGCACTTGACCGTTTATTTTGGAAATAGAATAGATTACGTGTTGAAAGATTCACCTGCTTTTAGTGGGACTCAGTAAGTTTTATTTTTCGAAAATTGACAACTATACCAATTTTCCAACATTTTGCTTAAAATAAATTTAGATATCCGTATTTAATTCTGACAAAGTTTCTTAAAGATCTAATAATTAAAAACATGCGAAAAGATCTTTTTATTGCCTCATTTCCCCTTTAAATGAATAATCCTTTTTTGACCGAAAATCGTTTTCCCGGTTTAAATTTAGAAATGTAATACTCGCCTTATTTATTCGAAAAGTTTCTGTCATTAAATAAGGAAATTTTTTCTATACCAAAATAGTGATTGCCCGGTGGCTCGCGGACCACAGTTTAAAGGTTCCTTAAGTTTAAGGATCCATTTTCCTCAATTAGTGTTTTTTTAATACAATGTTTTTTTAATTTACTGTAGTCATTTTATTATCATTTTATAATTTATATATGTCATGACATATTGTTTATATAACCTAAAAATAACTTTAAAAAAATCTGGTCCTTATAAAACACGCTTGAGAAAAGTATGGAAAAATATTGCAGAAATTAAAATTTGTGAGAGAAATGTAGTTTTAAAATATTCTTAATTATATTTTTTTAATTTTTGTCATAAAAATTGCATTTTTTAAATAAATCATTTTCTTTATAAAACTATTTAATTTTTTCAAAAAGGTATTACAAAATGCTCAAAAAAAAAAAAAAAAAAAAAAAAAAAGTGCAAAGGTAAATGAATGAGTCTTCAACCTGTGGCCTGCGGGTCACCAAGCTGCACTGTAAAAAAGTCAAATGTTTCTTATCTAGGAAAATATAACTGCAAACGAAAATACACAATAATCTATTCCGAGTCACCTATGATTTCGAAAAGCGTTCTTTACCTTTACGAACCTCAGAGACCAGTTTACAGGGTGGTTCAAAAAAACGTTTACAAAATGACGCGGCAAATCTGGCATACAGCAAGGATAAAATTATCAGTGAGGAACATAGGGTTCCAAACCACTTATTTAGTCCCAAATACAGGGTTTTTTCATCCTAACTAGACCCGGGTTGACGGTAATAATTTCAAGAAAAATAAAAACATTGTAAGGAAAATGCAACGATATGTATCTTGTTTAGTATGAAATGTGATAACATGATGAAAAGGTCTGGAAAAACAGGATGCTCAAACGATCGATGATACCGTATGAATTGATAATCACGGTCCAAAATGTGGGCGTCCAGTGCATACTGCTGGCGCGTATAATGCAAACTTCTACCACTTTTGTTTGGTGTTATCACATTTACAACAAAGGTGAGAATTTCTATTAAAAGTTTCATTATAATATACTTAAGTTTCTGAAAGTTATTACCGTCAACCCAAATTGAGTTGGGATGAAACACCCTGTATTTGTGACTAAGTAAGTGGTTTGCGACCCTATATGTTTCTATGTGACTTTTCATATTTATTGTATGCCTGATTTGCCATGTCATTTGGTAAAAGTTTTTTTTAATCACCCTGTATTTTCGAGATTTAAAGAAGCATTTATAAAAATACAAAGAAAAGTGCTCAGTTAAACTGATGGCATTGAGCTCACAGACTGTTCACACTAATTGTATATTATACTCTTATTTCAAAGAAAAATGCCCCCCGAAAAACAAATTAAGGGGGGGGGATTAGCTCCCCCGTTTCCCCCCTTTATACTTAACCAATGAACCACCAAATCTAATCAGGGAAGCGCCTTATCAAAATAAACCGGTATACAAAATTTGAAACAAATCGGATAATTCTGCATGAAAAACCCATTTACTTAATTTATGGGGGGTTAGCTCCCCATTTCCTCCTTTATACTTAACCAATAAACCCCCAAAACTAATCAGGGAAGCACCTTATCAGACCTAGAAATAAAAGTGAAGCAAATCGTATATTTCTATGAAGAGTTATCACGTTATGTACATGCATACGTACATAGATACAGAACCTGCGGGCGCATTACATCTCAGGCTTTGATAGCCTGTGATTATTGAGCACAACTTTGATAGACAATGCTGTGCCCAATAACAAAGTATAATTTTCGACATAGTTACCTCTCGCATTCATAAAACCTACCATAACTTAGTAGTGAATGATCGCATAAACTTGCGAATCATGTCTTTCGATTCAGAATTAAAAAATACATAACAAACAATACCCCGCTTGACCTAATTAAAATTTTTTTGAATTCTCTCCCTCCGAGTTAAAATGCCCCCTTTCCTACCCCCAAAACCGGCAAAACAACTTTATTTTAGGGGGATTCTTCGGATCTTCATTTCTAGTGCCAAAAAAAGTTCTTCCTAAATTTTCGTGAATGGACATCAGTTGTTACTATAAACACCTATTTTACTTGCATAAAGTATAATTTTCAACTTTGTATTCATAAAACCTACCGTAACTTTGTAAAAAAAAATGATTGTATCGACTTTCGGAAGGTGCCATTTGATTCAGAATTAAATAATTAATAATAAACGATACCTCACTTGACCTACTTAAAAATGTTTGAATCCCCCCCCCCCACCTTGGGTTAAAAATGCCCCTACTTTTGCTTCCCAAAACATGATAAAACAACTTAATTTTGGGGGGACTCATCGGATCTTTATTTCTAGTGCCAAAACGAAGTTCTTCCAAGTTTTCGTGAATGGTCACCAGTTGTTTAAAAAAAAAGCTCTATTTTACCTGTACTGTTAGCAAATATTTATAATCAGAAGTAATAGTGACATACTTCTTGGAAACTCGAAGTATGCGCTATATGCATGTACCTTGCACATAGCTACTCAGATCATAAATGTATTCACCGATAAAAAAATCACCAATTAGTAAGATATTTAACGACAGGCTTTCATTTAAAAACGCACATTTATATAATAATAATAATAATAATAATAATAATAATAATAATAATAATAATAAATTTGTCCGGGATACCAGGATATACAAATAGTAGTTTTATTAGTATGACATATAGTTATAACACAGTTACCAGACTTCCAACCTTTTAGTGACACTTATGTATACGAATATCAATCTTCGTCATTTTTAATCGTCAATTTCTCTCAGTAAATAATGTGAATATTTCTATTGGGAAATAATGTTACTCAAAAATCGGAATTATTGGCAGATAGATATATGAACGCGAGCTATACATTTAGTTCTAATTGAAACAAGAAAATATACCGTTTTCACTCATAAAACGCTTTTTATTAAATGTATGTGGGTTTGTTAAATTTGAATGCCTCTTTTAAATGAATAAAATAATGCCAACACTATAATTTTTACATATTTAATTTCAGTACGTAAAAATATGAGAATATAATTTTTCAACAAATTTAAACCAGCGATTATGAAATATATATTACTGAAAATAAATCGTACACTGCAAAAAACAGAGAAATGTTTCTTGATCTAGAAAGAAGGTTTACAAAAATATAATATAAACACTACAGAGTTACGATTCCAAAAAAAAATTGCTTTATCTTTAGAAACCCCAGAAATCAATAGTTTTCCGAGATTTACGGAAGAATTTCTGAAAAAAAATTTTTTTTTTTGTTGCCCGTAATTTTCGGTACCAATCCCGAGTAGTTTTTAGAGTGTAAGAATCAGTTTTCTTAATGCAGTATCAACAGGAAATATTGGTTTTTTTGACGCTAACAGCTGCGTAATAGATTTAATACATGAAAGGGTAGCAACATAATGTTCATTTTATGCCCTCGATTTAGCATGTTCGTCTCTTGAACATGTTCTTTCAGCATGAAAATATTCACTTGCGAATGAATAGCATCCGAAGAACCGTTATTTCGAGTTACCGGGTTGAAAAATCTGATTAACATACTGTAATAGCTATTAGGGAAATTTTCCGAAAATTACGGGCAGAAAAAGAAACATTTTTTTCAGAAATGCTTCTTTAAATCTTGGAAATCTATTGGTTTCTAAGGTTTTTGGAGATAAAGGAGTCCTTTTCTGAATCGTGAGCAACATGGAAGAGATGATACTTTTGTAATCTCTTTTGCTAGATAAAAAATATTTCTCTTTTTCTACAGTAATATAGGATATGAATTGTAATTTTTCCAACTAGGCAAAAAATGCCCAGACCAGGATTCGAACCAGGGATCACTTGGCTGAAGCCGCCAATGCTCTTCCAACTGAGCTATCCCGAACGAATCTCGAGGACCTAATTCACCCAGCTAACCTTATTGATTACAGCATCTAGTCTGATATATGAATCAGCTCAACAGAATAAATCGCAGGTAATGGAACGCCAGTAAACGCTGGATACGTAATTACAGGGATAGCTCAGTTGGAAGAGCATTGGTAGCTTCAGGCAAGAGATCCCTGGTTCAAATCCTGGTCCAAACATTTTTCGCCCTGTTGGAAACATTATAACTCATATGATTTATTTACCAGTTAGAATAATTGTGTTAAAATTAATCTAAGGTAGGATATACTTGTGTTTGCTGAGAATGTGGGATATATTTTTCAGATCAATGACTGAATGCTTGAATATGTTGAAAATCCCCGGCATATTATGAGTGAATGTCATAGCTGCCAACTTTCAGGTTTTCTTTTTCAAGTCAAACAATTATTTTGAACCAGAAATTTCACTAAATACACGAAATCAAATAAGTATCACATGTACACAAGACTTCATTCTTCCTATTTATAGCAGGTAAATTTACATTGTTTAACAAAAATGCTCACATATATTCTCTCACGTGAGATTTTCAGTAGTTTGAATATTTCGTCTTATGATCCTCCAAGTGAAAAGAATGTTCGTAGTGAGATATTTTAAAAGTTGTAGTTTTAAAGGAAATAAAGCAATAAAATTAAAAATTAGATATTTAATAAAAATTTTATTTTGAACTCATTTCATTAAAAGCTAAGCAAATCAAACAAAACATAACTAAAAAAGGGAATTAATGAGATAATTAGTATCTTTCCGTGAATAAAATTATTCCAAAGAAGATAGGTGAAATAATCATTGATGGAACTAGCTTTAGCTGTGCATAGAACTTTGAAAATTGTTACATTATCATGTAAATTATTTCTGTTGCATTAAGAAAACTCATGTCATATCAAATGCTAATAGTTCGTTTTTAAACTATAGACCGATGTTTAATGTTTATTCATAAATTAGCAAACTATGACAGAAATTTTAATTGTATATGAACTGAAACGTGCACATATTTCTAGACATGTTTTAGAATTTTTAAGAAATCGTTTTTTATTTTTATTTTTTCAAAATTACAGTGTAAAGAATATTTTCTACAGTATATAGAAACTGATCTAAAATCCGAGAAATGTATTATTAAAGAAAAAATGTATTGTGGTTTCTAAAAAATAAAATAAAAATATATAAATAAATAATCCTTTTTTATAACGTGGAATACCATGATTTATAATTGTTAAATAAATTTGCTATTGACAGTACTTTGAACCACTAATATATTTTTTGTTATTTGAACAAATATATGTGCCGAAAGCTTTCTGATTTCAATCTCTTAGCGTTTTATTTGATTAACTAGAATCTAACTCTACAATAAGATTGTAGAAAATGTACGAATGTGAGTAAATTGAAATTCGTATCACGGAATCTTTCTTTCGGCAGTATGCGCGGAACACAAGTGAGTATATCCGCGGGGTTTATTCTCTCCTAATTCAAAAGAGCCGATCGATCGACGGATTTTGCTAGCGTATAGATAGGTACTTGAGATGTTATGGTTCTGACTGGTGAGAAACTGTTCCTAATTGTAGAATGCAGTTTCAAAATAATTTAATATTCTAAACAATTTAAAAGGCTATTGACTGCCCTTAGCAATTACGTCAACCAAAAATAAATAAATAAATAAATTCTCCAAAAATGCAAAATAATAATTATGATATATGCAGGGTGTGTAAAGAAACTTTTGCCTAATTTAATCTCAGAAAAATATTATAAGCTCTTCGGATAATCATAGAATGATTTCTAATCCAAAGAAAAAAAATATCAGGTAAAGTTTTCGAATCTGAAATAGTGGTGCCATACTCCTTGGAAATTCAAAGTAGTGTATGACCCTTGGATATATGAATAATATATATATATATATATATATATATTACATCATTTCAAAATGCCAGAACACCATAACTCCAAAAGGAAGGTGTATATCTGCAGAAATTTTTTAACTATAAAATATTTAAAAGAACAAGAAAGACAGGTAAAAAACAAAAACAGTCTGTTCTTCATCAGTGGGAGGACAGACAGAAAACTAACTCCACCCCCACTTTTAAAATTTGCAGGTTTCTGAACACATGCTCACCCCGCATTCAATACTGAAAAACTATTGTCATTTTATTAATCAAATTTCATAAAAAACTAAAATAACTCAAATTAAAACTAACAAACATAAATATATATATATATATTTTTTTGTGTGTGTGTGTGTAATTCTCTAATGGATAACTAGAGCAGGGGTAGAAAACACGTGTTCCAGCGATGCAGCTGTCACCACTATTTCCGAATAGTAATCTTCACCTCATTTAATTGCATATTTTCTGTCATTTAAGAAAGTAAAAACTACTATTGGAAAAAATGTAGCGATAATTGACCCACGGCGCGAGTTCGCAAAACCTAAACTAGAATACCGCAATTTCCGACGTATAATTCGCTGATCAAACAATCATGTTTGGACCCAGAAATTTTATTTAAGAAAATATGACATTAAATTGAGGTCAATATTTGACTCATATTATTACATAAAATTTCTAGGTCGAAACAGGATTGTTTGATCAATGGATCATATGCCGGAAATTACGGAAATATAAAATTAAATACAGTTTTATGATTATATTTGCATTGAACATCGTGTGGCATAATTTGAAATAAAAATTGTAACAACGGCAATGAAAAGAGTCGGCTCTCATCAGAGTCCAGCAACAATTTTTTTAATCCGATGGTCAAAAAGAGAAAATAAAAAAGAATAGTGCCCAGCTAAACTGATGGCATTGAGCTCACAGACTATTCACACTAATTGTATATTATACTCTTATTTTAAAGAATAATGCCACTCAAAAAAATAAGTGAAGGGGAATTAGCACCCGTTTCCCCCTTTATACCTAACCAGTGAACCTCCAAATCTAATCAGGAAAGCTCCTTATCATAATAAACCGGTATACCAAATTTGGAGCAAATCCAATAATCTTGCAAAAAAAAAAAAAACATTTATCTAAATTAAGGTGGTGGACTAACCCTTTATCCTTAACCAATGAATCGCCAAAACGAATCAGGGAAGCTCCTTAACATAATAAACCGGTATACCAACTTCGGAGCAAATCGAATCATTCTGCATGAAAAACCCATTTATCTAAATTAAGAGGGGCGGGCTAACCTCCCTTTTCCCCCTTTACCCTTAACCAATGAACCCCAAAACTAATCAGGGAAGTTCCTTAACATAATAAACCGGTATACCAAATTCGGAGCAAATCGAATCATTCTGCATGAAAAACACATTTATCTGAATTAAGGCGGGTGGACTAACCCTGTTTTTCCCCCCTTTATCCTTAACCAATGAACCCCCAAAACTAATCAGGGAAGTTCCTTAACATAATAAACCGGTATACCAAATTCGGAGCAAATCGAATCATTCTGCATGAAAAACACATTTATCTGAATTAAGGGGGGTGGACTAACCCCGTTTTTCCCCTGTTATCCTTAACCAATGAACCCCCAAAACTAATCAGGGAAGTTCCTTAACTTAATAAACCGGTATACCAAATTCGGAGCAAATCGAATCATTCTGCATGAAAAACACATTTATCTCAATTAAGGGGGGTGGATTAACCCCGTTTTTTTCCCTTTATCCTTAACCAATGAACTCCCAAAACTAATCAGGGAAGTTCCTTAACATAATAAACCGGTATACCAAATTTGGAGCAAATCGAATCATTCTGCATGAAAAACCCATTTATCTGAATTAAGGGGGAGTGGACTAACCCCGTTTTTCCCCCCTTTATCCTTAACCAATGAACTCCCAAAACTAATCAGGGAAGTTCCTTAAAATAATAAACCGGTATACCAAATTCGGAGCAAATCGAATGATTCTGCATGAAAAACCCATTTATCTGAATTAAGGGGGTGTCCTAACCCCCCTTTTCCTCCTTTATCCTTAACCAATGAACCCCAAAATTAATCAGGGATGTTCCTTAACATAATAAACAGGTATACCAAATTCGGAGCAAATTGAATGATTCTGCATGAAAAACCCATTTATCTGAATTAAGGGGGGTGGACTAACCCCGTTTTTCCCCCTTTACCCTTAACCAATGAACCCCAAAACTAATCAGGGAAGTTCTTTAACATAATAAACCGCTATACCAAATTCGGAGCAAATCGAATCATTCTGCATGAAAAACACATTTATCTGAATTAAGGGGGGTGGACTAACCCCGTTTTTCCTCTTTATCCTTAACCAATGAACTCCCAAAACTAATCAGGGAAGTTCCTTAACATAATAAACCGGTATACCAAATTCGGAGCAAATCGAATCATTCTGCACGAAAAACCCATTTAACTGAATTAAGGGGGTGGGGTGTGGACTAACTCCGTTTTTCCCCTTTTATCCTTAACCAATGAACTCCCAAAACTAATCAGGGAAGTTCCTTAACATAATAAACCGGTATACCAAATTCGGAGCAAATCGAATGATTCTGCATGAAAAACCCATTTATCTGAATTAAGGGGTGGACTAACCCCCCTTTTCCCCCTTTATCCTTAACCAATGAACCCCCAAAACTAATCAGGGAAGTTCCTTAACATAATAAACCGGTATACCAAATTCGGAGCAAATTGAATGATTCTGCATGAAAAACCCATTTATCTGAATTAAGGGGGGTGGACTAACCCCGTTTTTCCCTCTTTATGCTTAACCAATGAACCCCCAAAACTAATCAGGGAAGTTCCTTAACATAATAAACCAGTATACCAAATTCGGAGCAAATCGAATCATTCTGCATGAAAAACACATTTATCGGAATTAAGGGGGGTGGACTAACCCCGTTTTTCCCTCTTTATCCTTAACCAATGAACACCCAAAACTAATCAGGGAAGTTCCTTAACATAATAAACCAGTATACCAAATTCGGAGCAAATTGAATGATTCTGCATGAAAAACCCATTTATCTGAATTAAGGGGGGTGGACTAACCCCGTTTTTCCCCCTTTACCCTTAACCAATGAACCCCCAAAACTAATCAGAGAAGTTCCTTAACGTAATAAACCGCTATACCGAATTCGGAGCAAATCGAATCATTCTGCATGAAAAACACATTTATCGGAATTAAGGGGGGTGGACTAACCCCGTTTTCCCCTCTTTATCCTTAACCAATGAACTCCCAAAACTAATCAGGGAAGTTCCTTAACATAATAAACCGATATACCAAATTCGGAGCAAATCGAATCATTCTGCATGAAAAACCCATTTAACTGAATTAAGGGGGTAGTGTGTGGACTAACCCCGTTTTCCCCCCTTTATCCTTAACCAATGAACTCCCAAAACTAATCAGGGAAGCGCCTTATCACAGTGAACCTAGGAAAAAATTTTGAAGCAAATCGGATATTTCTGTCAAGAGTTATCGCGTTACGTACATACGTACGTACGTACATACATACATACATACATACATACATACATACATACATACAGAACGGGCGGGCACATTAGCTCTCAGGCTTTGATAGCCTGTGAGCTAAAAAGCGCCTTTGTTTCCTGTATCAGTCTCTTGCATACTTTTTGAATAATTCCTATCGCCTCATTATCTCTAAAAGTGGAACCTTCCGATATTATTTTAATTCATTATCTGATATTTCCATTTTTATTACTCGGTATGTAATGTTCTTTTTAAACTATGCTACCAAGGTACCTGTTTTTATGCTAGCAACGAAGTAATGTGAAATATTGCGGGGCTTCACCCCTTAGTTTAATTACTGTCGTTCGCACGATGCTATGGAAGAAACGAGCTACTTAATTTCAGGCACAGACACAGTCACCTGTGCAACGTTTTACTCGCCAAAAAATATCCTTAAAAACTGTACAGCGAATAAATAAATAAAATCCGAACACAAGACATAACTCCAGTTTTAAATGTTGTAAAATGAGGCTGTTTCCACCGAAGTTCTTTGGTTTTCATAGTTATGCCAATCTTCCGTTTCTTTTCCTTCCTTCCTTTCTTTCTTTCCTTTTTTTTTTTTTTTTTTTTTTTTTCAAATCAAATAAAAGCATAAGTTTTATTAAATAAAAGAAGTTACTTAATAATCAAGAAACATTTCATTAAATAACTTTTATGGTTAAATTATGTTTGTTTCATTTAAACATTGGAAGATTGCCAGCTATGGGTTTTCCATATTTTTAATAGACTTATCTTGAATGGTTGGCAAGATATTTAATTTTGTTCAAACTTTGAAATTTTCAATGTATGTATTGAAAATTTCCAAATTTAAACTTTATTAACTTTTTTAAGCTGAATTTGCTCTAAATGTAAATTTTGACTTCTTTATCTTGAAAAATGGGTTAAATATAAGCAAAAATGTGTTCAGAAATCTGCCAATATTGAGAAATGTGTTTTGAAATTTGAATAAAAATGCAGTTAAAAACATTAAAATGGGGATATAACCACTATTTTTTTAAAGTTGCTTACCTGGAAATCCGTTGATGCACTGTTATTTCTAACATTGTTGCATGCTTGAAATGGCAATAAATGAATTTTCATGTATAATCTATCATAACTTAACTTGATTGTAGTACAAAAATGCTTATAACAGAATTAGTTTTTTAAGATATTTCTAACACTAAGGGATATGAAATTCATTTTAGTAATAAACTGCTAAACAAAAATCTGAATTTTCTGCGTATAAAAAATACTTATAAAAATAAAAATGTAGGAAAGCTCTCGTGCTCTGAGAGTGTTAACGTTGCCACCTTTATACATTTGACATTATGTGGCAATGGAATATTAAATTGAAGAGATAATATATATATTGAGGCTTTTTCAAACCTGCCATTTTTAACAAAAGCTAAAACATTACTGAGACCTCTCACATATGTACACTATGCAGTAATTGATTTTTAATACCACAATAGTACAATTCGACTTATAAATTCTACGATTATATAAAGAAAAATTTAATTTTCAGAAATTCTATTTAAAAAAAATAACTACTTTACATGTCTTCTTTTTCTGACTTCTCAATAGTTGCATTTTAATAATGAAATTTTTATAATTGTATCTTTAAACATGCCAGAAAGTAATTTATACTCCTGAAAAGAAAAATATATGTGACATTTTCCTTTTTAACCAAGTACGTAACAAAATATACTTCATAAAACGCTTCAAGTATGTTAGTTACTATTTTATCGTAGCATGTTTCACCAGAGATCCCAGATGGTCAATTTTCTTAATATCACTTTTTTCAGAAAGAAAAAAGATTTCAGATTTTTCTTGCAAATTTAATTGAAATCTACCCCAAAGGTTATTTCTATTGCCAATGTTCTAGAAATATACCATGAAAATATTTCTTAGGAAAGATGTTAGTATTCAATAAAAGGATCATTTGAGAGCTTTGTTTCATTTAAACAAAACAGAAAATTTCGCAATTTCTATATTTCAGCATTTCAAGGACGAGCGATTTTCTTTTATTTTTATCATGGCCTTACACTGTAAAAAGGATGTTTCTTAAGGGGATTCAAGACTCTTAAAGCTTCAAAATTTTCGAAATTTTCATTTTTTTATATGTTAAACTTCTATCTTTTCTGAACATTTTGATATAATAGTTTCCTTTAAATTCCCATTAGAACAAAAGTTATGGTTTTTAGAATTATACCCGCCCAATAGCTGAAGCAGAATTTTGAAAATTTCCGAAATTTTGAAGTCAGTTTTCTCAAAATGACGTTTTTGGGCATATCGCGCAGGATATCTCAAACACTTCTCCATATTTTTTCATACAATTTTCAAAATATATGTTTCATGTTAGTCTGTATAAACTGAACCTAAAATTTTCTTTTTATCGTTCAGAAAAATATTTTTTTAGGTGACTATGCTGTTGAAATTTTCAAATTTTGTATTAGCTTAATACAACTTTGTATTAAAAATATAAAAATGCTTTAAATAAAAATTTATTTAGGTTCAGGGCAATTATTACAATCTAAAATGCTATTTGGCACCAAAATTTCATTCTGGTTGCAAAATTTATTTTGCAACCCTGCGCGTAAGCTGTCATACCAAGTTTCTGCTCAACAAATGTCTGGCAGTTTGAAGCCCCCTATAAATATTAATTCTGCATATTATAATTTTTTAAATATATGAAATGAAAGAACATACTTATATCTATATATCCCTCTAAAATTTGTGTTTTAAAATCATATACATTTTAAGATATTAAATGTTGAAAATTGTCTTTTTCTTCATTTGTTTCAATTGTAAAAGTCCTGAGACCCTTTAATCTAAGAAAATATAATATAACCACAAACGGAATTATACAATAAACTCTTCTGAGTTATCTACGATTACCGATTCTTTGTCTTATTCTTTGTCTTTAGAAATCGCAGAAACTAATATATTTTCGAGATTTAAAGAAGCATTTATCGAAAATAAGTTTCTTTTGCTGCCAGTGATTTTCGGAAACGATTTCGAGCAGCTTTTACATTGTATTAATCAATTTTCTCAAGCGGGAATATAGGATTTTCTGATCCTATCATAACAGTTGCAAATTCCCAAGTAGGTGAAAAAAGTCCAGACCAAGATTCGAACCAGGGATGTCCTGGCTGAAGCCGACAATGCTCACCAACTGAGCCATCACGGACGATTAATTCACCCAACTAACCTTTAACGATCACAGCATCTGGTCTGATATCCGAATCAGCTCAACAAAATAATTCGACGATTATTTTTGGAAATGCAGTAAACGCTGCATGTGTAATTATATTATATTAATTTTTAACACGAATTCATATGGTAAATAAATCACAACAGTTGTAAGATCCTATCAGTTAGAAAACACGATAAATTAACAGCATTAACATTAACATTAAAATTAACATGATTTCTTATTTTTGCATGTATAAATTCAATTACGCAGCTGAAAATGTTTAATTGAGAATAGATAGCACCCAAAAAACGATAATCCGGTTTGAGAAAACTGATTTATACATTACAAAAACTAACTGGAAACGTTTCCGAAAATCACTGTCATTAAAAGAAATTTTGTTTTTATAAATGCTTCTTTAAACCTTGAAAATATATTGGTTTCTGAAGTTTCTAAAGATAAAGAACGCATTTAGGAATCGTGAGGAACTCGGAAGAGGTTATTGAATATTTCCGGTTTTGTAGATTAAGAAACGTTTGTCATTTTTAAAAGTATGTTGCCTTCTTACGAGATATTTAAAGGTGATAATGCTTTACATTGAATAAAATTGAAAAAAAAATAATGCTATATATCATATATGACGAAGCATACTAAGACCATACAATAAATGATAATGAAGAGCTCAAATTTTTTACAATTTACTGAAAAATTTTCCATCAGATAAAGCTTCCAAGATGTAACTTATCTTCAAAATCGCTCTTGGAAACGAACTTTATATTTATTGGGTATTTCTTAGCAATAACTTACTATACTCAATTTTTTCATTTCCCCTTCAGGCCGTTTTAGTTGGTTCATCGACAGGTCGAGGTCATTGTTGCAGATTGAGATTTTGGGATGTGTTCACTTTTTCTGAACGTATTTAATACTTTTGTTTGGAATAGGAACATTTGCAATAGAAACTTTACAAATGAATATTTTGTAACACCTAGAAAGTAATTTCTTAAACAATTTTTCGAGTTTTCGCTCATACAAAAATATTTATTTTTGAATATCTCGTTTAAGATTTTTCTAATAAAATCAAAACTATCCAACTTTTCATCCTAGGGATATGCCTAAATTATTTACAAAGAATTTAAACCAAAATCAGTAAATCTAAAAAAAGTAAGTTTTTTATAGGCATTTCTAAAACAAATTACATATTGTGATGATCTATTTTTTCACAAAAAGCAAACATTTATTTTGTACGTCATTAATACAAATCTAATTTTTTTTCTCGCTGTCAACATATTTTTTTCTAGTAACAAATGGACAAGGAATACACATCTCGAATTGTAAACAATTAAAATACAAACAATGAATAGAATTTTGCTAATACAGGGAAGCCATTAAAAATACATAATATTAACTGTACCAGTTAGCTTAAGAATATATGTCGCCTATTTTTAGTATTTCGTTCTTAGCTTTAGTATCTGCGAGAATAAAATCATTCGCAGGACATAATTAATGCCAAAATATACAATTTCTGCTAACAAACAATTAGAATATAATAATATCAGGGTTCGTATTATCTTTACATGTGAGTAGCACTATTTTCCAATAGTCAAATTTACCTTATTTAATTGCAGAAAATTATTTTACAAGTCCTAGAAATAAATAAGACGAAGATTCGGAAAAGTTGTACTCACAAGTAAAGACCGTACGAACACTGAAATATATAAAAAATAAACGGTTAAGTGAGAATATTACTCGCGCACAGAGGGTTCCGTAGAATAAATATATGAATTTGTAATTGTATTATTAAAAAAATCCGTTGCTAAAAGAATACTAAGATTTTGTAAAAAACTATGCAACGTAGGGTTGGGTATAGTTGTATAAACTAGGAAAGTGTAAATGGATATCCCATGAAGTTCAAAGAGATATGGAATTTAAATAATATCAGATTTTAATTTGTTTATGATGAACGTAATTCGGTACTGACAATAAAAGGAGTGCATATTTAAACTTCATTTGACATTTCATAAACTAAATTCAGCGTACTAATAACCTTTATTTCTACAGTGTAGCTAAAACAAAACCTTTGTTCAAAGTTTAAATTTGGCATTATGCGAAAGAAAGGAGGTCGCAAATTTGCAACTCCGCCTTGGTCCGTACCGCATTTTTCCAGATGATATTTCAATTAACTTTTAAATTTACTCGACGCGTATTGAGAGATCCACTCAATGCAAAGTATTCGCTAATCTCATAGTATTTATGTGATTCATTCTAATTAAGAGGCTCCAGGCTTCAAAATTTTAGAAATTTTAATTATTTTAGATGTTAAACTCTTATCATTTCTGAAAATTTTGATATCATTGTTTCCTTGAGATTCCCATTGGAACAGAAGTTATGGCTTTTAGAATTATACCCGCTCAATAGCTGAAGCGGCGTTTCCGAAATTTTGAAGTCATTTTTCTCGAAATGACGTTTTTGGGCATAACACGCATGATACCTCAAAAACTTCAGATTTTTTCTTGAAATTTTCAAAATATCTATTTAATGTAGTCTGTATACACTGAACCTAAAATTTCCTTTTTTATTTTTCAAAAAAATATTTTTTAGGCGATTATACCGTTGAAATTTTCAAAATTTTGTATTTGCTAAATACAACTTTGCATTAAAAATATAAAAATGCTTTAAATACAAATTTATTTAGGTTCAGGGCAATTATTACAATCTGAAGTTTCCAGTTGCAATATTTATTTGTAATTCTGCGCGTAATCTTTTATACCAATTTTCTGCTCGACAAATATCTGACAGTTTCGAGCCCTCTATAAATACTAATTCTGCATCTTTCAATTTTTTAAATACATGAAAAGAAAAAACATACTTATATCTTTCATCCCAATAAAAATTGTGTTTTAAAATCATATAGACCCATTCCATTGACGTCACGTTGCTATTAGCAACGACTGATACTATTGCATCTGGAGCACACACGTGGAGCACAGAACTGTCCGTTTGCCGTTAAAAGCACGTTTTATCTGTCTGATTAATTTAGATCTTTCTTATTTTTATTATTATAGTGCAAATAAGTCTAATAAGTCAAATGGAGAGTACCACATTCGCCTTATGTTTGGACGCCATATGAAGCGATGCCAGACATGTGACGTCATGTGCAACCCGTCTATACATTTTAAGACATTAAATGTTGAAAAGGGTCCTTTTTTTCATTTTTTCAAATTTTAAGAATCCCGAGACCCTTTAAATTAGTCTGTTTTTAACAATTTGACATTTATTGCTTTTATACTGCTACTGGACATTGCATTACACATATATATCATTAAAAGTTGTTTAAAAGCCAATGGTACATAGAGTACGCCGCGCCTGTCATTATGTATGTCCAAAACGTCCGTATCTTTAAGGATTAGGCAGCCTAAGTGAGACTGCTTAGGGCCCGCTAGGCTTCCCCTTAGAGCTTAACGTCTCTCCCGGTATGTTCCCCGACACGTTGGGGCTCGTTAGTCTTGCCCTGTCCGGCCGAATGCAGACACACATACATAAGAAACGCACGGGGCGATGCCCACCCGCCGAGGGCAGCCACGTACCACCGACCACAAAACGCATAATTTATTTGATAAAGCAATATGGAAGTTTACAAAGAAAATGGAAATGCCCCTGCCCGCCAGGAAAACTCCTACTCGCGAGAGAGGGCGGGAGTATCAGAACATTGAAGAAATTTAAGGGTTAATATCTCGGCTAATTACAGACGATTTTTTTTCGAAAATCATTATCAACAAAGCTTTTATACTTCTGCTACGATAGGTACCTCCAGCACTGCTCAACACTTTTGCTGAATGCCCGTAAATCGAAAAAATGCAAACGAAAAAATGCAATCCTCTCAAAAACTATTTGACCTAGGGTAATCCCTATAATTTTCCTTCAAGTTTTAAATTAACGTCTACTACCTCTAATTTTTTCATAATTTTAGTTTCAGTAGATTCGGAATTAGGTGGTGGGGGGGGGGGGACTACTTTTTGCGCTACATTTTCGCCGAAATCTTAGAAAAAATAATACCTAAAATTAAAAGGAACGTATTTTTGTGTTCAGCGTTATGAAAGCTTTCACTCGATACCTCACACGATATACAAAGAAAAGAGTTTTTTTTTTTTTTTTTTTTTTTTTCAAGTAGCTTAATTAGCCTCTCTACATTTTTACTAAATACATTTATGAATGTTTAATAATCTGAAAATATGTGAGTCAGTTGCCTTTATTACTTACCCCAATTTTAATGTTCCACATTCCATAGTTTACGAGTAAAATCGCTGTGACAGACAGACATAGGAGTGATCTTATAATGGTTCCGTTTTTACTTTTTAAGTACGGAACCCTAAAAAGAATATATATATAAGAATAATAATGTAATAATAGTGGTATGTCGCAGGGTGTAAAACCTCAAAGTATATTATTTCGTTCGCGACATTTATGAGAGCAGTGTCCTCTAAACTCACTTTTTATTTCTCAAGCTGCCAACAACAACTATTCCTTGGTTTTTGCACTAAACTCATCGAAACGTTTAAAAAACTTAATCTAATGTTCACGAATTACTGATTTATAGCATGGGATATCTCTCATACAATCAATGTCATCTTATTTTTAAAGATGATAGTTAGGATTGGCGAGTCACTTGAGTTTTAACACAAACGTAAAGAACAGAAATTTCTTTTTGATTCGGAATATTTTTAATTATAATACAAAAGGAAAGAAAATTTAAGAAAATGTCTAGAAAACTGCCATATAATGTGTCAGTTATTTCGTTAATGATAGCCAGAGCCGCATTTGGAATGCGTGCAGCTTATGCATTTTGTTGCTAATGTTTCAGAATATTAATCTTCGCCTTATTTAATCAGAGAATTCTGTTGTTAAACAAGGCGAAAATTACCATTATGAAACAGTGGCGACAATATGTACGTGTTTCCACATATCCTATATAACGGTCCTGGTAATAACTACCTATAGCTAGTAAATATAGTGCAAGTTTGAAACATGGATTAAATTTTGACGAAACAAATGTGTTTTAACTGAAAGATAATTTTGATGATATATTTTTTGTAATGAGCAATATAACGTATCGTTCTGTAATATAGATTTTTTTTAATAGATATAAAATAATAAATTTATTGAAACTTAAAAGATCCTAATAACAAAGTAACTTAGTTTTACACAAAGTAACAAATTGCAGCGGAAATGAACAATCTAAATTTCGTAAAACAAACATTCATACCACCTCAAAGATGAAAACTTTAGAAGTAAAATGTATATCAGGAATTCCCATAAATAATACCGCATTTTACGAACAACAAATTTGAAAACTTCTTTAGGGTTGCTTAAATTCGAATCGAAAGCTTAGTAACAAGGTGAAAGAGAAGTCGAAGAAATTTATGGTAACGAATCTGACTAAATTCTTAGCACTAAATTTAAAATGCACTAAATTTATATTACCTGATAAAAAATAACATTAATTATCTGTGCTCTCAGATAATGTATAAATTATAATTTTAGTTAACATATTAAAGAAAAAATACACCAAAAAGCTGCATTTGGAAGCATGCTCATTCAATTAAAAACATAAGTAAAGTGCCCTAAAGCTGACACCCAAAAAACAGTTCCTAAAGCTGACATCTTTAAATAAAGCAAATATTTAAAGCATTACCAATTTTCTAAAATAATTTAGAATGAGTTTTTCTTTCTTCTTGAATGGCAACTTTTCTTAACCCATTTGAGCCTGAATTTTTATTTTTTCAAATTTGTTGGTAAAATCGCTTTAAAATGTTGCAAAATGAACTGGAAAAATACTAAGAAAAATTACCCTAAAAATTTTTTGTATTTATTTGATAAAGTGCAAACGTACTAAATATGGGAATATGCATAATATTTGTAATAATATAATATGCATACTTAAATGTTTTTTCGATATTTATATAAAATAAACGTTTAAATTGTATATTATATACTGTAATTTGTATGTTTATGAATTACTAAAAAAATATAGATATTTCTTTACAGAGACTAATAACATATAAGTATTTCTAATAATAAACTAAGAATAATCGTATTTGAGGCTTAAAAACAATTTGTTTCATAATCATCTTTAAAAGGACTTTACATAAATAACTGTCCCCTAAATGGCTAATAAAAGTATATACCCATTCGTGCCTAGTGTCCTATATTTTGTACGTTAGAAAAATGCATAATGAGTAGGATTGAACACATAATTTCACAATTTTGAAAAATATGTATTTCAAAGAAGTCTACAAGCTACGATTATGACTTATTTATTTAGATAATTGGTAGAAAAAACAAAAATAAACTTACTTTTTATGTTTCGCCATCTTGAAAATGAAAAACTATAAACTCCGAAAAAAGCCTTCATTTTAAGCAATTTACTATCTATCTTATGCTACTATCTTTCGGTAACAAATAAAAACATTTATAGATAATCATTACATACAATTTTCATGTTATAAAGAAGAAGAAAATTATGCAAACTTATTAAAATTCGAAGCGGCCCAAAAATGGGACGCGAGGCATAAATGGGTTAAATCCAAGATATATTGGATTTGGAAATTGGTAATGCTTTAAATATTTGTTTTTATTTTAAGATGTCAGCTTTAGGAACTGCTTTTTGGGTGTGAACTTTAGGGCACTTTACCTTACTTTTAATTTTTATTAAAAAAACCTGTCAAAATAAACCTGTACAGTGTACATAGCAGAATCTTGCTCTAAAAGAGGAGGAGGAGGAATGTGGTTTCAACGAAAAGAATATAATACGATTTTAAAGGACCATCTACCTAGTACATGCTAACACAGTAACCTGTCTAAAACGGAATTTTTCTGTATTTAAATAAAAATTAGCACGAATAAGTGAAACAAAATAATTTTAAACGTTTTTAATATAATAATTTCTTCCTCCAAACACACATTGATTTTACTGGATAAATTCAAACCTTCCTTTTTTTCTAAATCTTACAAACACGGAAAAATCTACTTATAATAAAAGCTGAGTGCTGAGGACCGGCAGAACGATGCCGGTGCGAACCACTCCAGTGTGCGAATCGATCGTAGCTAAACGCCATGTTAGACTTAATAAAAAACATATCTTAACATATGACAGCTAAATGATAATTTTTTCTACTTGAAATCATGTCTGTTCAGCATATTTTCATATAAAACACGTGTATCATATCCATTTATAATGGATTAAGTTCTAAATTAAAATTAAGCTATTACAAATCAAATCTAAACAAACGATACTGTTGCCATTCAGATTCAAATTCCAGCAAATTAAGAAACAAATGAATGACTCTTTGACGATTCATCAAAAAAAAAAAAAAAAAAAAAAAAAAAAAAAAAAAAAAATACGGCTAGCATCTGATTCTGCTTTAAATATATTTTTTAAAGCATATTAAAGCCTTTAAGTTTTTTGAAATGCGTTTTTCATTATTGCTTACATTTATAAGCAGCAATTTTATTTACGACTGTTTACATTTACAAGCAGTCAGTTTACGACATACATATGAAATATTACGTAATTTATTGAATAAATATTTTAAAAAATATTATCAATGTTTTCAACAAATATTAATAGTTTTAATGATTCAATTTAATGATTATTCATATAAATCATTCATATGAATATTGATTCATATCAATGATTCATGTATTTCACTCTTCTGTAGTGGCAACAGTGAAACGCTATTTCTTTAGGAAAAACCGAGGGATAAACGTGCTTATATTTAGCCACTGCTCGCTTTGATCTGTCAATAGTTATTATTGGATGTTTTAAAAGCTTTTTTAATTTTTATTATGGACTTTCCCAATGAATCGCTTTCGGAAAGAAGGCGCCAATTGACCAGGAAAAGAATTGCGCGATCGCGGCAATCAACGGATTTATCAGTTTGCCTGATAAACTCAGCTGAGTTTACACCGAACAGAATTAAACACCCATACGCACAAATTTTTGTTTACTTTTTATCTAAACTATGCATATTTTAAGTTCATGTTCATAAAGTGTTTATCACTCACAGGAACGTTTCATTATAATAAAGATTTAAAAATCAAAATTACATTTTTTTTTAAATTTTGCTAAATTTTTGTACCGTTAAAAAACATAGCTTTATGTATGTGTATTACTTTCAATGATGCACATAATGGTGTTTTAGTTTTGGCCAAATATATGAATCAAATTTTAAAGTTTCATCTAAAATTAAAAAATAAACATCTGATTTTTTAAAGAAATGCCACATGTTTTTTGTTTTATTTTTAAGTTCCTTATTTCACCTATGCATATTTTAAGTTGAATTTAATATATTTCTGTGAATTATTTTTTGCTGTTTGAAAAATGCAACAGCTTTTTTTTTTTTTTTTTTTTTTCCAACTATGCATATATTTTTAAAAGCATTTACAGACATGCCACTTTCCAGCGAAAAGATGGAATTCCACTTTTTCGGCACAATTTATCATACCTGGGATTGATGCAAATCAGTATTAAAATTTGTTGACATTTTTAGGACGAGAGGGGGCCTGGTAGCAGAATTTGACAAAATAAAAATGCGAGTAAAACAGCGCCAAATTGAGTTTATTTCTAATCCTTTCCCATGACCTACTGTGCATTTAGTCCATGTATAGAAACAAACAGCATGAAAAAAAAACATAGCCAGGAGCTTGCAACTATCATCTGTCTACTTTGCCTGAAGGATAGCGAAAATCATCAAAAGATCGTAGGAAAATGGTGGTTTCGTCAAACGAATATGAATTCCGTCAAAGGATCGCAGAAAAAAACACAATTTTTCCCAAAGGGTCCTTTAGAATGCATGTTTCGTCTAAGGATCATGGAATATGTGAATGTCGCCAAATAATCGTGGAAAAAACATGAATTTCATCAGATGACTGCAGAAAAAATGCATTATTTGATCAAAGTATTGCGAAAAAAGTGAATTTCGTCAAATAATCACAGAAAAAATATTTTCATTAGAGGATTACAGAGAAAACGGGAATTTCATCGAAAGGTTGCAAAAGTGCAAGTTTCGACATAAGATCCTAAAAAAAATGTAAATTTTGAAATCGGGGGATCTTGAAGCTTATTGGTTCATCAGTATCAGGTGAACCGTTAGTCAGCTAATTTTTCTGTTACGTAACTAATTTGCTGCATACATTCGGATGAACCTGTGCTTCTGTCAACGTATTTTGATTGTAAGGCAAGTCTCGCTTGCTCTGCTGTTTATTTCTTTTTTTTTTATTAGGATTTTTGAATTAGCTGTTTAAAATGCATCCTTTATTGGCCAATATATCGATTTTTACATGTTTACCATTTTAGAGACGGACGATTCAGCCAACGGCTGCCGAAAAAATTCAGATTCTGAAAACATCGAGGGTGTATTACCAAACATCCATCAAAATTTAAATTTAATTCAGTTAGAAGAGAAGTACCATACCTTGACGATGTTTCAGACCCTGACTAGGATCCCTTTTTCTAAACATTAAATTATTGATTTTTTTTTTTTAATTTTAACTGATTGTTTGTTTTTTGTGTACATATTTGACTTTTTTTTTTGTATGAAACTCCCCCCTTTTTTTTATGAATCTCCGTCTCATTTATTGGTATTTCTTTATATTTATCCTTTTACTTTTATTTTATGTTTAATAAATTTTTTGGCAGTTGTGAGCGAGATTATACCTGCATTCGTAACAAAATTTTCAAGATGGCAGTAAAACTTCGTTTTTAAATCTTTATGTTACTTATAAATCCATGTTTTTACATGATTTTCTATTTTTTTGTGCAAATCATTGATTTATAAATAACATAAAGGTTTAAAAATTGTGTTTTTCCGTCATCTTGAAAAGATTTTTGGCACAATTTTTTTCGCCAAGCGGCACAGGATGCGGAACTCTTCCCTGAATTTTGTCAAAGAAACGTGAGAGGTGTAATTCGTCAAAAAGGCGCAGAAAAAGCGTGAATTTTGCAACAAATCCCGATAAAAACACTCATTTCGTGAAAGGATTGTGGTAAAAACAGTCATTTTGTCAAAAGGCTGCGAAAAAAACATGAATTTCATCAAAGATATGCAAAAAAAACGAGAGTTTCACCATAAACATTAAATTATTGATTTTTTTTTGTTTGTAAATTTTAACTGATTGTTTGTTTTTTGTGTAAGTATTTTTAGTTTTTTTTTATATATATTTTCCTGTATGAAACTCCCCTTTTTTCTGAATCGCCGTCTCATTTATTGGTATTTATTTATATTTATATTTATATTTTATATTTAGTAAGTTTTTTGGTAGTTGTGAGCGAGATTTTACTGGCATTCGTAACAAATTTTTCAAGATGGCGGAAAAACTTCGTTTTTAAATCTTTATGTTGTTTATAAATCCATGTTTTTACACCATTTTCTATTTTTGGGGCAAAATCATTTATTTATTAATAACAAAGATTTAAAAATGATGTTTTTCCGCCATCTTGAAAAGATTTTTGGCAAGATTTTGAACAATTTTTTTTTGCCAAGTGGCATTCTTCCCTGAATTTTGTCAAAGAAATGCGAGAGGTGTAATTCGTCAAAAGGGCGCAGAAAAAAGCGAATTTTTCAACAAATCCCGAAAAAAACACTCATTTCGTCAAAAAAGGCTGCGAAAAAAACACGAATTTCATCAACGATGTGCAGAAAAAATGAGAATTTTGCCATAGGGTTGTTGGAAAAAGCTCTTTTTTCCCCCCGCATGAGGTGGTTCATATTTTCTTCATTTGAAGGTTGACTTTTACAAACACTATTTTTTTAATGCTTTTGAGGACTTGCCACTATCTGAATAATCATGCATATCAGTCACCTGTTTAATTGAGTCTGATGACTTAATGTTGTAAACTTAAAATAACACTGTCCCGTCATTTTTGACGGGGCCATATGCTAGTTATTTAATAAAACGTGTCTCGTCTTCATATTCTACTTATTTGATTTCATATATTAAGTAAAATATCTGGTTAAAAAATGTTTATTTGACTTGGGGGGGCGGGGGGAATAACAGAATGTTACAGCCATGTTACAATAATTTTCCGTGTATAAACCGCAAATTAAAAGAACATATTTTGAAATAGAGGTTTTACTTAATAAATGAATTCAAATAAGTGCGACGCATAAATGCTTTACATTTTCATAAATAAAACTGCTGGTTCCAAGGTTTATACGCCAGAAACGATGATAATTTTATTATTATTATTATTACTGTATTTTTTTATTCCATTTCAAAATTGTGTAAGAATTTTCACCTTGAATTCAAAACAATTCAATGGTTTTAAGCTATTTCACGAAAATATCATTTTTTAAAATTAATAAGCTTTAGTTATAAAATACGCGTAAATTTAATTGCACAAGGAAAAAGGAAATGTAAAACAAAGACTGTCAATTTTCAAACATAATTGTTTGATATATTACTGTTGCATGATTCTCTAAATGTGCAGATAAACTTCGAAAAAAAAGTGGAGTATATTTCAATTTTCTAAATGCAATTACGTACACGTACTTGTAATATTAGCAAATAATAGAGACAATAGCGTTTTGCAAGACTGCATATTTTATATCTTCTTAATGGTAAAAGAATTCTTAGGTGTTCTAGATCATGTTTTTTTAAATCTAGATAAAATTAATCTTCAGTAAAAAAATAAATAAAAAATAAACTTAAATTATGATTACATAAAACTTTTTTTTATGTATTTATTAACAGACAAAATGCCCAATCATGGCTAAAACGAAAATAAGAAAAAAAACTTATAATGTGTAATAAAAAGTTAACAACTAAAATTATTGAAAACTTATTTATATTTAATATTTTTCGGTTTATTAAAATTACATATTTTGTGAGATATTTAATCTCTCATGAAATAAGGCGAATACTACTATTTCAAAAAAGTGGTAGCAATCAAGCAATCTGAAGTTTTAAAATTCTAGCGGTGGCAACACTGGTTGAAAACGGAATAAGTGTTCAGTAAAATCATTTTTTGTACTTGGAAAATCTGCCTTGAGAAATAATCAAAATTTCGAATTATCTTTTCGTGGAATATTGTAATGGTTTATCGGAAAAGACACAACGCATTGCTGCCAATTTTTACACTTTTTGACCACTATTTTGGAATAGTAATATTAGCCTCATTTAATCACAGAATTTCTGCGATAAAACAAGGCAAATATTACTACTCGAAAATAGTGGTAACAAAATAGTATATAATTTGGCAACTATGTGTCATGAGTTTTCCAGAAACCCAATTACAATACAATTATAATTATACAACTAAAAATATTAAAAATATATAAACACAACTGTTATTATATAGTAAAAGTAGTGTCGGTTTACAGGAAACCGAAAAGCTTGCTTTACACTGTTAAAAATATCCCTGTAAAATTACGGCAGCAGAGATACCCGTAAAAAAAAAAAGGTCTATGCCCATCATTTTGTGTCAACGTGTACACCCTAGCGGAGGAAAATGTATGGAGTCGTACTGTATTTTTGCTAACAGATGGGCTAGAACTGCAAGAAAATGTGGATTGCCCTTAATTTGATGGGCTAGAACTGCAAGAATGTATAGATTGCCCTTAATTTGATGGGCTAGAACTGCAAGAATATGTGGATTGCCCTTAATTTTCTAAATATCTAAAAATATCCCTGTAAAATTGCGGGCAGAGGACCGCAGAAAAGATTCCAGTCATACCCCGTAAAAAAAAAAAAAAAAAAAAAAAAAAAAAAAAAATCCATGCCCATCATTTTGTGCAGCCCGTAATTTTACGGGGAAAGATATAATACACTTCAAAGCACAATAACACTTTACTTACTGTTCCGTAACCACGTAGCACGTTAGATAATCATCACAGAATCGCTTTTTTGGCGGGTTAAAAAAATATGTTATGGTCGCGGTTAAGAGGCTGCTTCAGTCAAATGGAAAGACGCATTCGCTAATGCTAATCCTATGGAAGAAATTGATAAAGATATCTCGGTCGCATTTCAATATTTTTAAATAATTTCTTTTGCATTGTATAGCTGAGATCGATCTGTATGCAGGCCGTTTTTTACTTTTTCGATTTTGATTACAGATATTTTTTATGAGGATGCTTTTACTTTCGAAACCGGTTCCGAAAATGAAAGTGTTCTCATAAGAAATACCTGTAAACAAAATCGAAAAAGTAAACAACGGCTTTTGTACAGATCGATCTCTGCTATACAATGCAAAAGAAATCATTTAAAAATATTGAAATGCGACCGAGATATCTTTATGAATTTCTTCCATAGGATTAGCATTAGCGAATGCGTCTTTCCATTTGACTGAAGTAGCCTCTTAAGTGGCACTTCGAAAATGAAGGGTTAAATCCTTGCGGAGGAAAATGTATGGGGTAGTACCATATTTTTTTAGTGGATCAGACCATTTTTTATCAAATAAGGCTGTTGCCCGTGAAAACTGAACAGCAAACGCCCATAAATTTACATTTTTTTCTGAGACTGTACGTAAACTTAATACTACTGAAGGTATCTAAAATTTGCATAGCGCATGTTTATGGTGCACGACATTTTGTGCAATTAAAGTAAGATTCGATATTTTATTAAAAACTAAATAAGGCGAAGACGCTATATGATAATAGCGGTATGGTGCCCCCCCCCCCCTCTCCACTCTCTTACCAGGTTTAACATTGGCTGCTGCTAACAAACCAATAATTTCAGTCTGCTGACAGTTTATTAAGGCGGTTCTTAAATTCCCCGCTCAACAAACGCGAAACTTTATGACATAGTTTCTGACTCATTTTCAAACGTAAAGCATACAATTGACAAAGATAACTATTGAAGCGATTATCGAATCGAATGGCGTTTCCCATTTTTTGAAAAATAAATTACTTATTGTGTTATAAGCGCTTCTCCTCACGCGATGACAGATTTTTCACCTTTCCCGCACTGCGCGTCCTAAAATTCGGTTCAAAACGCCAAGTGTGATAGTTCTTTCTCAAAAATCTTTTGCTTTTGCCATAAAATGGAAAACGCTATTTGACCAGATAGTTTCAGAATAAGAGCACATGCCAATTTCACACGTTTAGGAACAAAAATGAATTAAAAAATGTGCCTCCTACAGATTTGAGAATAGCCTTAAATCTATTAATACTTCTTATTTAAATTCGTTGAAGTACATGCAGATGGCGCTGCAAGCAATATCCGTTAAGCAAGCACCGATTTAGTGCCCATTGCTTGCAGCGCCATCTGTCGTTGCTATTTTAAACTAAAATTAAGAATCGCAGTAATAAAAACTCCTGACCAGTAGTGATTCTCAGTAAAAAAAAAAAAAATCTGAAATTTAAAGCAAATTTTCTGAAATGTTACAGCAAAAGGGGGGGTGGAATTCCCTCCAGGTACTACTAATTATTTTTGTTGCAAGTCGGGTTAACTGTTTTCGATTGGGGTCGATTTCAGACTGAGTGTAGATTTCTGGAAGCTGGGTTTGGGTTAACCCGTTTTCTTCAAAAGTTAGTTCAGTATATTATTTCAGATTAAAAACTATACCTATAATAATAAATCTAGGTGTACGTATGTGTGCTGTTTTCTAAAGAGACCACTGTATTTTTTCCACGACTCTTTGATAAAATTCGCATTTCTTCCACGACTCTTTGACGAAATTCGTGTTTTTTCCACAACTCTTTGACGAAATTCACATGTTTTCGCAGCCCTTTGATAAAATTCGCGTTTTTCCGCAGTCTTTTGATGAAATTCGCATTTATTCCATTGCCATTTGACGAAATTTAAATTTCTTCCGCAACCCTTTGACAAAATTAGTCTAATTTTGCAGCCTTTTGATAAAATTCGCGTTTTTTCCCGCGATCCTTTGACGAAATTCACTTTTTTTCAGCGATTCTTTGACGAAATTTGTGTTTTTTAAGCGATTCGTTGACGTAATTAGCTTTTTTCCGCGATTCTTTGAAGAAATTCGAGTTTTCTCCGCAATCCTTTGACGAAATTTGAGTTTTTTCGCGACCGTTTGACGAAATTCGCGTTTATTTCGCGGCCCTTTGATGAAATTCGCATTTTTTCGCGATCCTTTGACGAAATTTGCGTTTTTCCTGATCATTTGAAGAATTTCGCTTTTTTTCCGTTGCTCTTTCACCGAATTCGCGCGAATACTACTGTGGCCCTTTGACCAAATTCGCGTTTTTTTCCGCGATTCTTTGGCGAAATTGAAGTTATTTTCTGCAAACGATTGACGAAATAGATTTTTTATGGCGACCATTTATCAAAATTCTGAATTATTTTTATGTCCGAAATTTCGGATTGGTGAATTTTTTTAATTTTGGGAACCGAATGCCTTAACCCTGCCACTGCATATATATATATATTATGTAAATAGGTTTAAAAATTGCGCATTTATTTTATTACATATTTCAAATCTGCATATATTTTCGAGTTTAAATATGTCCAAAATCTTTGTGAAAGAGTTTCTTTTTTAAATAGAATTAGATCATAAAAAAAAAAAAAAAGATTTTCTGCGGAAATTGCGGGTTGCGAAAATTTTGCCACCTTTACGTTGGTCGTGAACATCGCGGGTGCGCAGCGAGATGGTTAATTTTCGGAAAATTCGGAACAGAATCAACCCTGCTCCTGACATCTTACATAATACTCCTTCAAGTATTTTTTTAAAATAGCTGTCGCCATTTGCAAGTTGTTGAACTGTAAATCAATCGGTCCATTTTAGGATACAGCTAAGGTATGATGGCTGAAAGAAGCATTTAAAAAAAAAATTAAAGCTGGTTTCGATAGGTCAGTTAGAGGTTTACCCGGGCTGAAATTTCCAGGTCCAACCCACACACACAAAAAAATTATTGGCCCGGTCCGGTATAAAAGCTAAAAAATCTACTCCAGCCCAGCCTGCATTTTGCAACTTAAAATTATTCATAAAACACACTTACTTATACTCATATTTTTTTTAGATTATCTTCGAAATTCATGAATACTGAAAAAAATTAATATTAATGACTATTAATCAATTATGTACATAAACACTACGTAAAAATTATTACTTAGACAAATACATTCAAATGAAAATCCAGTAAGAAAATCAGTTTAGAATGAAAGAAATGAATGATAAAAGAAAATCACAATTTTAAAGCACTACAAAGAGAAAAAGCAGATTTTTAAAAATGCATCTCTGTAACTTGTCAAATCAAATTAAATTTTTAAAGATTTCGCTAAACAAATGTACAACATAAATATAATTTTTATGAATAACAAATAAGTAAAGTGCCAGACCAACTTGGGCTCAGGGAGAAGAATTTAGAGAAGTGCACGTGTCACGGTCGGGCCAATACTGTTTATCATACGGGCTAACATGAACCGAACGTTTAGCTTTTATTCCGGGCCAAGCCCAGCCCTGGAAATGTTGGCCAATGCAGACCTCTAGGAAGAATGAAGTCCAGACCAGGCTCGACCTGGAAGAAAAAGAAGTTTGGCCCGACCCAAATTTGTAAAAAAAATTTAAGATCAGGGCACGGCCAGACTCTAAAAGAGAGAAGATCTTGCCCAGGCCGAGTCTCGTGGACTTAAACTGGCGCGACCCGGCCGGGTCGCGCCGAGGTCCGCCCCAAGTCATTTCCAATAAGGATGCATAATGCCGTTTTGCAAACCTTTTATTTGCTTGCCCCCCCCCCCCTTAGATCCGCCATTGGCCATGCGCATATTTTTCAAATTTTGTGCAGAATAACATTCGCAAAATTTGATCGTTGAGTGATATCATTTACATCTTTTTACTAATTCAAATATAGTAAAGTGGTGACAGACGCCGCTGTGGGACAGGTGCCGCAGAGATTGCGTAGGCGACACTAGCGTTCCCTAGACCAATTTTAGAAGTTCGTAGTGTTCCTCTGTGTTGTGTGAGGTGTTGTATGCGTTTCTACCGCTTATTTGTCAGTATTTACATATTTATGCCAGGCTCGAACCTCCGTGGTAAGTTGCTAAAATTATTCTAATGATGTTTTATTACATATTTTAAGAAAAATAAACAGAGATTTCATCCCAAAATCGATTGCAACTATAGACTAGATCCTCGTAGAATACAGACACGTTCTTGCCTTTTTTTCGCGTTGCTCACGTGACACAAAATGGCGGCGCGGCATCTTACCCGTCACTATGGGACAGATGCCGCACCGAGGTTGAGGGACAGATGCCGCAAAATATATTTTTGTCTTTCGGTTCAATAAATTCATCACTGCGATTTAAGTAGAAATTACATTTAAATGAATGTATATTAGCGCATTCTGCTACTTATCAAAATATTCTCAGCAACAATGTTGGTTCACCATGTGTGAATAAGGAAAACATAGGCCGTTTACAATTCCCATCATCTAAACTGTTAAACAAAATATCTCCTACCCCCAATGGTCAGAAGACCAATACAGCCAAGTAAGATAAAGTAAAAGGATGCAAATATTACAATCACAGAATTTATAAAGAATAAAAAAGAAGAAGGAAATGAAAAACAAAAGAAACTAGAAAGCGTCAAAGAACGACAACTTGGCGGATGTAAAATGTGTAGAAAAAGGAAGGGAAAGATCAACTTGAAAACGCCTTTCTTGAGGAAAAAACTAAAATATGAATCATCTTCCGACAATGGGTAAATTGTTCCTCTTATGGATTCTGATGGCAGAACTGGATTGGAATTTGATGACTCTGCATATGTTGAGTGGCTGGAGTCTTATCAAGGAGCAAAGTCTAAAGCGAACAAGATTTAGTGCATCATATTCAATCGATAGCTGCATGGAAAGCGCTTACTTTACGTTTGCAACGGGTAGTGTGGTGTAATTGTGGACGAATGGAAATACAAAAATACAAAATGAGAAGAAAGGCCAAAAATAAACAGACTAGGGCCTAAATAGAATAGAACTAATACTTACATTAAGAGCAAACTGCAATGTTCGCCTGGATGTAAATCAGCGATTTACATCTTTTTTGGAATTATGCTGTCCATTGTTTCCAGTAATTATGCTATCAATTCATGTAAATTCAAATGATTTTCTTTTCATTTTCACTTTTTGTCTTAAGTTTCGTTTATAGAGATTACACTTTTGCATTTTCTTTAAACTTTTCACAATTTAGTGATATATATAATTTTTTGTAAGTTTACTGTTATTTATTTTCGTTATAAGTAGTTTGAGAAAATAAAAATGTGATTTGCTTGAAAAAAATAAATAGCCTAGCATTTTTCTCCATGCGGCATCTGTCCCATACCCCATGCGGCATCTTATCCATCACATAAAAAATGATGTTAAAAAGGACATGTAGGAAAATAATTATGCCTACTTTATTAAGAGGGTTTTAACTTGTTTAACATAGAAATTAGATTCTAAAGGGTTTGGTCAATGATTTATGGTATTTAGTTTGTTGTTTTTGCATTATTGTACATTTTACAAGAAGAAAAAAAACTGCGGCATCTGTCCCCACTTTACTATATAGTTCAGTTGTATTTTGTATTGTAATATGAGAAAAAATTTGCTCTGAAAGCATTAATTTTGCTCGTATGCTGTGTCAAATTTATACATTTCTCCTCTTTACACATTATAAGAGCATTAAAACACCGAAGCAAACCTGCAATAAAAGTAACTTTATCATCATAACTAAGATAGAATGTTGAACTTTTAAAAAGGTAAATACTTTGCATTTTAATTTACAACATAGTAATAGAATTTCATTAATAATTTCCATGTCGCATCTAAGATCCTCTCATGGCATATAGATTAACAAGTAAGAAAAATCATGCGTTAAGCATAGATTATGAAACACTTTCCAACACTTCCTGAATGCTTTAACAAAACTTCGTTATTTAGGGAAATAAGGTAAGGTTAGTTGGGGTAACTGGACCCACGAGGTAACTGGGCCATAGGCTATTTTATAAAAAACTGTTGATGTTTTTTAAGTTTTAGCTTTTGTGAACAATGCACCTTAACCTCTACTTCCTAAAACAATGTGTGTCAACTCAGTCATATCTCTCACTTTGCTGTGATAGGTCGTCAAAAAGTTACGTTTAACTTTTAAAAAAAACAACGTCAACATGGTTGAACTTCCTCGGCTTTTTATTAAAATACTGTAAGTACTTTTATTAAACAATCTTTTATTTTAAAGATTAGGCATATAACTACATTAATATTATTAGGTATCTATACATAGTTACTTCATGTTTCAAATGTAAGCTCGGTGTCCCAGTTACCACATAAATTTTTCAAGAATGGGGTAACTGGGACATGTATCCGGGGTAACTGGACCATGCTTGATCCAGTTACCCCAATAGTTATAAATAATTTTTTTGAGTTTCTCTTACTACGGGAAATAAATTTCTCCATTGTTTTTTGATCACAATAAAGAAAATTATAGAATACCTTATTAAAATTACGTAATAAAATTTAAAAAAAACATATTGGATGGTATCAAACCAAATTTCTTGACCCCTTGAGAGGCGGTGATGTTGTTATGGCATCACATAATTTTAATTCCTAATTGCCACATTGGCATCGGAATTTTTTAATGAAAATTTCACCTTTATTATGTACGCGAGAATATACTTTTACTTGTTTACAAATAGATTCTCTTGTAAATACTGGTGTCATTAAATTATTTCAACATTTTTTACGAATGTAAGTACCTTGCCTCTGAAAGCGAGATAGCCGAACCTTGAAACTGTACGATAACAGGGTCACAGTCTGTAGGGAAACTTTTATTGTTCCTACCATTATTTTGAAAATAATATCTTCATAGCACCTTTCTTTAGAATAGGTTAAATAAAATGATCATGAAGGTAACTCATTAAGGGTTCTGGTAGGAACAATAAAATTTCCCCTATATAATGCGACCTGGATACAGATAAAGTACATACAGTGAGCGAAAAAAGTATTTGCACGCAGACGATTTTTTGCATAAGTAACCATAGAAAGCAAATTTGATACTATTCTCTTAATTATTCATTTATTTAAATAAGAAGAAAATAAAAATAACTACCCATTTTCCTTAAACAGTAATATTACACATTTTAAAAAATAAATTATTATTTTCTCATACCTGAAAAGTATTTGCACAAGAAGCATTGACTGTTAAAAAAGGCATTAAATGTGAACATTATGCAAATGTTTAGCATATCAGTCCCGCAGTACATTAGCCCCGCACTTTAAAGTCACGTAATATATTAACTGGAGCAGGGATTCTGGGGAGTTTTTGTTCTAATGGCGCCGAAAACGTGTGAACTGTCTGTTTCTACCCGTGAGAAGATTATATTTCTTCACAATTCTGGATTAAGTTACCGAGGAATAGGTAAAAAATTAAATCTAAACTCTTCTAGTGTTCGTTATGTAATTAAGAAGAAAAAAGAAACTGGTTCGGCAATAAATAAGCCGCGAACTGGGCGTCCAAGAAAGCTAAATACCAGGCAAAGGAGAGCCATCATCATAAAAGAATCTTCAAAAAAACCCTTTTTAAGTGCTCGAGAATTGGCTGTTGATGTCGCTTACAACGTCGGGAACAATAGTTACACCACAATCAATTAGAAATATTCTCCATGATGCAAATATTTGAGGAAGAGCCCCTCGAAAAAAACCATTTATTAGTGAAACAAATAGGGTGAAAAGACATGAATTTGCAAAAGCTTATGTCAGCAAACCACTAGAGTTTTGGAAAACTGTTATTTTTTCCGATGAAAGCAAGTTCAATATTTTTGGCTCAGATGGTAAGAAAACTGTATGGCGAAAGCCAAATACTTCTCTTCAAATTAAAAACTTGAAACCAACTGTAAAACATGGCGGTGGTCATGAAATGATTTGGGGATGCATGTGTTTTAACGGAGTTGGTGAAATGACCTTTATTGAAGGCAATATGAATGCTAAACAATATATTAATATATTGCGAGATCATTTATCTAATAGTGCTCTGAAATTAGGAATTCCTAATTCATATTATTTCCAACAGGATAACGATCCGAAACACACTGCATATATTACGAGGTTATGGTTGCTTTATAATGTAAAAAAAAATCCCTGCCGACCCGACCTACAGGCGGAGGTAGATTTCGAAGTTAAGTATACTAATTTCACAAACAAAAACCAAATCATGATTAGAGATAAACCCACTTTAACAAATTTATCTGGCCGCTTTTGACGAGTTTTTATTTCATTTTTATATAATAACTGGTTTTATCAGAATCATGTTAGGGTGGTATTCAAAAAAATACTTTTCCATGCTCAACAACTCGAAATTTTCTGGCATAACTCCAGATTCATTTTTAATAGGAAAAACATGAAACTTGTTGACGTGATTTTTGAAGAGATTTATAAGCGACCTGTGTTTTTAATTTCAGTTTAATTAATTAAAACTTGATACATAAACAATTTTTTTCTCAGTAAGACAATATTTTTCGTTTCTAACACAATCGCTTCGGGAAATTCCGTTCAAAATGCCCACTTTGACATCATTTTTTGAAATATATTCTACCTCTGTCAAACAATCGATCATTATGGTACATTACATAGTTTCTGAATAAGCGAATCTACCAATTGGATGCGTTTGAGAGCAAAAATGAATTTAAAAATGAGTCAGAAAATAAGCAGTTTGGATGTGAATACTTCCTTTTCCAACACAATCCGCTTCGGGAAATTCGGTTCAAAAGGCCCACTTTGACAGCATGATTTAAAATATATTCTGCCTCTATCAAAACATTGACCATTACGGTACATTATATAGTTTCTGAGTAAGAAAAGGTACCTATTGGAAGCCTTTGAGAGTAAAAATGAATTGTAAAATGAGTCAGAAAATAAGCAGTTTGGATTTGAATACACCCTTACTAAGATGATTTTTTTCTTCAATCGCTATGTATTTTTAATTTGTTTTTGCTGTAAGAATTGGTACTATCCAAAACTTGTCTATATAGATGTTGTAGACAATATTAAGAAGATATATGATAAATTCATGGGGAATTTATATCTTTTGAATTGACGGAGTTATGGATTTTTTTCTTCTTCAAACGCCCTTTTTGTTTCCGTTTTTAATTTTTTTTTGCGGTACGAATTGATCTTATCAAAAACTTGTGAATATAAAAGTTGTAGATAATGTTAAAGAGATTCATGATAAAATTAATTGGATTTGACATCTTGAGAATTGACGAAGTTATGAATTTTTTTCTCCCAAAAACCCTATTTTTGCGCCCCTTGAGCCCATTTTTAACTTTATCAAAAATCTGTGATACATAAATTTTTGGCCCTATTTTTAGAAGTAATAAAAACTTTAAACTGATTCGATATGTACAAAATTTAAGAAGTTATAAAGGTTTTTCGGTTTTCACAAAACCCCTCCCTATTTCCATCCCCTTGGTCCGATTTTGCCCATTAACGAACTCGACCGAGATTTTATGCCCCTTGATTTTATGTATCAGTTTGGAAGAGATTGGTGCAAAATTGTGGAAGTTATCGTGTCCAAAAGAAAGTTATATATATAGATAGATACATACATACATAGATAGATAGATAGATAGATATATAAAGTTTTTTACTGAGGGTGGTTTTGGGCTCTAGGGGTCATGATCGGTGTAGATCTGCAAAACTTTTTCAGAAATTCCAACATAGGAACGACGCCAATAGGTAGTATTTCATACGAAATCTACCTAAAATCAATTGAAAACGCCACCACAATCACCAGACCTCAATCCGATTGAAAATTTATGGCATATTTTGGATGTGAAAATAAGGAAAAAGAAAATTTCTAACAAATCAGAACTTAAGCAAGCTCTTAGGGAAGAATGGCTACAAATCAGCAGTGAAACATGTCACAAATTAATAGATTCAATGCCCAGGCGATTACAAGCTGTAATTGAAGCAAAGGGCATGCATACTAAATATTAGCACTGTTTTTAACTTATAAATACTTCCTTTATTTCTATTTTTATTGCTAGTGTGCAAATATTTTTTTGGCAGTACAAATGCTACTTTTTTATGTTTTCATATTTTAAATATAATTACCAAGTCAGATATTAAATATGTTTGTTTTGTAAAAGTGTTGGTATTTTTAATTCTTAGTTGCTTTTTATTTATTTATACATATGCTACAACAAATTTACCTGGTGTGCAAATACTTTTTTTGCTCACTGTAAGTACTTACGTAGCTGTTTGTTCATAGATTTACCTTGCTATTTTTTCCTTTAAAATACCCATGTGACTTTTATACTTATTACCTATACTAAAGTACATAAGTTCTTACTTAATTTTTATGTTTTTAGTATAAATAAATCTAATATTTTCACTTTTAGCGCTTTCTTAGACACATTGACAAAGGTTTCCCTTACAACGCTTTTTAGTTGATATATAATTTACATGATCTGCCTGGTTTAGTTTTTTTTAAGTTGTTTACACTTTTTCAAACAGGACCTGATATCCTATATGAAAAAAAATAAACGCGTGTGAAACATAAACCCTCCTGGTCCACTTACCCCATTTATATGGGGCAACTGGACCCATGAGGAAAGAAAGATGAAATATGCATATTCTTATATTTTTAAATATTAAAATGTAATTTTGATCATATCTGTCTGATAGAGGGAACCCAACTGAGCACATTTACAGAAGTCCAGACTTTAATTCAAATAAACATTAGCTTTTTGAAGCTGAATTGTCAGAAGCTCCAGAGTCACATTGTAAAATCATGACCCAGTTGCCCCAACTAACCTTATATAAGAGAACTAAGTAAACATTTTAGAAAACGCATAAAACATTTGAAAAACAGATTTCAGCAGTTACCGTCCATAGCAAATATGTATTCAAATTCTTTTGAATTTCCCTGTATTGGATCAGTAGGCTGATAAATATACTATATAATGGGGAAATTTAGTTTAGCAAGAAAACACATAACAGGCTGAAATTTCTCTTTCAGCAATTTATACTAATAGATGGAAACATATTAGTATACTTTTGTACAACCCTGTAGTTAACCTAGTACCTTTATTATACGCCACTATTTAGCTAAAGTTTAATTCAAAGTAAAACACTCTTAAAACTACTGGAATCACATTTTCAGAAATTATCATTTATAGACGTCCAAGTATCCAAATCTTTGCGTGACCATGTATATCATTTTATCTATGTTCTACAACCAATTCTTAGTAAAGTAAATGCAGTTCAGCGTAAAAATGCATAACTCATTTAAAAACCACCTTTAAGCAATTTGCAATCATACCCAGTAACCATTTCGAATTCTTTTGTGTAGACCTGTATATGAATTACAGCATTTATACACACCATATACAATGCACAAATATAGTGAAACATAAAAGCACATAACATAATTAAAAATGCATTTTCATCAATCATTGCTACTGTATAGTACTTCGGATACAATATAGTATCTGAAATCTTTTGTGTGTCCCTGTAAATGCTATGCACTTCGTATTATGCATGAAATAAGTTATAGTAAACCTCATCGACGTATATCAATTTGATTATACATGAAATAATTTAATATAATTAAAATGTGCCGGAAAAAATTCCCCCCACCCTATATCATTATGTAACGGAATTCTCTTGTGTGGCCCTGTAAATGAATAATAACTATTCTTTGCACCACATATTATATGGAATGCATATTTTAGTGCACTTGATAAATGCATATCAATTTTATTATGTTTGAAAGCATGTAACATCATTAAAAATCATTTTAAACGATTTTTTTCCATAGGCCGTAATGTAACGGAAAACTTTTGACTGTCCCTGTAAACGAACTAAGCATACTACGAACTTAATTTGAAATAGGGTTCGTGCTATGGTAGAGGTCACTAACATCCAAAAATTTCAGAACGATCCGAGTATATTTACGGGAGTTAGAGCGCGGGCAGACGGACAGACGGACAGACAAACCGAAGTCATAAACACTTTTCTACTTTGTTGGAAAGTGTTAAAAATCTCTGGTCCAGATATTTTGCCTTAAAAATATAATTTTATTTCCTTCTACCTCATGAAAATGTACATGCTCATGCTGTTATTTCCGGCGTATGATAAGTACTGAATACGGCGTATAATAAGACGATCGTGGAAGTTACATTATTTAAATAAAAATCTCATGCTTAAACATGTTTGTTTGATCAGTGGACTATACACTTGAAATTACGGTAATAATGATATATCGTATATAATAGATAATAATTATGATTAATTTATATATTTCATCTAGTCATATACGAGATGAATCTCACATTGTGAATTTGCAAGAATAATTAGTTCTATTATTTAAAAATGCACAATGATCTCAAGACTTTGACTCTAAACTTGATTTTATTATTTAGCTTCGACTTCTATTCTTTACATTTGACAGACTTCTCACTGAACATATCGCTCACCCGCAAGAGAAGTGACACATCTCGCAAAAATTCATTTTGCGTTTTATTCCAATAATAGGTCTGTCATAGGTGTGTCTTGCTACACAAAACGTTTCATAAGTGTATAGTTATCCGGAAAATCATTTTATTACGCTATTTGTCCATTCGTGACCACAGAAGAGGGTGGATTGTGTGGGGAGGTAAATTTATCCAACCCTCCAAACCTCATCATATGCCTTCATTCTTAGGGGCTTTCATACTTTTATGCACGTTTTTACTCGTGCATGCTAAGTGCTATAATTTCATGTCACAGAAAAAGCATGCAAATTTTCTTTTGTCTCTCCTGTGAAATTTACTTTTGTCGAGATGTGTCACTTTTTTTGCAGGTGAGTGATATGTTGTTAAAGTAATCATAATTAGTTATTTATTCCTCCGTTTCAAAACGTGCATCAATATACAGTGAAACCTCCCTGTGCGACCACCTCCCTGAACGACCATTTTTTCATGGAACGAAATTTATTCCCATAGACTCAATACTAATTTTACCTCCATTTAGAGACCATCCCAGTTGAATTCCCTCCATGAACGACCCATTTCTTTAAAGAAAACGAAACAAATTCTGTTTTTTCCTGGTCGCTTGAAGAAGGTTTTATTCGAAAAAAAATTTCGGAGGGCGTATTATTCATCAAACTTCTAAACCAAGTTTATCATTTTTTATTATTATTATTCCGGTAACTTTTAAGTGTTTAAACCCCTTTGTGCCTTTTTAGACAATGAATTTAACTCTGATGACAAATTAAGAATGACGGTCCATAAACTCCCTTGCCCTGTTCTGTTCTGCCAGGAAACTCTCAAAGAAATAGATAAATTAATGAAATCGTCATTATTTGTTCCCGTCCAAAAAAAATTGCATTTATTTACTGAACTTCGAAAGGACTTGGAAATAAAAGTTATAAAAGATAAAACCGTAAAATCAAGGTATTCATTTTTTAAACTCTGCAGTAATTAACTTATGTAATTAACTTTTGTTTTGATACTTAAACTTTCATATTTTTTTCCTTATGTGAAAAATAAATTTTAGTAACTTTTATTGTTACCTTTTTCAACAATTAAAATCTAGATTTAAACATGACCTCTATTAAGAGACCACCTCTCGGAGCGACAAATTTTTATTGGAACAGAACGTGGTCGCTTTAGAGAGGTTTTACTGTATGTTACACACAAAATTAACATTAAAAAACCTGTATTCCGTATTAGTCAAAATGCTTACTTATTTTTTACGTGAAAAATATCACTTTCATAATTTTTTTATGTATTTATGCATTAACTATATATATTACTTAACACTTTGAGGTCTGAGCTATTTCAACCGCATATCTCCCTCTAGACTGAGGGTATTTGGTACTTTTCATGATTTTTAAAAAATACTTGGAAGATATGTATTTTAATATTTTTTATTATAAATTTCAAACTGTTCTTATTCATAATGAAGGAACGATTTTTGTATGCTAAAAATAATATTTAATGAGAAATTATTGAAAAAAGCATCTTTTATATTTTTAATAAAAGTTCCGCATAAGAAACTATCATTTTTTAACATAAAATTTTACATATACTTGAACAAAAACTGACCCAAATGTTGTACAAGTATCTGAAAATACGTTTTATTTGTATATTAACATTATTTAGTAAAATTTGCGTTCGTGTGGTACATTTCAAAGTACAAAGAGCAACACCACAAGGTTCACAATTAGTTCGAATTAAGCTCTAATTCTAGATATTTTCATATACTTACTTCTGTTTAATGCTGCCACGTATTTTTTTTTTTTTTTTTTTTTTTTTTTTTAAATAAAAGGTTTGTAGATAATATCTGAAAAGACAGCGAACGTAAATAGTGTGTATTTTTATAGCTTAGCGCGTTAAAAGTTGACCCCGAGAGACTATCGGGCTTAGTTCGCTTCCCCGAAAACGGCAACCCGAGTGACACTCGGTCTTAGACCTCAAAGTGTTAAAAATAAAATATTACCTTTCCTTAAATACGTTCATGCAAATAGCAATATAGTATTATTATTATTTCTCTTTCAAACTAATATTATTTCTAACAACGGCAAAAAAATTTAAAAAGTACATGTGTATAAGTTTATGGTAAATAAACCATATAAGCTTTTGAAATCTTTAAAACATGTAGTCGTATTTTTGCCGACTCGAAACTTCTTTATTGAGATCATTGCACAATATAAACTGTTGTTTTTAAGTTTAATAAAACATTTTATCAAATACTCAATTCTATAGAGATAGCTGCTATTTTCATTATTAAAACAAAAATCTAAAGTGTTGGAAAAATAATTTCTCATTTTGTTTATGAAAAAATTTGATAGAAAATTTGGATAATTATAATATTTTTCAGAAAAATGATGTGTTCATTTTTTTTTTTTTTTTTTTTTTTTTGCCTAATTCAAATTGGTTTTTTTAAATGCACGTGTTAAAAAAAAAAAGAAAAAAAAGCTGTCTTAATGTATAAATATCATTCGTTATCCAACTTCTCCGTTTGTTTGTTTTTCTCAGAACACTTCTCTTTCTGTGATATATTTTGGGGTGGTTACTAAACTAGACATTAGATAATCTCGGAATAGGTTTAGATATTCTTAGCTCTTTGCAAATGATGAAAAATCCGTTGATATGTAAGTGTCTTTCAAATGTATCAAAGGTGGACAATTTGCTGCCTATCAGGGGGCCCCCGGAAAACATGGGGATTCGTTTCACTGTAGGAGTCTTCTCATGCCCAGGAAAACTAGCCACATCAAAACATTTTTGACGCCGATACATCCGTAGTTTTGGCGACCCTCTGCCTATGCACTAGAATTGTAGATAATATAATATTGAGAATAGACAATATATTGTTGTAATTTTTTTCAATACATTGAAAATTACGTTGTAAACTTCGAGTTTTGTTCACAGAACATACCTAACCCATTTATGCTTGAATTTTTGTTTTCTCAAATTTGTTGGTAAAATCACTTTAAAATGTTGCAAAATGAACTAGAAAAACACTAAAAAATATTACGATAAAATATTTTTGTATTTATTTGATAAAACGTAAACATTCTAAATATGGGAATATGTCTAATATTTATAATAGTGTAATATGCATAATTATATGTTTTGTCTAAATTTATATAAAATAAGCTTTTAAATTGTATATTACGTACTATAATTAGTATTTTTATAAACTGCTAAAATATATTTATTTATTTACAGAGACTAATAACATCATAAGTATTATTAATAATAATTTAAGAATAATCGCATTTGAGGCTTAAAAACAATTTATTTCACAATCGTCTTGAAAAGGACTTTACATAAATAACTGTCCCCTAAATGTCTAATAAAAATATGTCATATTTGTGCATAGCGCCCTATACTTTGCACGTTACAAAAATGCAAAAAAATTTGGATTGAACATACATATTACATACTATAATTACTAATACTATAATATAATATATACATTATTATTATTATTATTATTATATAAAATAATATAATTTCACAATTAAAAAAATACATATTTCAAAGAAGTCTACAAGCTAAGATTATGACATATTTATTTGGATCCTTGATAGAAAAAATACCAATAAACTTACTTTTTACATTTCGCCGTCATGAAAAATGAAAAATCTATAACCACCGAAAAAAGCCTTCATTTACGCAAATAAATATCCATCTTATGCTGTCATCTCTCGGTAACAGATAAAGATAATTATAGATAATTATTTCATACAGTTTTCATGTTATAAAGAAGAAGAAAAAAATATACAAATTTATTAAAATTCGAAGCATCCCAAAAATGGGATGCTAGGCTTAAATAGGTTAAACAGGCTTACTACTTTCCTGCATTTATTTATTTATTTATTTATTTATTTTTAATTTCACAACATATCTCTAAATTGTTGAAAAATTAAAAAATAAAAATCCTGACTCTTGAGATTTAATTAATCATTATTTAGTATCTGTTTGTCATTTACAATATCAGTTGAAAATTTAGATTTGTGAGAACAGTTTTATTAATATAGTCAAAATTATATTATAGTTGTAAGTAGAACAACTCAACTTGGTTGAAATAATATTATAGTTCAAATATTATTACACAATTTGCTCCTCATACGTACTTCAAACAAAATCCAAATTAACAGAATGATTTAGGTTTATACATTAACGCTGTTATCCAGGTATCGTTATGATCTATTCAAAATGTAACTATTTTTCATAAAATCTTTTGTATAATTTCTCTTAAACAGAAATATAACTTCATGATCCTTTTGTTGCAAAAGAGAGATAGTGCCTGAAACAAAAAATCCTATATTTTCGTGACATATATTTTTTATGACAAGGACAATTATCAAAGAAGAGAACAGCTATTTTCTTCAATCCTTTGTCAAATCAGAGTAAACATTCACGAATAGAAGAAATAGTCTTCATGCACTTGTGTTTGTTGAATATTTTTCTTACTTATACCTTTGTTAGGGCGCTTTTTCATCCGACATGATACCGATAAATCGTACACGCTTGCCATGAACCGACATCGGCACACGAAAACTGGATTCATTATGCGTTTTTTCAAGACGCAATTTATCAGTAACGTGTCGGTCGAATTGGCAAAATAGCGCGTAGTATTATGGATGCATTTTTCGCGCGCTCATGTTCGCTTAGAAGAATTGCGCACAATTTATCAGTATAGTGTCGGTGAATGCAAATGCATCTTTAAAGTTATGTGTAGAAAAAGTACAGTTGCATCTATTCGCGATTTTTATACAATACTAGATAATATGGTTTGTTTTTATTTTTTACTTAACCGCATCCCTTATTATCCCGTGTTATCTCGGGTCCGTATACATTACAGTTAATTATTATACCGAGAAAACTCGGGTGTGGCATAATTAGTCACCGTGATTTGTTTTATCACGTTTTTACTGGGCCTGAAGCTTAAAAAGAAAGAAAATATTCTTATATAACATAATAAATTACATATAATTAAATTATATATAATATTTGATTGGCAGTTTTCCAAGTTCTGTGATATGAAATACAAATGATGAAATGCAATGATTTGATTGCAAAAGATGTCATGTTTTTTGCAGTTTTTTTTTTAAATTGGAAAGGGAAGCGGTTAAGAAATGAACAAATATTATCATTTTCGCCATAGCAGTACGGATTCTTCAATATGATTAACATTATTTCCGAATAGTAAACTTCGCCTTATTTAATCATAGATTTCTGCATTTAAAGAAGGTTGAGATCATTATTAGGAAACAGTGGTACTCAAAATCAAGGATCTGTACGAACCCTGCATAAATTCCGAAGAGGTGATACAAGTTTGATTTGAATGATTTTTTTCTCCGTTAAAGATATGATAAACGTGACATTCATAAGTTGCTAGGGAAAAAATGAGTTTTCGAGTCTAAAATCTTTTTTGTTAAAAAACCGTTACACATCATATTGTTTAATTCATTTTACTTCTTCAACCAAATAGCTTCAAGGTATAAACAATGCCACAGGACGGGATATGGAGACGGTGCCAGGGTCCGTCTCTATTAAAGGGCGCGCCCTAGTCCTAGTGAAAAGTAGCCGTGAACCTTTTTGTTGACAAAACTCTAAAGTTAAATCAATTAGTGAAATAATTAAACAGTGAAAACTTGAGCTGCATAAGTTTTGCATGTGAATGTTAGTACACAGCGCTAGTAAAAGCAATTAAAATAAAAATTCCTATATAATAACAAATATCAGTACTAGCGCAATATTCAAAGGGCTCCTCAGCTATAAATGGGTATCGGATCGGAGGGCTTTTCATCGTGAACACTAATTATCTTTTAACTTTTATATTTTGTTAACCCATTACCCGCTGATGTTGCGTTGATGCAACAGTTAAAATAAATGCCCATGCTTAAATTTACTATCGAAACACCACTATTTATAAATTAAAAATTTTGGCGTAATTAATAGCAGAAACTTTGATAATTAAATAAAGGAAAGGTTTCCTTTCAAAATTTGTGGTGGCAAACGTTTTTCTGCAAAAAAGTTGAAGATCCCTATGTTATAGTTTTGGCGGATAATGGGTTAATATTATGATGTTAAAGTTTTAAGCAAATATATCTGACTTCTAAGAAAAAATAATTATTCCCCAATTTTATTTTTTAAAACCACACACAAGGGTTCGCATTCGAATTAGTACCGGGGACAGTAGACTCACCAGAAATACCTTAGCTATTTTATTTTACTTTAAGTATTTTGAACAAAATTAGCACTCAATCGTTTTCTTGTGCTGCTTAAATTCAGCTAAAATAGTTAACCCTTTCCGGCACAGTGTGCCCGGGTCGGGATACCTAATTTTAATTCTAAACTTACGAAAGGCACCAAGAATATTTTAGTAAAATTTTGCTTTTACAATCAACATGTAAAGTGACATGTTTTTAATATCTGAAAAAGTCGTTTTAAAATTCTGGTGTCAGTCAATCATTTCATCATTTTACAACAAAAATTGCCTGTGCCAGAAAGGGTTAAAGTGCCATAGTTGTAGAAAAATTTCCCCAAAAAATACTTTATTTTTTTCTTTTAAAGATTACTATTTTTTAAAAATTGAATAATTTTGTAAAACCTAAATGCAAGTTAATATTTATTCATTTCTGTACTCAAAAATAAAATAATATGTATCCAAAAAGTTTTTTTTTTTTTTTTCCAGAAGATACATCAAAATTTAAGCATGGCAAAAATCTGCCATCTATACTTTTTAAAAATTAAATTAATTTTGCTTATTTATTTTTTTATTGAAAATTTTTTTAAATACCAAAGGCAAATTAATATTTATTCATTTCTATACTCAAAAGTAAAAAAAAGTGTGTTCTAAAAGCTATTCTTTCAGAAGATGCATCAAATTTTAAACATGACTAAAACTTACAATTTTTAATTTAAAAAAAGAACAATCTTGTAAATTAAAAAGACTAATTAATGTTTATTATTTTCTTTACTCCAAAAAGGAAAAAAAATGTTTGCAAAAAGAAACATTCTTTAGAAAATACATCAAATTTTAAACATGTAAAATTTTCAACATTAAAAAAATTAAATTAGCCTTTAAAAATTAAAAGGTTTAAATTTTGTAATTAATTTTTTTATGTATTGGAAAATAAATATATATTTAAATAAACATTTCAGAAAAAAAAATATTTATAAGTAAAATAAATAAATATCTCTCCTGCCGCCTAATAATGTAACATTCCAGTTCATCAGTCTAGATCATCTCACATTTTTTTTATGTGAAAACTACGTGAATGTTTTTTTTTTCTTTTCGAAAAAATGTAGACAAAACAGTTATTCTATCAGAAGATGCATCAAATTTTAAAAGGGGCTAAAATTAAAAAAATTAATTTAAACTAAAATTAATTAAATTAAAATATATATGTGTATTTGAAAAGGGATATGCAGGGTGTTTTTAAAAAAAAGTATATACATAACTGCACTCAACAGTTCGGATCATTTTCATTGACATGGAATAATCTTGGAATGTAACTTTTCCAATACAGGCGCTTTAAAATGCAAAGGTCGCTTCGTTTTTAAAGTCCTACCTTGCGAGACGCTTTCCGAACAGAATTTGTCAAAAGTTCGTCATAGGTTCTTTTTTTTTTTTTTTCTTTTTCTTTTTTTTTTTTTTTTTTTTTTTTTTAATCTGGGTTTCTGCGGTGTTTGTTGGTGACCGAGGTCTTCCAGAATGTTGCTTATATACATTTTGGAAAAAATCATCTACCGCAATTTTATTTCTAATTCTATTGACTGCATGTAGCGTAGGGAGATCCTTTTGAATCTAGCTCTGCGTTTCACCTACGTTTTCGAATTTCTAGTCAAAGCTGCATCAAGGGTGGTGCGAGTGGTTCGCCGGCATTAGGCGCTAAGCAAGAAAAGTGTTTTCAGCTACTACTACTTTCCAAAGCTCATTACACACAATATTCTTTACACCTTAAAAACCTTAATCACTTTAAAAAATTCTAGCTCAACAATATAAATTATCACATATTCTTCATGTGAAAACTACGTTCAGTTTTCCCCAAAACTAGGATAGTACAAAAAATATACGAAGGCGAATATTATACAAAAATTGTAAATAATTATTTCAGTAATTAAGGAGTATTTACATTTTAAACATGAATTAAACAAAAATAAAATCGTTTTAAGTATATATATAGATAGTTACTCTTATTTCAAATATTCGGCACAGCATGAAACAATAATTATTCCGCTAAAACTAATCCAAAAGCATTTTGTGTGTGTGTGTGTGGGGGGGGGGGGGTTGTGCGGTCCTTGAATTTGAGTTCTACTATTTTCGAATTTCTTCGCCTTTCGCAATATTTGTGATGTTTTAATGCAATAGAAAAAAGAGAAAATTACCATTTGGAATTGATAATGTTCAAGTTCAAGGACCCCACGAATCCTGTTATACGATACAATAAAATTCAAAACTCATTTAAATATCACTCGGATCAAATAAAAAAAAATTGGAAAGAGGCAACTTGCAGGTTAGTAACCAAACCGGATCTCGGATACGGAATAAACATTTAAAAAAATTATTTTAAAAAACGCAACAAAGCAAATATGAATATTGTATAGCAAAATGAAGAAAAGTAATTACAAAAAATACTCTTCATAACTAATACTTTTTTTCCTCATTTAAAAATACTTTTCTGGAATGCTTTTGCAATGGATATTGAACAAAGGATATTTTGACCACCCACCATACAGAGGCGAACCAACAATCTCATTTAAATATGTATTCGGTAAAAAACAAAATTTAAAATATTTAATGAACATTGATACATTTTGGCGAAAATAAAAAAATAAATTAAAAATTCATTTAACTCGGCAGATTTCTAAAAATATTTTTTTAAATAATGATTTCACAAAGGAAATACATTACCCTAAGTTTGAGAAAGAGTGAGTCAAGAGTTAAAAAAAAAAAATATTGTAGTTTTACCGAAAATTTTAAATGTGAAACACAGCCGATAGAGTTAAAATGTTTTTGGTCTTTGGTTTGTTTTTCTTTTTGTACCGGCTTTAAACAAAGGAAGTTATACCTTTTGTTTGTATATTTATTTGTTTTAAATGTATGTCCAAACATAACTTTTGAAGGGAAGCAGCTATGCTGGTAGTTGGTTTTTATTTGAAAAAACCTGTTTTGGTAGTGGTCCCGTATCCATTAAAAATATGTATATTTGTCTACCTGTTTATTTTTTCCCTCTCTATCTTTTATTTTTCGTAAAAATTCGACAATTGTCCCAAATTTTTAATTGCTTTTAAAGTGTTTTTATGCCCGCACAATGTTAGTCGTACCTTGTACAGTTTTATTTTACAGGGATGCATGAAAAAAATTATTATAGGATCGTCTACTACAAGTCAAAGATATTGACAACAATAGGATTTAAAATAAATTTGAATAATAATTATAAAGAGTTGCCACAAAACACCCTGGTGTGCAAAACCGCTCTCATTAAATTACGCCAACTTGCATGCAAAAATTAAATATATGTATAACAAGGCAAGAAAAAACTCCTTGAAGTTGGTTATATTTTTCTTAAAAATTACTTCTTCTATAGTAAAAATTTCTAAGAAAAAATATTAAAATTTTTAATTTTCTGGCAGTAAGTTTCTTTTTTTCTATTACTTTAAAGTACTTCGTAAATATACTGTTTAATAGGAAAGTAATTACAATGCAGTTTATCATAATGTAAATGAATTACACTGTACCATATTTCAGGGCTCTTTCACCACACGTCAGAGGTTGCATTTACCCATTTCATGACGAAAACGATATACATTTATAGCTATAAATATATATTTTGTAGTTAGGGAGATAAAGTTTTAGTTTTGTTGAAAAGGGAAGAATAATGTTTTGATAAAGTTATAATAGTAATGTATAATAATAGATAAAGTTTTTTCTTGTGATACCTAATTTGTACAAAACATGGAAGACTTACCCTCACTGAAAACAGTAGCATGCTTCAGTTTTGGGATTGTTTCATTTTTTGTATCCTTGGTAATTGTAAAAGAACTTTGCTTTTCTTTGTATTCAAAATTTCTCCAAATCTTCATCTATATCCATCAATATGTAGGATTGTGTATGTTTATGCAATACGCATCCATACACACGTACTCATTAATAAGTGCACGTGATTGGGGGATGCTCCAGGAAGATATTTAAAAAAAATCAAATGCGTCGTGATAGCAAAAAGAGGATAAAATTTCTAATAGAATGGCTATTCAATTAAAATGCATGGATGTCTTTCTCTTCTCTCTCTCTCTTTTCGACTGTACAATGGAAATTATATGAATGACGTTTATATAGATAATGTATGTAGGACTAAATTTCTTTCGCGAAAATATAGATTTCTTTTTTTTTAAACGAGGACAACCTTTCTTTTATACAAAATGCAGATAAAAATTGTGAGATCTAGATAAATTTAGCCTGAGTTGCCAGTTTGATCTCCAATTTTAATCCGAAATCAAATTCATACCGAAAATTCCGAAAGAAGAATTTTATTTTATAGAATCGCTAAATGCCTCTCATTAAATAATAAAAATAAAACATAAAATACAATTCTTTATTTCTGGTATGAGCTCGAAATTTCTAATTAAAATTGGAGGCCAAACTGGCAACCCTGTAAATTGAGCATTAAATAATGCATAGTTATATACATCCTCGTATGTGCTAATTAATATGGTTTTATTTAAAACACATATACATATACAGAGTGATTGTAAACCAGGGTTGTAATTTTTTCACTTCGGTATAAACCGATTTTAACATTCCTGGTCAAAACTCATTTTGACTGGGAAAAGAAGTTAAAATTTATTTTGCTAAAGGATAAATTTAGTACAGCATTTGGAAGGGATTGTGAAAATAACATTTAACATTATTTAATAAAATATTTGTAAGGGTTTTTAAAATTTTTACTGAATACTGTACTTTATTTTTTATTACATTATTTCTGCTTTCAAAAGAATTAATGTGAAATAGACAAATCGTTTTCCAGCTTCAAAGACCTTATTTAAAAAAATAATAAATTAATGTTGCTCCAAAAATATACTCGTTGTCATTTATTTTAAATTATTTCTTTCAATATGGTAACGGTAGGACTCTTTTGCGATATGTTTTTTAATAATATTACATTCTTTTGAATAATTCAATTAGTTTATTCATGCCAATGAAATTTCAATTACTTAAACATAGTTTTAAATAGCCAAATATTTTGATCAATTAAACAAACTTTATAAATATACATGAAAGGATAAAAACCCTTTAAAAATTCAAAATTCAAATTAAATTTCGAAATTTAAATTGAAATCCGAAGTCTCTTTCTTCTAACTTTAAATCTCTTTATAAGACCAGTTTTACCCCTTGTAACTTTGTTTCCTTGCAGTACGTCTTATTACTTTCAGATGTCATTTTTGGTCGAGTAAAAATAGCTGAAATGTAAATTTTGTAGCCATGTGGTGGTTAGCTCATCCCCGGGCGAGCCAAACCCAGTTCTGGCATTTGAGCACGCACAATCAATCAAAAACTAATCAACCAATTAAAGAAATGTTCCTCCCAATTTTACAACGGTGCCTTCTGCTGGAAAATATGATAAGCCCCAAGATATTAGCTGACACGAGCGCCAAAAAACGAAGATTTCGCAGATTTGAGAAGCCTGTCATGTAGCACTCCTGGAATAAGCGACGTAAGGCTGCGTACCCACTATCCTTCTAACTGATTTCAGTGTCGGCTTCGTTTTTTGTGGCTTTTCGGTGTCTTTGATTTTTAACGACTTTAGCAGGAAAGGGACTGATGTCCAGCAAAAGAGGAACCTTTCCTTCAAGTAGAGTCGAGCTCCTTATCTCCTGACCCATTGTTGATTCCCCTCATTCTTTTGTGAATAAACCGCAGATAATTTCAGAATAAAAGATTTTCCAAGAATACTAGAGAAGGAGGCAAAATACAAGTCAGAACGTAACTGGCTTGAGGACCTCCTACCAGACTCGCGAATCGGACTGCAAGATGAACGACAAAATAAATGAGTTCGATCCATAAGAGGTTCCCGACTCCAACTTATTCATCTCAAAGGTGATGTCAACCCCAGACGTCCTTACATTTGAAAGCCGGCTGTACGGACACATGCCGGGAAATAAACGAGCCGCGACTCCCTCTACAGGTCTCGAACGTGCGATATATTACACACACATATATATATATATATTTAAATATATATATATAGGGGAGACTAGGGAGGGTTGACCATACGGGAGGCTTGACTCACCCATCATTTTTCATTTTTAAAAAAATTTCAGAGTTTTATCAATAGGTGTCAATCAAAGCTACCGGAATGCTCAAACAACAATCTCTGTTTCATACAGATAATCGAAACAGGTGTGGAAAAAATCAATAGTGAGGTGTTTTCAGCCTAAAAGTTGTGTTTTTTAGAAATGTTTTGTAAGCTTTTTTCAGATAAAATATATTACAGAAATTTAAGTAAGTAGAATTTAAGTAATGCAGAAATATCGAGCTTTTATTCCAGGCATAAAGATTATAAAGTAAGTTATGCTTAACATAACAACGTGCTATTCTTTAGAAACAGGCTATGTGGGGAGGCTTGACCCAGTCAATGTGAGGAACGGTTGACCAGATGTTCAAGGGTTCCTTAACACATTCACGAAGGGAAACGAGGATTCTCGTTTTCATTCTAAATACATCATTGGCTAAGGGCGTGGCTTCTACCTTACAGAAAATGCATTTATATCATGTTCTCCATTTTTTTTTTTTTTTAGATTATAAGACATTTCATATTAAATTCGTTCATTAAAAGATACTTACCGATGCATAAACTTGGGAAACCTATCTAGAACACCAATTTCTGAAGACCTTCAGAACAGGGAGGAGCTTCTACTGTTTTAAAATTCAGTTTTGAAAAAAATTGCCAGTCAGCAACGTGTTAATTAAGGGGTTTTGGAAATCTTTTTATTATACACTTTACATAATGAAAGATTAATGGTTATATATAAAAATGAATGTAAATTTATTTTGCAAAGGTACAGTAAAATGGGGTGATGGAAAAGAAAAAGTTTAAAACTGATTAAAGAAAGATGAAAAAATTGCTATTTGCACGGCACGAAAAAAATTAATGAAATATAAATGCGAAAGTTGATAGAAACTGTTTTTCGTTTAAATATTACTTACAATAGGTAAATAGAAACAGTGGAAAAGACTAGAAAGTACGATAACAGCAGTCTTAACCGTTATAGGGGCAGTGGTATGTTTATGAAACCACTTTATTTTAATTCCCAAACTCCACAATGGCACCAGAATTTTGCTAAAATCTTTTCAATTTAATAGATATGTGAAATATAGCCTTTTTAATATTTCCAAATAAATTTGTTCGCGTATTCCGATGCCAATCATTTAATTCAACCTTTTAATACTGAAAGTACTTTGCCTCTGAAAGGGTTAAAATATGTTAATAAGTCAAGTACTCATGCGGCTGCAAAACAACATAGCTTGGATCGAAAAACTTTACAAAGGTATATAGACAAATTGCAACATAATGAGTAGAGTGAGATGAAGCCAAACTATGTGACAACTAGAGTTGTCAGGTCGAATGTCACAAAAAAGTAGGACAAGGAGACAAAAAAAAAAGCGGGACATTGGATACTAAATCCGGACATTATAATGCATGAAACCCTATGGAAACGGAATCTGTCTCTAGCGGAATAACTGTCTTAAATGTTAAAATTTCATTTCCCTGTTGTGCAATTATACCTGCTCAGACAAAATCCTGTTTAAAACAAAATTTTTCACCTCTGACATGCCTAAACAGGTTTGTTGAAGCATCATATTTTCAAAAATATTTTTTTATAATAATTAAAGCATGTAGCATAAAGTTATTTTGCTTTTTTTAAACTGATTTTATTTCTCTTCACAAATATTTCAATACAAAGCAAAGTGGGTCAAGCCACTCATATAGTGGGTCAACCCTCCCATATGTGGGGAGTCTTGAACCATTATTTTCCCATGATTAAAACCAATTATTTTTCAAATTTCTTACGTATTACACTCATGTAGCAATTTTAATTTCGATAACTGATTGTATAACGAATAATGATATATAAAACTATATTCTATGTTCAATATTTAAAAAATAAAAAATCATTTTGTAAAAAGTGGGTCAACCCTCCCTAGTCTCCCCTATATAAAACAATTACATATATCTATATATATATATAACAATTACATATATGATTTTAAATCTTGGTAATGGAAGAACAGCAACGGAAAGACAAAAAGTGATATATAATTCAGCATAGAAGATTCTTATTACTTTATAAAGTAGATTTAAAAAATCACTGTATTATGCCTTGCACTGTATGTATCACCCTTTACTGCACGAATTTTTCTATTTTTATGAAAAAAATTATTTGAAATCTGCATATCGGTCTAATAACGGGAAAAATAGTAAAAAAAAATAATTAATTTTCAAATTTTCAGCTAAAATTTGGTTTTTTATGTTGCATGCCATATGCACGCAATTAGGGTTTTTAAGTATTGTATTGATATATTTTCAACTCAATGAGCTTAAATTAATTAATTATCTGCTTAACACTCTGAAACTTTTTTTTATATTAATATTTTTTAATATTCAGTAAAAATAATGAAAGTGAATCTCAAAGCTTAAAAGCCTGATCGAATTTTTTTTTTTTCCGAAGAACAAATCCTAATTTTTGTCTACAGCAGCTATATTACATGGACAAAATAAGCGTTATTCCATTCTTTGAATTGTTCCTGACCAGGGACAGCGATCATATTGGCCAAATTCATGGCACATAATGAACATTATAACGTTTTTAGGTATGTACCACATATGGCACGTGGTGCAATAAAGGGTTTTAAAGAAACATTAATAAACAGAAGGAGAAATAGAAATGGTTTAATTTGGAATTATACTGTTTTTAATCTGAAATATGAGAGTTACATACAAGTGCAGTAAAGATGAGTTCGGGCTCTTTTTTCGAAGCCCGGGACCGCCCGATCCCTATACCGAAAATATGCAGTAGAAAAAATTGAATAATAGTTAAAAATATTTTCAAAAGTTCTCATTTTTAAACAACTTCTTACATATAAATAACTGTTAAACGAAAATTTTAATTTAATCTTATCAAAAGAGAAGTTTGGTACCAAATAAAAATACACTTCGTACTTAAAAAGAATTCTCATATTTTCTCCTTTAACATAAGCAAATCTGATAAACACGTTAACGTAGTGCGTTTGCCTTGAATGATTAAATACATGAGAAATGAAATAAAAAAGTCCTCCCGGCCAGTGCCGGGAGGAAGAGGTAGCTTTCCTATTTCTTATTTTTTAAAAGCCAGCTTATATTATTCAAACACACGGAGCTCAAATTAGTGGAACCCGATTATAGAAGATTAAATACTAATTTTTGTCAATATGAATGAGAATTTTGCGAAATTAATCAGTGTTATCAAAGCTGGTTTTATTAAAGTGATTTATATTTTGTCACCAAATTCGGTGATCCGAATTATATTAATAATTATATTAACCCGAATTATCGGTGATAGCCCGCCATTTTAAAACAACATAATGGGTGCAACAAAGCTAACCAATGAACTTGGTCGAGACCTTAGTAATTCCTGTGCACATGCTTACTCATATCTAAATCGGTTGATATATACGAGTGCTGTTGCAGGCAAAAAATCAGATTTTTCAAAATGCCACCCACATTAGAAATTCAAACTGCTATACCTCGGCCTTTTTTTAAGATAAAGGCAAAACAAAAAATTCGCCGAAATCTTTGTAAAAAGCTCAAACACATAAGAAAAAAATCTTTTTCAATTTCTAATTTTTTTGTACCTCATTTAAAATTTTATTTTTTTTTTAAATTTTTAAATGGCCGCCATATTGAAACAAGATGGCGGATGAAGTTAGCAAACGAACTCGGTTGAGAGATTACTATGTACTATGCACATGCCTTGTCACATCCTAATCGGTTCATAAATACGCGTGTTATCGCGTGACAAAAATCAGATCGTTTAAAAATGTCAGCCATGCTAGAAATTCAAAGTGCTATAACTCAGCCATTTTTTAAGATATAGACGAAACGAAAAATGCTCCGAAATATTTGCATCAAGGTCAAACACATGAGAAAAAAATCTTTTTCAATTTCTTTTTTTTTTTTTTTTTGGTACCTCATTTTAAATTAAAATTAAAAAAAAATTAATGGCCGCCATTTTGAAACAAGATGGCGGAGGATGTTGGCCAACGTACTCGGTCAAAACATTGTTATGTACTATGGTACACCAAGTTATATCCAAATTCGTTCATAAATACGCGTGTTATCGCGTGACAAAAATCAGATCGTTTCAAAATGTCAGCCACACTAGAATTTCAAAGTGCTATAACTCAACCGTTTTTTAAGATATAGACGAAACAAAAAATGCTCCGTAATCTTTGTATCAAGCTCAAACACATAAGAAAAAAAATCTTTTTCAATTTCTAATTTTTTTGTACCTCATTTTAAATTTAACAAAAATTTTTATTTTTAAATGGCCGACGTTTTGAAACAAAATGGCATATGAAGCTGGCCAACGAACTCGGTCGAGACATTGCTATGTACTATGCACATGCCTTGTCACATCCAAATCGGTTCATAAAAACGCGTATTATCGCGTGACAAAAATCAGATCATTTCAAAATGTCAGCCATGCTAGAAATTCAAAGTGCTATAACTCAGTCATTTTTTAAGATATATACGAAACAAAAAATGCTCCAGAATCTTTGTATCAATCTCAAACACATAAGAAAAAAATCTTTTTCAATGCCTAATTTTTTGTGCCTCATTTTAAATTTTAAATTTTTAAAAAAGTTTTAAATGGCCGCCACTTTGAAACAAGATGGCGGATGAAGCTGACCAACGAACTCGGTCGAGACATTGGTATGTACTATGTACACACGAAATTATACCCAAATCGGTTCATAAATACGAGAGTTACAGTATGACAAAGATCAGATATATATATTGGATATATATATAACCATTAATTAAACATTACTGACCACCAGCAATAATTGTGATAGTATGAATGAATTTACAACAATACAGTGTCCCCCAAAACACTGAATGGATACCAAAAACATAATAAACAAGCTGCTATGCATAAAATAAAGTCCCTTGTACTATATAACAAGAATTAATAATGAAGAAAAAAAGAAGAATGTGGATTTCGATAAAAATAATTGAAAAGCTTATATATTGAATTACGTTATCAAGAGTACAGAATTCAATTATATATGCAAAATCAGTCGTTTTCTGTGAGAAAAAAAGCTAAAAGCTGAAATTTTATTTCTCCTGTACTCAAACGACCAATATAACCAAGAGAATAGTTTCAAGATGAAAACAGAATAAAATTAAATGCTATGAAATAGAAAAAGCAATACAACCTTTTAAATAATTAATTTATAGCAAGGAAAAATAGTAATATTACACAAAATACCTAATAAATTTCCAGTTATTTTATCAAAATACACATCAGCACATGGTATCCAAAAGCTAGATAAGTTTAAGGTTATTTTTACAGTTAAGTTAACACAGATTTTAAAACCTAATGTATACAGTTAATCTATTTTGAAATACCGTGATAAATGGAATTAAAATGATATAAATAGAAAATAATTACATAATAATTAAATTACCTCTTAACACTTTTTTTTAAATTTCTTAACTAAAGTAAAAAAATCCAAAACTATAACTTTACAAAATCGCAAATAGCCAACATTAAGCTCCACCATGTGTTAAAAATTGATATTATTACTCTATTCGAAGCATCAGACAGAATCCAATTTAAATTTTAGTGCTGCCATCTATGATATTAACTTGACACTAATATGAACAAATTGTCATAAGATTATGCTATTATAAGTTAATTCATTCATAATATACCAACTGCTATATCCCAACAAATCCTAATATAAAAATACCGTACTATATTTCATTATTCATATAAATATTAAATAAATACAAATGTTAATAGAATGATTACAATATATTCTACTACCATACCCAATTAATCTATACGGAAAATTTAAATAATTTCAAAACAATAATAATATAATATAGCAATATGCTATAAAACTAAATAATTTATATATAAAAAATTATATATAACAAAAAATATATAAATTATAAGAAATACTTTTAAATATAAAAAAATTAATTAATCAAATGAACAGGAAGAAAAAAAAAGATTTTGATATAATTATGTCAGAATCTTCATTTCCCAATTGCCTAATGATAACAAATAAATTGTGTGGTTTATTTTTATATTAACCATAAAAAACTAAAGAATATGAATGTGGGATTAACATTCACATAAAACAGTTAATTAATCATTTAATACTAAGTTCAAAATTAAACATTATTAAAAAGTATAGAGGAATAATAAAAAACTAATAACCCAATTTTAATACAAACTGTAATATCATTAGTTATATCAAATAAACTTATTATGCATATTATTCACCATAAAGATGGTATACTATTAGAAATTAATATGATATTGTCCCGAGAAGACTAAAAATTAAAAACAAGTTAATTGTTAACTTGATTAAATATTAATTAAGCTAAATCAATTCAATATGAAGTGAAATAATAATTTAACGTCACCATATATATGTAAAATATCGAATCAACCTCCATATAATAAGTGTATTAGCAATGCAGTTATAATTCAAATGCCCCATCAATTTTTTTAAATAAATTAACCATTGCGCATTATCCAGACAACACCAGCCTCCTCCGTATTCTAACATCTACCCACCCAACCGTCCTATAATAATTTTTTATTATTTTACAATTTTTTTTTATAAATATTTTCTTATTTTATAAGTTCTTTTGTAATTTTGTTTACGCATGTGTTAGTTTTTTTTTTTTTTTTTTTTTTTTTTTTTTTTTTTTTTTTAAGATCATGTAAGTACTAATTGTATATTAAAGAATATATGAATTTCTTTGGAAAACCTTGATTTAATGCATCATAAATTAGCTTTTTAATGTTATTATTAATTAGATGAGAGGAACATAGACATTTTATTCTATATAAATGATTAAGTATTATATTTCGATATACAGAATTATGCAGACAAGATTTAAAATTTGTAAATGTATTAACTTTGAATTTAAATTCTGTACGTTTATCATATAGATCTGTTATTGTTTTGTTGTCTTTTATTGTAATTTTAAGATCTAAGAAGTTGATTGTATTATTAGATAAGACGTTTTCCGTTAATTCCAAATTAGTGGGATAATCTACTGGAAATTGATAAATTTTAGTTTGATCAGTGGCAATTAAAATTATGTCATCAATATAACGATATAGATGTAGATTATTATTAGTAAAAGTACGTTCATAGAGATATAAATATAAGTCTGATAATAAAGTGGATGTACAGCCACCTTGTGGTATACCGATGTGTTGTAAATATAATGTGTTATCTTGCCTTAAATAATTATTATAGATAATGAAGTTAGTTAAAGATTTAAAATAAGCTATAACTATATTAGATGGTAAATCCAGTTTTTGATGATACTGTTTAAATAATGCATTTATAATATTATGTAAATCTAATAAATCTATATTATTAAAATGATCTTTGAAGTCATATGTCGTTATATTATGTACACAATTAAGATTTTTCATAATATTGTCCAGTTGATAGCTGTTTTTTGTACAATGTGTATTATCTTTGTTTGTAGTCAGTATACATAATTGATTAAGAATTTTTATGGATATATATATTATATATATATATATCAAATAATTTGAACGGAGGGTGGTTTCGGGTTTCTAGGGGTCATGATCGGTGAAAATATACCAAAATTTTTCGGAATCGTCTTCCTCCGAACGGCTGCAATAGGTAGCTTTTTGTAATGAAAGCTACCCAAAAACGATCTAATTAAAAAATATCCTCTGTCACAAACAAAAATCGAACTAAAAATAAATCATTGTTCACGTCTCCTTTCAATTGGCGTATTGTCAACGGATCGCCGCCGGTAATACCAGATATAAATATACAAATATCACAAATTTTCTTTTAAAATAGCATTCTAATACAAGAAGAGAAAGCACAATTTCTGTTTTCCCTCATTTTGATCCAAATAGCGTTAAAATGACATAAAAAAGAATAAGTAATTTTTAAGGAAAAAAATTAAAGTTCTTTTTATTTTTTATGCATGAATAAATAAAATTTTCAAATTCAGAAAGAATGAGAACGAGCTCAAAGGCTCGAATAAAAATAGAGCCCGAGCCCGTGTCGGACTCGGGCTTTCGGGTTAGGGCTGAGCCCGTCTCATCTCTGATGTGCAGTGCCATTAGTAAAACTGTTTGATGGAGGAAGTTTTTCTTAGATTTGACATTTATTGACCTAGTATCTGTCTCATTTTATTAGGACTTAGTCTATTTTCGTAAAATATGGAAAATGTGAAAAATTTGTTCATAACACTTATGAAAAAAAGATGATTCGAATTTTGGAAGTCGTATGTATTTAAATATGGAATTGCCTTGAATATATTTAATTTTACATAAAAAGCGAAGCTAAATTACATTAAAAAAAGAAATATTTAAATTTTTTTTATTTAGAACTCAGAAAATGATTATAAGTAACAAGTGTTGTTGTATTAAGCTAAGAGAATTTTATAGTACTCGTATATTCTGGATTATCTCAAACTTGGAAAATAATCTTTCTACAGTGATGATGAGTTTGCACAAAAGTTCATCAGGTGCATTATTAAATCCACAAATTTCAAATCAATATTTTCCAATCAAGCAGGACGGCCGTTCTTACAAACCAAGCTAAATATATATTAATAGTTATATATATATATAAACTTTATGTACAATTAAACCATTTAAACACATTATATATAACCATTATAGAATAATTACAAATCATCATGTATTTCAAATATAATTATATTAACCCTGTCAAGCGAACAAACATAAAGAAGTAAACATCATACCGCTTTCGCTCCACATCATATGCATTCAGTGGCGTAGCTAAGGGGGGGGCGGCCACCCCCCCCGGGCAGTGAGGCCTAGGGGCGCCAAATTGAGAAAAGTTTAAACCGAAATTATTTCACATATTTTCACAAAAAATAAAATTGCTGGTTTTTTAAATTTTGTTTTGTATGTGAATGTTTTCTTTAGTAATATATTTTGTTATATCCATATTTTGTTATATTTTGTTATATCCTGCTTTCTGCGGCCTCCCGTATAGCAGGCTCGCCGCGCACACACCGAAATATATGAAGATAAACCCAATATGATTTGAAAGAAAAAAATTCGGCAGTGAAAGAAAAAAATCAGGCCCGCGAAACCTCAGATAAAAATGTCCCTTGGAGAGGGAAAGTAGAACTAAAAACTGTAAGACAATCGAAAATCAAGTTGAATGAGCAAAACCCAGTTGAAATTGGGTCCATAGAACCCGAGATAAGAATGCGTCCCCTGCGCTGGAAGGTGGAGCAAAAAACTGCAAGAAAATCGTAAGCTAAATTGAATGAATCAATTCCCAATGAAATCTGGCCCATAGAATCCGAGAAAAGAATGTGCCGTTACTGCTTGATAATTGTGGTAAAAGATGTCTATATTTTGCAAAACATACTTTTAAATGTAAATAAAGGGGTGAAACCCTTGTAGACGAAATCTTAACACATAACAAGGGATTCTTGCCACATAACACATTAATAATCTTCGATTCAATTGATAAAATGATTTTAAATTATGTTTTTAACATATGAGAACGTTTTATAATTAAGACAATCGTCTACATGTCATATAATCTCTGATCCACCGATTTTCGGAAATTAAATGGAGGGGGCGGTCGGAAAGAAGACCTCTTTTTAGTTTGTTTTTAATGTATGTTCATCCCTGTATGTGGTTCTTACTCCGAAGTTTTGAACTGTCGCCGTCAATTTTTTGAAAAAATTAAGAAAAATTACCGACCCAAAAATTTTATTCACAGGTGTAAAATATTTTTCTGCATGTGCTCTGAAAATTTCAAATCGATATCGCAATTAGTTTTCTTAATTTTCGTTGCTTATTGAAAATAATTAATTTATTTCATTTCGGCTGTGTAATCAGGTTAAGATGTACACGCGATTTTGCCATTTTGTGAAAAATATCCGTTTTGATAAGTTTTTAATTAATAATCTCGGCTAATTATCAAATAATTAGAAATCTGAGTCTCATGTGCATCATGATCTGCTTGCTATGGGCTACCCTCACCCATATTTTCAGACTTGCACGTGCGGTAGATACTTCTAGTTATCTCCGTCACACACATGGATTTTTTTCACGCTGATTTTTGTGTTCTTAGAATTTCATATTAATATTTTCGTGTAATGGGGGCTTCTGGGAACGAATGCAAAATGGATTTAGCTGGAAAAACAAGTAAAGATATTATTTCTTCTTTATTCGAAATTCCATTTTTCCGTCAAATTGGCATTGTGAAAAGCCAAATAATAAAATGTGGGCGATCTACCTCCAAATTTTCCCTTCTCAAATCGTACAAATTATCAAGACTTTTCAGTCTTCCTAGTACGACGAGTACAAATGGCTGTTTTCGTCATTTTAAAAATTAAATATATTTCATATATACTTAAATTCAGCGCATATGCACTAGGGAAAGCTATATCTATATCTGTATATGTAAGGAATAACTGGGAGATTAATAGGAGAAAAGAATTTGACTCGGAAAAGAAATTGAACCTCTTTGTGAACCGAACACGTTTATTTCGTCTCTGCATTTTACAATCATCTTCACAAGTTCCATCGGATGTCCCCCGAGCCATTTACGTTAATTTCAGGACCTACATGGTCGTAGGTTGTACAGGCATCTCGAATGAGCAAAATCTAAACTTTTTTCGTGCATGTTCAAGCTAATATGTTAGGGATTGTAACATTTTAGAGCATGGGACGAAGGTAAAAAATTGAAGGAACGTTTAGTTTAATTAGCTCTTGATTGACCTGTGGTCAAGAACCTCACAATTCCCGAGATTTATAACGTACAAGGCTTTAAACGCAAACGAAGAAGAATTGTCCAAACAACAGCACTTTCTATCTTAAGTTACTCTCTTCTCTGATTTTAAAGCTGTTCTCAACTGCTCTGCTCAAAAAGAGCAAAACGTTTTGACACATTTACAAATTCATTTTTTAACGGAAAGGTATAAAATTGGAAAGCCTGACCATGGAAGCGATTTGGAATCGAACTGTGTTTTCCATTTTTTGATACATAAATTACCTATTGAGATATAAGCGATTTCGGTCACGTGACAAACACTTTTTTCACCCTTTCTTGAGTGACTATTCTTCTTTGCGTGGAAATTCGGTTCCAAACGCCCACTTTGACACCATTTTCTGAAAGATCTATTGCGTTTGCAAAAAAACGGGAAAAACAGCTCGATTACATAGCTTCAGAACAACAACACCTGCTAGTTTCATGCATTTCCGCAAGAAAATCAATTAAAACTTATATCATAAAATTGCCCTTTTGGATTTGAGAACAGCCTTAATGGTGAGCGAAAAAACGTTATGCCGGGAAACAAAGTTACAAGGGGTAAACGTATTATTTTAGACTATAAGATTTAAAGTTTGGAAAAATAATTTAAGGATTTTAATTTAAATTTTTGAAATTTAATTTTAATTTTGAATTTTTAAGGATCTTAATTCTTATCCTTTTCATCTATAGAAATATATATCTCTCTCTATAGATGTTTGATCATTGCCATGCGACTGCGCTAATTTATAAACCGAGTTGGATGTGATTGAGAATATGTTAAGGGTTTATTAAAATCTCGATCAAATTCGTTGGACATCTTGATTCGCCATCCTGTTTCAAAATTGCGGCCCCTTAAAGATTTCAATATATATATATATATATATATATAATTATAAATAAATAAATAAATATATATATATATATATATATATATATATATATACATATAAATACAAATTTACTTCTTGCATAATCGCTAGGTCTTGATGGATTCAAGAATATGTTTTGGTTCCCCTCTAGCTTAAAAATGGATGAGTAGAGGAATTTGAAATTCTAGGGCGGCTACCAGTTTGAAATAGGAGATTTTTTGCCACAATCGGGTGTAATTTAGGAATTTTAGCAAATATGCGTTTTTTTGAAAATTTATTTTCATTGTTTCAACTCCCATACGCTTGAGGGGCGGTGGTATGTTTGTGAAACCACTTAATTTTAATTCCCAAATGCCACATTGGCACTAGAATTTTGGTAAAAAAAAAATTCGGTTTATTATTTGTGTGAAATATACCTTTGTCTTATTTACAAATAAATTTGTTTCCAAATTCCGGTGTCATTGATTAATTTCAATACTTTAGCAATGAAATTGCTTTGCCCCTGAAAGGGTTAAAACAACAGTCATACCTGTGAACGTCCCGCTAAATTTTTGAAATTCCCATTCAAATTTAGTATTGACAAAAACTAGAAGTCTTCTATAATCGGGTTCCACGCACTTTAGTTTCGTGTGTTTGAGTAAAACTGGCTGAATCCTGAAAAACAAGGAAGAGTGAAGCTGCCCCCCCCCCCCCTCGTACAAGCCAAAACGACTTTTTTTTCATCTTGAGGAAAAATAATGTGGTTATTTTTTTATTTGGGGGGGGCGCAAAATTTCTTCCTGCCCCGGGCGCCGAAAAACGTAGCTACGTCACTGTATGCATTTCACAACTTCTCTATATTAATTCAATGAAACATACCAAAGTAAACTATCAGACATCAAAGAACCAACCATCGCATAAAAGTAAAACGAAAAGTAGAAGAATCTAATAAAGAAGTTATTTAGTTTGAGACCAAACATATTTTTATAGGTGAATAATAATATGTTTATAAGTATAAAAATAGAAACAGAATTTTAAAATAAAATCTGTGAGGATAGTACTGAAAATCAGCTTTTCGCTTTCTTAGCCAATTCAGATTTTAAAACAACATAAAGACTTAAAAATGGAATGAGAAAAGTAAGGATTGAAATTTTAGATAGGTAATTACTTAAGTTATGCACTTTTATAACGTTCAGTTTCAAAAAATTAATATATTACTATAATATATAATATCTTTATTATATATATTATTTAGTATATATACAGGGTGCAATATTTTATCTATCGCCGACCTTTAATTTCTCAACCGTTGGTCGTAGACATATAGTTCCAGTTACAAAAACGTTTCAAATGAGCTAAATATTCATGTTGTGGCATTATTTAAAGTAAAAAAAATCAATTTTATAAAAATTATGAAAACTAACTTTTTATACGGTCCCCCAGTCCCTATAGTTATATTTAGTAAAAGTTTACTCATATCATAATAGATATAACACAAAAAGTTTGACATCTGTACTGCAAAAATGGACCCAGTTATTAAATTTCAAAGTTTGAGATTTTTGCACATGATTTTGCCTTTCATTAAGGGATCAGTTAAAAGATGAATTAAGTAATTCGAGATCAAAATCAGAGTGCAATATCCTTTTTACGGCAAAACCTCCTTTAACCAGTATCACCAAATAGGGTTATTTCATCTAAAAATTTTAGCTAACTTTTATGGGTTGAACAACATTCAAAAGTACCGACGATACCGGCTAAAAGTGGCTTCGCCGTAAAAAGGACGTTGCACCCTGATTTTGATCTCGAATTACTTTTAATTCATCTTTTAACTGACCCCTCAATGTAAGACAAAATCATGCAAAAATCTCAAACTTTGAAATTTAATAACTGTGTCAATTTTTGTAGTACAGATGTCAAACTTTTTGTGTTACATCTGTTATGATAGGTGTAAAATTTTACTAAATATAACAATAGGGACATGGGGACCGTATAAAAAGTTAGTTTTCGTAATTTTTATAAAATTGATTTTTTACTTTAATTAATGCCACAACATGAATATTTAGCTCATTTGAAACGTTTTTGTAATTGGAACTATATGTCTACAACGGTTGAGAAATTAAAGGTCGGCGATAGATAACATATTGCACCCTGTATATATATATAGCAGGGCTTGAAATTCAATTTTTCATAGTAGGGGAGTCTCCCTACCAACATTTATAAATGGAGGGGAGTTGAGCTATTTGGGAGGGAGAAAAAAATATGAAATCCACTGCTATTTTACGTGCTTTTTAAAGATCTGCATTAATTATTTTGTCATGTCTGTGTTATACAGGCATGACAGAATACCATTGAAGCAATTTAAATCAACAACTCAGAATTAGGATGCAAAATGTTTTTTTATTTTAAAAAGTAAGAAAGCGGGGGTGATTCTGAGTATAAAAAAAATTTCTGAAACTGACAGCAAATTTTTTGAAAGGTTACAACAGAGGGGATGAAGGCGGGGGGGGGGGGATCACTTCCAGTTCTAGCTATGTGATTTTTAGTGCCCCTTTGACGAAATTTCTGTTTTTTGCGATCTTTTGACGAAATTTGCCGTTATTTCGCGATCTTTTGACGAAATTTGCCGTTATTTCGAGATCTTTTGATGAAATTTGCCATTTTCCCGCGATTCTTTGACGAAATTCACGGGGTTTTTTTTCGTGATCCCTGGATGAAATTCGCCATTCTATGACGAAATGCGCATTTTTTTCGCGATCCTTTGACAAAATGCGCGTTTTTTTTCGCGATACTTTGTCGAAATTCGCATCTTCCTGCAATCTTTTGACGAATTGCGCGTTTTTTTCGCTATCCTTTGACAAAATTCGTGGTTTTTTGCGATTCCTTGATGACGCGTTTTTTTTTCGCGATTCTTTGATGAAATTCGCGGTTTTTTTCTCAGCGGCCGTTTGACTAAACACTAAATTCGTGTTTATACCGCGATCTTTTGACGAAATTAGCTTTTTTCTGCGATCCTTTGACGAAATTAGTTTTTTCCGCGATACTTTGACGAAATTCTTTTTTTCGCGATCCTTTGCCGAAACTCGCATTTTTTCCGCGTTCCTTTGCAAATATTTATGATTTTTTTGCTATCCTTTGATGTAATTTGCGGTTTTTTACGAACCTTTGATGAATTTCAAGTTTTTTTCCCCGCAATCTGACGAAATTCACGTTTTTCCGCAATCCTATGACAACATTTGTGTTTTATTCGCAATCCTTTGCGACGAAATTGGCGATTTTTTCCTCGAACGATTGACAAAATTGATTTTTTCGGCGATCATTTGTCGAAATTCACAATATTTTTCTGTGGAACTGATGACCGATTTTTCACAATTTTCGGAACCTAATGCCTTAAATTTTCGAAAAATTCGTAACAGAATCACCCCTGAATTCGCCAATCGGTTGCGGACACTTGTCAACTGATCTGGAAAAAAAAAAAAAAAAAAAAACCCTCAAAATGTGTCAATTAGTTGCGCGAAAACATCGGGAAATTTGCAAGACTAAGCGGGTGTTAATCGTAATTTCAAAATGCAAAATTTTCAGGAAAATTGTGAAATTTTTTGGACGGGAGTCTCCCGCCCACGATATTATTTTGGGCGGGATTTCAAAATTTTGGGCGCGAATCCCGCCATACCGCCCTGAAATTCAAGCCCTGTATAGTATATATTATGTATTTATATATGTTATATATATATATATATAGATAGATATAGATATTAATATATAATATCTTTAATTAGAAAAAAGAACTGCTAATTAACCCTAAAACTCACAAAATACGCCACAAGAGCGATAAAACCGCCAAACAACCGCCTAGTAAAAATATTACTGAAAAAAAATCAAATAAAATTCGAGAAGTTATTTTTGTTCTTTGACGATAATTAGTTGCAGATTTTGTTATGAAATTACATTTTCTTGAAGAAGAGCGTGTTTTCCTGATCTAGAAATGCGTTTTAATTACTATGTTGTTTTCTTCATTTAATTTTATTATCATAATAACTACAACAGGATTAAAAATAACTTGCTCTATAAAAATATTTGCACTCAAAAATTAAAGGGATTCTAATTAATGTGGATGTTAACATTAAAATATGCAATTACAAATTATTTGATAAGATTAGATACATGGCTAAGTAGATAGATTGCAATGCACTTGATGTTATTTAAATTGCTTATAATAAAATGAAATATTCTAAAATATTGAAACAGTAAAATTAAAAACATGCCTGAAGAGTTAATATATGTAGTACCTGAATAATTTATGAGTTGGCAGGGTAAGGAGAAGGGGGTTGTGGATGATGCACCAAATTTAGTATGCAATTTTGAAAAGTTGAATTTTTTTAATTAGAAGATCTACAAGTGTTTCAGATAAAGTCTTAAAACAATATTTTGTAAAATGGTTACTTCAAAAACCAACTGAAAATAATCATTTAGATTCAAGTAGTGATTTCAGTCCAGATGATCTGGCTGTATCGTTTACAACAAAGGGAAATATTCCATTGAAACGATGAATTATAAAAGTATGAAGAGTTATTATGTAATAATATACAAACTAATGTAAATCTGAAACTGATTTTCTAACTGATTCTTAGTAAGTATAAATTCAAGTCATTGTAATGTAAGCTTATTATAACTGTGTGAGGAAGGGAGAAGGGAGGGGGGATGCACCAAATTTAGTATACATTTTTAAAGGTTCAAATAGTTTAATTAAAAATTCTACAGGGGATTCTGGTTAAGTCTTAGAACAATTTTTCGTCAAATAGTTACTTCTTAAAGCAGCAGAAAGTGGTTATTTTACCTAATATGGATTAAAGATGTACTTTATTTTATTTAAATTGCTTATAATTAAATTAAATATTTTAAAGCATTGCAACGATTAAATAAATGTATGAAGAGTTATATATTAATATACAAACTAATCTATATTATGAAATTGAACCTATTCTTAGTAAGCATAAGATCAAATCATTGCGAACATATTAGTATAACTATATGTAAGATTTTCATACAACAATAGTGTTGTAACAGCAGTAATCTTAGTAAAGCATAAGTTCGAGTAAATGTAAAGCAAGTATGGGGAGTGTTTGGGGGGGGGGGGGGATGCACAAAGTTTAGTATGCAATTTTTTTAATTTTAAATAGTTAGACCAATAGAGGATGAGTGGTGGTACACTAAATTTATTATACATTTTTTTACAGTTTAAATAGTTTAATTTTAAAAAATTGACATTATTTATAATAGATAAATCTTAAAACGATTTTGAGTGAAACGGCTACTTTTAAAAGCAACTGAAAATATTCCTAAAGTGGTTATTTCTCTTAATATGGATTAAAAGTGAACTTTATACTATTCAAATTGTTTCTAATAAAAGGAAATATTTATAAATATTTAAACGATGAATTATAAATGTATGAAGTGCTATGTATTCATCTACAAATTTATGAAAAATGAAGTTTAAGCGATTATTACTAAACAGGACCGGAGGTGGCTTGAGACCGAAAAAGGCTTATAGCCTTAAACTATGTTTGAGGTGATGATGATTACTAAACATAAGATAAAGTCACAGTAAGTATATTATAACTCTATGTAGGACCTAAATAAAGTTAATGTCCTCAAAAAGAGGATGGGGGTGTACGAAATTTAATATGTGCGGTTTTAAAAGTTTAATTATTTGTTAAAGTTGTAATTAAAAATGCTATTATGTTATTCAAAATTATGCTATTCAAATTGTTTCTAATAAAATGAAATATTAGAAACAATAGTTTTGAAATATCAAATGTTTCTGGGTTAAATTTTTTTTCCGTGAAACGGCTGCTTCTAAAAGCAACTGGAAATATTTATAAAGTGGTTATTTCACGTATTATATATTCTAGTGCAATAATTTTCTACTTCTCACTTACTTTTGGCATTTGTTAATATGATATTTTTCTAATAGTAAAAATGTATGTCGATAACATACAGAATTGATAAAATAACTGCGTAACTGAAATTATAACATCTGTGTGTGCCTAGCGTACAGAAAAATATTGAAACTGTTTAATTTCGTGCGATATCATAGGAAGGGAGGTCCAAAATGAAATGGGTGAGGTCCTGCTATATGCCTTCATTGGGTCATGACTGTATGTATACATTAAAAAGTATTCATTTTAAGATTCTACAGAGATGATGTTTATTTAAGCGAGTAGATTATCTAAATTATATAAAACTTTTTAAAAAAGGATATCAAGAAAAAATAACTTAAAAAAAGAAGCTTAAAAAAAGGTTGAAATTTGTGTCTAAAAAATGATGTGATATTAATTTTCCGAGCTTATATTCTGGTATTTATTTAACATTTTCTAACTTAGTTTTTATATGTAAATAAATCAAGTGCCCATGTATGATATGTTGATCGAAATCCTTCTCTCTTGTACTAAATACCCCATAATGTGTAAACTTTTAAAAATTTATGCATGATGGGTCTGGTGGCCATCTTTAAAAAAAAAATCGCAGTATGTTAGTTAAATAACAACAATCTCGATTTTAACAACACACTTTGGGCGCTTAGAAAGTTAAATAAAGTATGTAAATATAGCCGCCAAGTCCATCATGCATATATATATTTAAGTACCAGAATATAAGCTTGGTAAATTGATATTACACCATTTTTTAGACACAAACATCGACCAGTTTTTTTTTTTTTTTTACGTTTTAAAAGTTTTATTTCATGGATTTTTCTTTTCCGCCAACCCAATGGGCAGGAAGAACGGATTATTTAAAGGTTCACAAAAATAAGTATTAGCTATTTTTCTTAATAAGGAAAAGGAACGGATTAGTTAAATATTAAGAATAATTAAATAAAATTAAATAAAATATTAATATTATTAATTATTATTAAATATATATAATATGATATGAATATAATATAATTCCAGAATGTTCTGTGATGTCATCCCATTTAACACAAAGCATAGTGAACCTTCTAAAAAATTCACTAAAATATCTTCATTGTTGTTAAAGATATGAATGAAAATCCGAATTGGCTTACTGTAACGCAATCTACATTTTTATTAAATAAATAGATTGGGACGTATTTGTTTGTTATGCAAAAAATATTCGCCTTGTTGGTTACTATTATCTCTCTTATTTTGTTGAAACAGTTTACAAAAACCCTGTATATTATATAGAGAAATAAATGAAACATATATTTTGATCAAGTTTTTACTCAAGTTCTCTCATAAAGGCAAGATAGTTTCACATATAAGATAAGCTGGGGTAACTGGACCCACGAGGTAACTGGGTCATAGGCTATTTTATAAAAAACCGTTGATGTTTTTTAAGTTTTAGCTTTTGCCAACATTGCTTCTTAAAACAACGTGTGGCAACTCAAATTTAGGTTTCTTTTTTTTAAAACAACGTCTATTTGATTGTATTAAAATACGATAAATACTTTTATTAAACGATCTTTTTCTTTAAAGATTAGACACATAAATACATTAATATTATTAGGTATCTATGCATATTTACTTCATGTTTCAAATGTACAGCCAGTGTTCCAGTTACCCCATAATATTTTCAAGAATGGGGTAACTGGCGCATGTATCAGGGGTAACTGGACCATATGGGATCCAGTTACCCCAACAGTTATAAATATCTTTTTGAGTTTCTCTTACTACGGGAAGTTAATTTTTCCATTGTTTTTTGGAGTGCAATAAAGAAAATTACATATTACCTTATTAAAATTACATAATAAAATTTTAAAAAAAAGCATGTTGGGGGTATTAAACCAATTTTCTTAAGTGTGATAGCTATAGCTCGAAATTTTACGATACAGATGAAGATGGGTACATAGGGGAAAGTGAGATGATTAGAAAATTATCGAAACGAATAAAAAATAGTTTTGTTCGATATAAAAATATGGTTACATTCTCCACAGGTTTATTGGACATATCGAACTTCCATTGTGGTAAATAAAAAAGAGAATGTATGATACTTAAGTACTTACATAGCCTTTTGTTCATAGATTTATCTTGTTATTTTTTCCTTAAAATACCCATGTAATTTTTATTCTCATTACCTACACTAAAGTACATAAGTACTTACTTAATTTTTATATTTTTTGTATAAATAAATCTAATATTTTCACTTTTAGCGCTTTTTTAGACACATTGACAGTAAAGGTTTCCCTTACAACGCTCTTTAGTTGATATATAATTTACATGATCTGCCTGGTTTAATTTTTTTTTTTAGTTGTTTACACTTTTTCAAACAGGGCCTGATACCCAGTGTTAAAAAAAAAAAAAAAAAAAAAAAAAAAAAAAAAAAAAAAAAACCGCGTGTGGAACATAGACCGCTTTTCCACTTGCACCATTTTATGGGGCAACTAGACCCATGAGGAAAGAAAGGTGAAATATATATATTTAGATACTAAAATGTAATTTTGAACATTTCTGTCTCATAGAGGGAACCTAACTGAACACATATAAAAAAGTTCAGACTTTAATTCAAATTAATATTAGCCTTTTGACGCTGAATTGCCAGAATCTCCAGAGTCACATAATAAAACCATGGCCCAGTTGCCCCACGTAACCTTACGATTTCTAACTATAAACCTATATACTAATAACTTTATTTTGTCTGCATAAGAATAGAGTGTGCAATGTCCACGATTTTCTTATTTAATTTCTGATATTCTGTAATTAAATAAGATGAAGATTATTTGGAAAATATGGTATGCTGGGTCCCCTCGCACACACCCTGGACATGCCACTGGTTACATACTGCTTTCAGAAATCTTATAAATCTGAAAATTGTACTAAGATAGAGACCGTTCAGTATATCACTTATTTAAGTTCTCATCTTCACATAAACTGAAAATAGTTTCTAGCAATTTCAGCAGAAAAGTGGAGAAATTTTATTTATAGTATCTTCGAACAAAAATTGCGATTTGATAAGGTTTCCCTTAAGATCGCCTCACAGGAAAAGGTGGGGTTTCCAATTCTTTTCTTTTTCTTTCTTATCTTTTTGCGACGCGTGTCCTCAGTATTGTCTATTAATAGGATTTATATCAAGATACTGTATTTTTGATATGATAGCTTAACCCTCGGTTTCTTTAATAGTCGTCTGAGTATAGGTTAATTTGATAACGATAAAAAATAAATCTGATAAGATATTTTCAAGCTTACTGATTCTGTTTCAAATCAATAATGAAAGAAAAAATACTGATATCAATAGATAAAAGAATATACGATTATGCAAACAAGACGCAGCCAACAGAAATATAATAAATATATGTAAAGATTAAATAAATTATGTTAAAAGAATACGATAAATTTTAAAGATAATTGCAATAATAACATAATAATAATAATTCATATAATTATGATCAAGAAAAATTTGGAGAAAAAAACTTTATTTTAAAAGTTTACTTTTAACGCTTTATATCATTGGCTGTATGATTTGTAATGTTTTGAAATTCAAATGGCTTCATAATATAACTGCCATTATTTGTTTATTTCCTAATTGTTGTGTTCCCAAGACATTGCACTCGTGGTCCTTTCAAGGTAGAAAGAAATCCGTCTTAAGGGGCCTCCCGTGTGTATCGGGATCTCGTGGATGAAATTTTACAGGGCCCTTTCCAGTTCTAACAGAATATTGGGATGCAAGGTTTTCATTACGTTTTCGGTCCCGGTCCTTCCTTTAAAGGACATGTTGCAAATACCGTAGGTTACAACATCAACTAGCTTTTCCTCTCAATTGGCTTGGTCCGGGACCCCCAACCACATATTTCAGCTGTATGTATCCACTGATCATATGATTTGTGCGTTTTCCTAAGAGATTTTTACAAAATGGATACTAAAAGCAAATACTTTAAACTTTATCAGGACCTACCTTTTGTCTAAAGGGACTTAGGTGATTGTGGGGACCCCCCCCCCCCCCCAAAAAAAAAGGAGGCAATAAATTACTTTAAAAAAGTATTTTAGTTTCATTGAGGGCCACCATAAGCATGGTGATCAGATATGAGTTCGGGTTCAAATCTTTTTGGGTCCCTAATTTTCGTCTCTTCACCCCTAAAAAATTTTTTAGTCTCGTAGGGGGCCTCTATGAACGCAGAGGTGGTGTATATTAAACCCAGTGCACCCGCTTTATGCTCGCTGGGAACTTATAAATACATAAAAGTGATAATCTATAACAGTGGTGAAGAGAACTCCCGCTGCAATTAAATATTTACAGTTTTGTTCATTATTTATGAGCAGTATTTATCGATTTTGTTTAATATAAAATGCTTCATAATTTTGTTTTCACTATGTCTTTTGCATGTTTTCCTGTTGATCTAATATTTTAAAAGATTTTCGGCTATATCTGAAATTTTAATAAAATTATACGCTCTTAGATGTTTCCTACAGAAAATGCTATTTTTAACCCAACGATTCTCGACTTTTGCATCCGTACTCTATATATTATTTGATCCCTGTAAGATTTTATGCAGTCTTATTCAAGGAGACACGTTCATAAATGTAATTAATTTTTTATAAGAATATTTGTTATATAATTTATTTATACTGGTCATTCTACAGAAAACGTTACTTTCTGAGCGTAAAAATTCAAATAGAAAATTTCAATAAATTTTACATTAATACACTTAGTTCATCTTTCACCTCTTCATCTCTCCATAGAGTCTTATCCTTACTTGGTGCTTAATTTATTTACTGCAGATTTAGGGGGTAATTTCCTAAATAATATTGTAACGGGGAATACTACGGTGGATATAAACACATAATATTTTGTTTTATAATGTCATGCATATTTCACTGAGCTCCACATTGAACAGGAGATCTGTCTTCCTATTCTACAACATGATTTCCAGTGGTCAGCGTAGAAGGATACAACGACGATAATTTTAGTCGCATTCATGGCAGAAAAGGCTGTTTATCATAGTTCCGTGTATTCTTATCATAAAGTATTTCTCAAATTCCTTTTAAATTCATGTAATTATAAATAAATCATTCATCATAATGGATTGGAAAAATGTGGAATTTCACACATAAAATGTCTTTTTACTCTTCATGAGTTCGAATAGTCATAAGTGTGTAATATTGCTGTGTGAAAGATAATTTTTTCGTATTATTATTTTTGTTTTCATTTTAATGTACCATTTTTCTCCACATATGTAGTACAAGAATTACTGAAATACTTATTAGAAAATATTTTTAGATTAATGCATAAAAAACATATGTAATTTGTTGGAGAGTTTGTAAACGTAAATTTAAATATATTTATATTTTTGTTTTTAAAGTATAATATTTTAGATTTTTCTTACCTGTAAAAATGCCCATCCATTGATAAAATGAATATCGTAATTCTGTAAAGCCGTGATTCAAATTTAAATTATTTCTGTGGTGTAGCAAATAATAATAATAATAATAATAACAACAACAACAACAATAATAATAATAATAATATATCCCATCTTTTTTTGCTTTCTTCTTTTCTTTCTTTCTTTTAGGTAGTGTTTAGATAGAGATGCAAAATTTACGGAAATTCTAAAGAGGGGGGGGGGAGACTCGTTTTTTTAATTTCTTTTCTTTCTTTTTTGTTTTGTGTGTGTGTATGTGTGGGTTTTCCCGGGAAAACTTGATTTCTTATAATAATAATAATAATAAATCTTACATTGGTATTTTCTTAGAAAATATAAAATAGCAAACATGTTTAAAGTTTCTAAACAATAGATTTATTTTTACTGTATACATAATTTAATTTTCAGTTTTGCAAAAAAAAAAAAAAAAAAAGTCATAGTTTAAATTTGGTTTAATCATAAATTTTTAGTTTCGCAAAAATTGAGAATGGAAATTAGTTTTAATGTGCATATTCTATATACAAGTAGTTCAATTTTTACATAGTCACATTTTATATTTGTCGTCTTTTTTTCTTATCTTTCTTTCTTTTTCTTCTTAATAATATGTTTCTAATTGAAGTGTATTATTAATTCTTTTAAATATTAACTCGTTTGTCAACTTACATATACTTACATATGCATACAAAATTATTTTTTTATTCCATAAAACTGTAAAAGCATTAATAAAACCAATTAAAAAATTGTTTTTTATTAAAATAAGATAAGAAAGAAGACAAATTCCGTTGTTAAAAAAGCTGGAAAATAAAATGACAACTTCTTCTTAATAATATGTTTCTAATTTAAGTGTATTATTAATTCTTTTAAATATTAATTCGTTTGTCAACTTACATATGCTTATGCATAAAAAGTTATTTTTTTTTATTCTATAAAACTGTAAAAATATTAATAAAACCATTTAAAAAAATGTTTTTTATTAAAATAAGATAAGAAAGAAGACAAATTCCGTTGTTAAAAAAGCTTTAAAATAAAATGACAACTTCAGTTTTAAAACTATGCTCTCTGGAGGGAGCGTGTACACGGAGTTCGGTGGTTTATTTAGGGTAAAGTTTATGAACCTTAAATATTTCTATTTCTAGATTTGTGAAAATATTTCAAAATTAATGTAAAACGACAATGTGTACATTCAGGCCTAACAATTGAAATTAAAATTGGTGCCTCTAGCCTCTAAATATATTTATTGGGTGACGAATGCTGTTATATTTTGAGAATTATTGCACAAAATTTTATTATAATGGAGGATACAAGAAAAGCTTGCAAGAATAGTTCAAACATAATTTTTGCAAAAAAAAAATATTCATATTAAAATTTTACACATAAAAAAAATTCAGAATAATTTATTTATAACATTCACAAATTAAGTGAAGATGCTAATAGGTGTAATTAAGTGCAACATTTTACAGAGGTATGCAAGTACACCCCCCGTTTATTAAAAATAAAAACAATAAAAAATAGAAAAATTTAAAAATCATCAGTCTTCATCAAATACGCATTTATTTTTAATGTGTTCTATTAAAACATCTAAAACATTCTATTTAATTATATACAAAAGGATGCTTTCTTAATTACATTTCTCCTCAAATAGCTGATAGATACAACTATGAACGTGATGTCGAGGTATAGTACAAAGAGCATGCGAAATACGATGAGGTAGAGATTCTACTTACTAGTATTCTACCGAGTGTCCCAAAAATAACTGATGGATTTTAAAATTCAATAACTTCCAAACGGTGACAAATATTTAAAAAAAAATCTTGCAGGAGGGTTATGTATGATGTCAGGAGTTTTTGTACTGTAATTCTTGATTTTAGTTCGAAGTTCAAACAATAGATGGCGCTGAGAGCAATATGTGCTCAGTCCAGACTAAATTCTTGGTACTTTGGGATCCATTCAATACATTTTAATCGCCTTTTTTTCGGTTAGAAGAAGCAGGAGGCCGAAAAATCGAGCCTGGATTTTGCGGTTATTGCTTGCAGCGCCCTCTATCGATGTTATTTATAACTAAAACTGAGAATCGCAGCAAAAAACTCCTGACATCTTACGTAACACTCCTGCAAGAAATTTTTTTTATATCTGTCACCGTTTGCAAGTTATGAAATTTTAAAATCCATCAGTCATTTTTGGGACTCCCGGTACATATACATATGTAGGACCTCTATGACAAGGTACTTGGCAGTGCCCTCTCGCAGCAAACTGAGGAATTAACGTTCCTATCCCAAAAACGTTACGAGATACGTGAAAAAAAGTCGTAGAATGTTCTCGATTTAGTATGAAAAGACGTCTTACCGGTGAAAATAACATAATTAGATGAACTGAAATGTTAATTTTTTGATAATCAATCACCGTCTCAATCACCGTCAATTATCGCTGGAGAAGTGTGACATTAAAAGGCAAATGCACATTTTTAAATAAAACTAACTCATCTAAACAAGGTTCAATTTATTTTAATAAGAAATCAAGTTAAGTATGCTCAGTGTGTCGACTATCGGCAACAATGCATCATATTTCTATATGTGTCTCAATGGTGGACACACTGAGCATACTTAATTTCATTTTCTTATTAAAACATCTTAGTTTTAGTAATAATTTTGCCTACACTGTAAAAAAACCACTGTAAATTTGCCAGCACAAACTCGATCACAGTGAATGTGCTGTATCTTTCTTTGGTTTCCTGACTATTTAAACATGAAAAATACAGTAGTTGCGTAAAATTAACAGCACAATGTACTGGCAATTTGAGCGAGATGAACAGTACTTTGTACTGTAAAAATATTGTTTTTTTTTTTTTTTTTTTTTACAGTGTATGCCTTAAAATGCTGCACTTCAGAGACGAAATGTATTAGTGTAGAAATCGCATAACTGCTAGGGAGGGGAGTTATTTTTACAGCCCTCCCCTAAACCCTAATGAACTTTACCATTTCATTTAGAGGGTTATCCTTTACACTTGTCTATATCACCGACGAATTTTGTCTTAGAAGATATCTAATTTTAGCATGATTAGATAGTTTTTCTTAAGCACCTCAAAACATGAAATTCTGCACTTATGCGGTTTGTGAAATAAATGATTCATTTTAGAAGCATAGTTTAAATTTCATTTGCAAAATTTGTGAGTCGAGAGGGCCTTGAAAAATTGAAGATGACAGGAAAAGGAAGTTCTGGTAGATACTGCCGGAAACTTTAGAGTGGTGTGAGACGAATGCCGGTCAAAGATAGAGAAGGATAAAAAATCTACGTTAAACTCGCGTGTAAGATTAAGATGCACTAACATGTCTGAGTTTATAAGTTCTTCCGAAACATCTTTATCAAGCGACCTTGATCCAACGACCAACTATTTTTTTCTTATCTCCAATAAAATCACATTATCATGACCAGAGCAAGTGGGAACAATAATTTTTTTTTTTGTACATGGTAGTATTATTATGTCTACTTTAAATTATTACTGCCCTACTCCCATGTTTATACGAAACTGGAAAATTGGGTTTTTTTTAGTTGAGATACAATAAGAAAAAATATTTTAAATTTTAAAAATCCAATAAACTGAAGAGACATAATAAAAAATACATACATACATAGATAAACAGATAATTAATTCTAGGATGCAAATAGAAACCAAGAATCGTTTCCTAATATTTCTTACCTGTCTTAGGTACTGATGCAATTTTATGAATTTTATTCCTAAAATAATTTCTTATGTTTTATTGGTTATTGAAAAGGGTTATATTTGTTTAAAAGTACTGAAGACGATACTTATAAAATAATACCATATCTTTCCAATCTCTTATACTTTGAGTACCGTTATTTCCGAATGGTAATCTTCGTCTTTACACTTTTATTATTTTAACACAATCAAACTGATTAGTAAATAAATCATACGAGTATTAATAATTTTTCCAATTAAGTGAAAATGTTGCCAGGTCAGGACTCCAACCCAAAACCTTTGGCTTTAAAGGCCAATACTCTTCCAATTGAACTATCTGGATGACATCCCAGCCAACATAATTCACTCAAACAACCATTTGGCATTTACATCGGTTCCGTTATTTGAAACATCTTGATATAATAAATCGCAGGTAAAGGAACTCCAATAAACTATGGATAAGTAATTACACTTTTATTATTTTAACGCAATCACACTGATAGTTAAATAAATCAAAGGAGTAGTAGTAATTTTTCCAGCTGAGTGAAAATGTTCCCAGGCCTAATGGTTGTCTATGTGAATTGTTTTGGTTGGGTTGTCGTCCAGATAGCGCAATTGGAAGAGCATTGGCAATTAAAGCCAAATGTTCCGGGTTTGAGTCTTGACCTGGGCATATTTCCACTCATTTAGAAAAACTATTACTACTCGTATGGTTTATTTATCAATCAGTTTGATTATGTTAAAATAACACAAGTGCCGCTACTCGCGGAACAGAAGCCCCGGCCCCTTCTTTCAAGACTGCCTGGAACGGTAGCAGACTCCATTACGAAAGAGCTCACGGAAAAAATTTAAAAGTAAAATTCAATAAGTTTAAGACATCAAACAACGGGATGGGGCATTTAATACATATTTGACGAACGATGTTCACTTATTGCATAGGTAGAATATAGAAATCCAGAATTAGAGCTTATTCTGCCAAGTAGTTTTTGAGTTATGCTTTAAAACCTACCCTCATTGCAATTTGTTTTGCAAAGATTAAAAATGAATTCAAAATTATTAGTTCGAAACTTTAAACTCCATAATTTCTAAAATACTTGATCGAAAGACTTCCCGTGTAGTATCCGGAGGTAAAATTCACCGAAGAATCTAAATACGAGATCAAAATTAGGTGTTAGTATGGAAATTTTTTTAGTTTTGTTCAATTTCTATATGTATACGACCCTCAAGCAAAATTAATGTAAATCACTCAGTAGTAGACATTATTAATAATCTATCAGTATCAGTGACATTTTTAAAAAATGATTTGCGGCAGAGTGAGTATGGAGGTACACATTTTTTTTTTACAACTGTACTTGCAGAGCATTCATTTTATTAATTGTGAACATACGTGATCAATGTATTGTTTACAGTATACTTTTCCCTTTCAGAAAATTATCTATTCCTTTAAGGTTAATATGTCATACATTGACACATAAACCGTGAACATCACCGGAACCAAAGTTTCCTGTATGGGGTTAAGAATGGGAGATGGACAGCGATGAGCTAGCCCCATCAGATTGCTTAAGAAGAGGGAATATTTCAGACTTTACGAAATAAACAGGAAAGCATCATTATCTGTTTAGGCCATTCGGATCACTGGCAGACTAATGTCCGATGAGATTTATCGAAGATTTAAAGAATTTGCTGTTTAGGCTTCCTATCCTGTACAGATAAAGTGGAGACTTAAAAAGTAGCTCTCCAAAGCATCACTCATGAGTCTGCTTTATTTTCCTACCCTTTTCTCCCGTCCAAGATGTAAGCAATGTAAACAAATGTTAATATCAGTAAATGCACGATAAACCATGCAATTTAATGTAAATTTTAACAAGATAAATTAAATTCAAATAAAGCACCGCCACCCTTCTTTTTTCTTTTCTTTTTAACGAATTATGCTTTTTGAAAGGAGCTTAAAATTCTTTATATTTTAAACGTTATTCTTTTGTCTTCTAAGATGTAAATATATTAAAGCAAATGTATATCAGTAACTGCATGAAAAAGGTCAACATATAAAGTAGTATAACTTTTTAAAAGGTTAGTTAACACATCGCGGGTAGCTTCGATCAAATAATATTGTTTTAAAACAAAAATTTCCCATTTCTGCTACCTTTTATTTAATTTTCAGTTTTTAATGTTTTAAAAGTTTTCTATCTTAATAAACAACTGTGAATTTCCTCCTCTTTTAACTGCTCTTTAAGCAAAAACTAGTATCGATACCCGATACCGCAAAAATCTGGATAGCAATAATTTCACTAGCAATTCTTCTTAAAAGAAAGATTTATTTTATAGATAAATTTGCAATATAACAATCAAGAAACAAAAGAAAAAATATTTATATTACTTTGTCATATTTCTTTAATTTTTTTTTAATTCTTTTTCATAATAGCGTGTCAAGATTGTCCTGTGATTGAGCTTAATACTTATATGCACTATATATATATGTACTGAAAAAATCTTTAGTTCATTATAAGTATTGTGCAACGAATGTAGAAAAAAATGGTTTCCGCAGTTAAGAATATTATTCAATATGCTTTCTTTTCAAACACAACTTGACAGCCGATAACATATTTCAAACATACCAAAATCAATAATAATAAAAAACTCTTGTTATTAATTTTTGATAATTACATTGAATACATATTAATTAATGTATTACTTAAGTAATTTAATTTACTTATTTGGCTATTTTGTTTGCATTCAAACTTACTTTTATCTTTTAACTTTTTTTCAGAATTCTATTCGTCACAATCTTTCCCTACATGAGAGATTTTTTCGTCTCAAAGGAGAAGAAACATCAGGGAAAAGCTCATGGTGGGCAATCAATAAAGCTGCTGGCACTGGTAGAACTTCAAGACGGAAAACCTCGGGGAAAAAAAGAGTCAAAAGGCAATCATCAGCTCATAAAACTTTACTGAAAAAATTAACAAATTCGAATTCATCCGCACAGTATTTCTCTTCAGCTACAACCAATGACAATCTTCAAAACTTACCTAATTTTCCAAATTCTACAAACAGAAGGTTATTTCTACGTTCATCTACCTCTTCGGAAGACAATGAATCTCTACAATCAATTGGTTCAAGTTACAGCCCTTCTTGTAATGAAAATGAAATGATGTACAGAGAAACATTTCAGAGCAGTCAAGCTACTAATAAAGAGTTATTTGATGTTCATCCTGTACATGCATTCAATGGTGAATATGCTATTTCGGCTTCTGATAATGCTACGTATTTATCATCTCCTGATACAGTTAACAAAAATGCATCAAGTTTAAGTGCAGCTAATGTGTACTGTCCATCTTCCGACAAACTGTATTCGCAATACTATAATGAACTTAACCCTTCATATGATTATAGTCAGAAATCGATGTCAACAGATGAGACTTTTTTTTCTACTGTTTCAGCAGAGTATTTTAAGAGCCCCCATCATCTCAGTGGGAGTTTTATGACATCAGAAGTATCCAGAGTCGACAGCATCTATAATAATACTCCTGTTTCAGATAAGCCAGATTCCTTTCTAATTATTGATTTAAGCTCTCATACAGTTCACGAATCTCCAAATCTAATAGAAACATTTGACTCAAATCAAAGTAGTTTATTTTTATCTCCTGAATCACAAAATTTAATAAAAGTACCATTTGTTTCAGATTATCCTTTAGAGATAAACAAAAATATGTCATTGAATGACTTGAACCAAAAATTTTGTGTGAATGAAAGTAATACATTTTTAGAGAAAGAAAATATTGAGAAAATGCACGCAAATAACGAAAGACTTCAAAACAATTTTAAATTTTATTGCAGTACGCCACAAAAAATTAAATCAGAGCAATTTGAAGAAAAAGCAGATGATTTTTCTAAATTGACAGAGTTGAGCCAGGAGTCTGATAGTCTTAAAAGTCCTAATTATTTTTGTTCAGATACAATAGACCATGAATATTTAAACCAAATACCAGGATATGTATCTGAACAAGAATCTGGAGATAATACAGATGGTACACAAATACAGAATGAGATTATACGATTTCAACCTAATTTAATAAAATATCAAAAGCAATATTCTCAACAAAAAGATGACAAAAATGTTTCCTACAATCCTAAACAACCAATTTGGAACGATAATTCGGAACATCGAATTTTATCAAAATGTAACAGTAGCGAAAATTGTCCCGATAATAAAACAGCATCAGAATTTTTTCCTGGAGTTGAAGAAATTATCCAGCAAGCAACAGTGAATTCAAATGAAAATGTGCTAAATTGTCCTTCAGATTGCGAGAAACATTGCTCTCTTGATTCTTGTCTTTCAACAAATAATACACAAGAAAACAAAAACGTAGGTAAAAGGAAAAGTGATGAAAACAATGAATGCAGTCCAGATAATTTAAAACGATCAAAGCTTGAGCGTTCACCAAAAGTGTTAGATTCCGGAACTAAAGAATTAAACACAGTTTCTGTTGAGTATAACTACAGGGCGAGAAACAGTGAGATAGAGGAAACAGGTAAAACAATTTTTCATCAACACTTAGATTTAATACTTTACCATTTGATAAAATTGGTGATGTTGCATGTGGAAAATTTGGAATTAACAAAATCAGCAGTTAATTCGACTTTTGCCTTTTTACATACATTAAGCTTGCAAACCAGTCAGAAGAAAATTTTAGTAGTTCTATCTGAGCTTTTATTTACAATAAAACTGACTTATAAATGTCATAAAGAAAATGGATCAGTAATGTATTCGAACCATAATAGATTTTTTGCAGATCTTATGTTTTCTCACTTCGGTTATGAAGTAGATTTTAACAGTGTCGTTTGTTTATATGTAAATGCTTTAGATGCATTTATAAGTGAGGATTTTGCTGAAAAACATTTGGAAGAAAGTATGAAAACGTACGATGACATTCTCCCAAATTTGGTTATGTATTTAAATTTGTATTTAACAGGCACCTCTGTGATAGAGCATGTTAAAGATGTTAACCTAGTCAAAGATCCTGTTGAAGTGAGGCGTGTAGAGAATTTTGAGAATTTCGTACCTTCCTCTATATATTACAAGAAAAATATACATGAAATTTTCGATGAAATAAAAATTATGTGGAATAGAAGAGACAGTTACGTCAATCATATTGAGTATTTTATCAGACGTAGGTTCTTAGAAAATGATATCAAAATCCATCCTCCTCTTTATAATCCGAGCTTACGAAACATTTTAGATGCTATAAAGCTTCAACCAAAGTATAAGCTCCTTAGTTCTAATTTAGCAGCTGCTCTAGTTGATACAGCAAAAATGAACTTCAGAAAAATTAATAATTTAAAGGGAAACATGGATTGCAACGGGGAAAGGGTGAAATCAGTTAAGATTTTTGAAAACCTTAATATTTTACCTAGTGATTTGAGTGATATTCAGCTTTTACATGACTTCGAATTAGAATGTGATTTTCGAAATATCGATTTTGATTTTTCCAATTACGATTCATCATATGATAAATATTTATGAAATAAAAGTTTTTAAATTAATTCGTATTCAAATTAAATGTTCTTGCAAGGAACGATCTCATCACATTGTTTTTATTTAAATTTCATAAGCAGTTATCATAAAAAAAATCATAAACAGTAAGAAGCGTTTTAAATCAGTTTTTTAAATAAATATTGTATTGTTAGTTTTTGAAAAAGTTAAATATTACCTTTTCACAGCTTGTGAGTTATTTGTTTCTTTTGGGGTATGATGTATAGTTAAAATAAAACTAATAAAATTTACACTGGATATTGGGCACCAAGTTTCAAAGTTTATGTAAAAGACAAAATTATTTTAAATTTGGAAATATTACTTGTTTCTTTATCTTTCATTTTTCTAAGAAACAAATTGTTAATATGACTTTTTTTTTTTCAAATGTTCATTATTGTAGTCATTTTTTAGACCAACGATAACGTCATTGGTGTTTAACTAGCATTACCTCCAATATTCTTTGAAAACTTAAAATATTTCATTGGAAATTGGATTTTATTTAGATATATATACATTGTGTTGTTGTCATTTCAAGTCAGTACATTTCTAATGTCTTCTAGTCTTCATGGTTCATTTTAACTCAAGAAATCGGTAAACTTTTCTTTTAACTAATGATGATTATTATACGCAATAAATTAATAAGTTTTACAGTGTATAATTTAGAAGAATAAAAATTGTCCATAACAGTGAAATTTAATGAAAATATTTCTAATAAAACAAAACTATTTTTTTCAATAAATGTTAATATGCGAATTCAAATATTTAAAACATTTTTAATGGGTATAAAAATCTTTTAATGTTTAGAATTACATATTTATTCATTTGAAATTAATCAAAATACTGTCTGTGTATCATATAAAGGTAAAATTTAGAAATAGCTTTTAGAAAGTTAGAAAAAACATATTACATTTGTTGATATCTACCATTATAAAAATACGAATTTATCTTAACACTAGAACGCCCGGAAGGAGTCAAGTCGACTCCGGCCACATGATTAAATGTCCATTGGAGCCAGAATTGTTTTCATAAAATAAGTTAAATTTTAGCAACGCAGAATTAAGTTAAATAAATCAGTTAAATAATTTTAAATAAAAATTCTGGGGTGAAATATTTTTAGGAAACTTGAGTAAAATTTCCGGGCGTTCTAGTGTTAAAACTTTTTCTGTGATTTGCTCATTATGCTTGCTTAATATTCCTCCATTGATATGCGTTGTGTTCTTTATTTATAACGATATGTAAATTCCAATATGCCAAATAATAGCTATGTGTTTCGTTTTCTAATCAAAACAGGAAGTGTGTTTAAATTGCATTGTTATTATGTTTTAACCCCTTACTGCATTTAGGTTTAATTATCTCCATTTAAGCACATCTATGTCTATAAGCAAAAATTTTAAAGAGTGTAAGTTTTATTCTACATTGCAATTTTTGAAAATTTAAGAAAATTCGGAAAAATATTCATCATAATGGAAATAATCGACACTAAGATTTTGGATTAGCGTAACAAAGCTTTGGTAGATAGAATGTACTACGAAAAAAAAAATAATTATAATTTTTTTTTATGTTACAAATTACCGAAGAACAGTTCAGAAAATACATCGAGGTTTACAAGGTTACATTCAAAATCTTGTGAGGGGTAAATCCCGGAAATTGGTACAGCTTGAGTTTTATTAATTTTAACAGTCTCTGACGGTATGCTACAGTAAGTATTTTTATCAAAATAGAATTTAATTTCAAGTTTGTTGCATGCTGGAATGCTTTAATAGTTTTAATAATTAATTATATTTTGTCATTTGAATGTAAAACTACAAAAATGATTTTTCTTTTACTTAATGTGTGAAAATAAATAGAAAAACGTGTAATTGTTTATTATTTTATTCCATAATAATAGTTGAATTAATTATTACGAAAATAAGCTATTAATTTTATTTTATTTATTGAAATATCCAATTTTATTCAATTTTATTTTTTGCAGATTTCTTAAATAGCCGAATGGGAAATTTCTCCGCTGACAGAGATGTGTTAATATTAGACTACTAATAATTATAATGCCCAAACCTACTGTTAATAAGAAACCATAAATAAATGTAGTTCATGAAGTTGCTATGTATATATTACATAAAATATATGTGGTGAAAGATTTATATATATATATTGTACAATAAAATTTTAATACTTTTTCTCTGAATAAACTGCTTAATTAACTAAAAAATCTGCACTGAATTTCTATTGTCAATAAAATTTTATATAAAATTATATCAACCACGTGTTTGCATCTAAAATTTAAAGTAATATAATAAAGTAATATTTTTCAATGTTTATAACTAGATGGTTAAAGTATCTGGTCCATTTGTTTTACGATAAGTGAATAGAAATTAAATATCCATTTCAAACTTCTAAAACTTCTAGCTAGAAATATTTTATTTTTCAGTTTTTACATGAGAATGCCAGCTTTTAATTTTATACAAAGTTAAGGCTTACTAAATAATATATGAAACTAAACAACTTTTAACTTTTAGTTGCGTCTTGCTTTAGTATTAAATGTTTTATCATTGTTTAATAGTTCCGGCTGTAACATTTACTACTGCTATGCTAAGGCTCGATTTATACAACTGGCAGTTCTAGGCACAGATACTATAGGTATCCTATATACAACTTGTCTGACGCAATTTTTTTATCAACGTCTTCCAATTATATATGGGTGAAAACAGATTTGCTTGAGCTTTTTATGTCTACAATTTTACTTTATTTTCATTATGCATAAGTGGTAATACCCCTTTTTTCTGCCATCTCTTAGAAAAAAATAATAGGTCTTTAGTTTAAACAAATTTTCTCTTAAGTTTATTTATTTTTTCCTCAATTAAATCCATTTCTACCCTTTTTAGCTAACTAATTAAGCTGTCATAATGGCTATAGACGCAACTTTGACTATATTTATAAGTTTTATGAGTAACCTCTTTATCTGTTTTAATCTAATTAACAATTTTAATAATTTAATAAGTTGGTTCTGATTAGTTGAAATATTTATTTTTTAAGTTTTTGCAATAAATTCAACATTTGACCAAGAAAATGTAACCGCTGTTGTTTCATTTAGTAGAAAAAATAAGAACTGCGTCTCCCAGGAAGCACTGCTAATCTATATTGAAAAAAAAAATATTAGAAAAGAAATCTTGTACAATTTTGACTTTGTTCATCAAATGTTTAGTTTAACGAAGTTTTTCTCAACCTGTGCCACACACTGCGACAAAGTGGCTTTTTTGAAGACATTGACCGCATATGATGTGCGAAAGCCCAAACTTAGGTTTCCATATGCGTTATTATGTTTTTTTTTTTTTTTTTTTTTTTTTTTTTTTTTTTTTTTTTTTTTTTACGTAGAATTGAGTGGTGCCATTGAAAATACCAAACAATTCTAACTATATTGATTTCTCAAGTTTTATTCAAATATTAAAAGTTTTTTCAGGGGGCGGGGGGGGGGGGCTGCAGGAACATGCTTTTTCATCTGAACGTCCTATCAAACACCGCTAACTGCCAAAGTCGCACCTGGTCACAGATAATCCCAACGTTTCTTACAAAAGAGGATTGTGTCAATGATTTTTTGGGGGGAAATAGTGATCTTCACTTTACAAGACAAAAATGTTGAAAATTATAAAAATTTCAAAAATCGCACATTGGTATAAAAAAGCAATCAATTAAAAAATCTTTTAGGCTCAAAATATTGAGTAGAAGACGAAAAATAAATGCACATCAGTTTAAAAAATTGTAGTTACAACTAGATTTTTTTTTTCATCAGTTACTCATTTTTGGTTTTCACTTGTTTTTTCGACCTTCTCAGATACATTTATTTTAAAAACGGGGCTAGACTGTATGCAAGGAAAAAAACATATAACATGCTGTGGGACTCATAGAAGAATTCTACATAATTGACAAAGCTTGAAAAAATATAGAATTTTCATCTGTGTCGTGGAAATTCGTCTTTTCGGCATACTTTCCGCTGCGTGAAAATTTTTACTAAAGTTTTATCAATATTTTATGAATTAACAAAATAATCTAAAATGTATAGAAGAAATTTTTACAAATTTCAGGCTTATCTTATTAAAATTTTGAAGAACGCATTCACCTACTTTCTCTCTGATTAAATAAAAAAAAAGTTCTTTGTTTTAAGTGTTGTACGCATATTCTTCGGAAAAATTAAATATTACAAAAGAGGAAGTTATTAGAAGTAAGAAACAGCAGAGAGGGAATCGCGATGAAAAGAGTAAATAAAAACGGATCTTATAATCTATAGATTTCTCTCAATTCCAAATTTACAAATATTGCAAAGAAAGTATTTTGCTGTGAACATTATATTTACGAGGAACATGAGTGCATCAAAATGCCATTCCGGTACTGTTTTTCGTGGAAAATAAATAATTGTCCTTTAACATAAAAACTGTTTTAGTTTAAAGTCAAAATTCAACTGAAATTTGTTTTAACTTACGTTTTAACAGGGTTATTATATACTTCTTAATGAAAGATGTTAGCACTTCTTTAAATAGTGTGTCGACCCTCAATTCATTTTTTTTATATATATATTGTTAATAAATTGTGAGTCGATAAAAAAATATAATGTGATTTATAAAAAATCATACTGTATGAAAATAATCTTGCTTTTGAATATCGCAAAAAAATTTCTTTCCAGACGACAAAAAAAGTGGCCACAAAAAGTTTCTATAAATGTAATTCGCGAAAAAAAAAAGGTTAGACATTTGACATGGAAGAAATAAGTTTTGCTTCTTATCAATGTAAACAGTTAAATAACTGTGTATTTTCCCTAACATTAATCATGTATAATCATTTGCATGTGACTGTGCGGTTTGGTCTCTTCTGTTACAAACGTTCTGCTGCTGAAAAATTTACAAGAATATAGGGCAATTCCATCGTAACGGACGTAACATTTTATCATCGAATTTTGTTTTCAAAACTATATAAAAAATTTACTATTAAAGATAGAAAAAATTTTTACAATTTAAAATATTTCTTACTAAGGACTTAATACCATAATGACTGCAGATTATTTCAATCTCTCTTTTAGTCCCAAAAATTGCAATTCAAAATTCTGTAACTGACGTAACATAAAATATACAAACATTTTTTCTGCCTTCACTGAAGTGTAAAAATTATCAAAACTATCCCGTTAAAAAAAGTGAGTTAATGTTCTCAACAACACTAACTAATGCCAAATTATAACAGTAACTTGTTTAATTAATTTCTGAATAATAAAAAAGAAAAAAATGGCATTTACACGTGTAACTGGCGTAACTTTTATTGTGTAACTGACGTAACATTATGACTTTACAAAGACAATAATGGTACTTAACTTACTTTGTAAACAGTAACTTACAATGCCTTTTTATTAGGATTTTATTATAGAATATAAAAATATCAAGTTTACCAATCATACCCTTAAATTAAACATTTTATAAATTTTATCCCCCCCACCCCCCACCCCCCCCAAAAAAATGATAATTTTCTGTGGAATTGCCCTATACCCGATGAGGAAGGACATTTTCTGCCGCTAATATTGTTTAAAAAAAAATAGCATACCTCCACTAAATCATTGATAGAAGATATACAAATATGGTCATATCCGAATATTGTATCTATAATCTAAAAAATGTATTTATCACAAATTGTAACAAAATATTTTACTTTTTAGCTGTGGAGCCTTTAGTTTATGTTATTTATGTTATCTAAACTAGGGGACCCAATCCGGGCTTTTCGTGTCACAAAATATAGGCACCCCCCCCCCCCCCCACCTTTTTTTTTGTACTTGAAAACTCCAATAGATTTTTTACATTTAATATGTATTTTTTAGACTGCCCTCTAACACCAAAAAGCACATTTTTTTACGAAAAGTATCAATGAAGTATCCAAATAGAATTTTGAAATGCATTAAAAGCGCTACTTTCAGCATACCAGCAGTTAATAGCCTAAGAAATCGCCAAAGATTTCGCTACTTACAGCAGCCTTTTCAATTCTAATAATTTCAGTGGTTTAAGCACGTAGTTGAATTACATGTCTATTAAATTTGTGTTTTTCTTTATGGAATAGCCGGAAACAAATTCTGAACTATTTATATTGTTTTAAATGCAAACGGGTTAATCTTCCGTAATCGGGCTGTACGAGATAGAAAAGTATATAGCGCTTTAAAAGATTAATTCTTGGAAATTATTTTTAAAACCATAAAAAAATCACTAAAGTGAACTACAGTTTTCAAACAAATTGCTTTTGAATATTTTTTTTTTTTTTTCTATTCGAAGGTGTAAAAATTGAAATTGTGCTATTTTTAGAAATTAACAAAATAGCAGTAAAAGCGAAATTTATTGGTCAGTTGTTGCCAACGTCAGTATGACGTCGGCTTACTCACAGATATGTTTTTACTTAATATAAATTTAAGAATGCTTCTATTTTTTCATCCGTTTTTCATCCTAATAAATTTAGTATGCCACAGAAGTTGAAACATGAGTTCAAGTACACAGTGAAAAAAAGATGAAGCAATATTTTCAGGCTTTGAGATAAGTGTTATTATTATTAATTTATTATTCTTATTATTTATTTATTTTGTAACTGTTTTTACGAAAATTTGTAAAAGAATCCAAAGATTTTTTTTATTATTATTATTTGCCTATGGTTACTGAAGATAACAATAAATAAATAAATAAATTATTAAATGAAACCTCTGTTACAATACTTATATATTTTTTTTAATTCCAAATACCACTTTAAAAGGCTGTATCTTAATTTTAAAATGGTTTTTTTTTTCATGGTAGTGCAAATTTTACAAGGATTATACACACATTTAAACAATATTGCTGTTATTTAGTAAAGTCTGTATCTTAAAAAAAAAAAACGACGAAAAATATCTTGAAAAGGTCATGCAAATTTGTTTTCACCCATATATAAAATCAAAAAACTATTTTTATTAAAAGATCAAATATTGTGCTACTGAGGATAAACTGTCATTAAATGATAAAAAGCAAAAAAAAAAAAAAAAAAAAATCATAAATATTAGAGGGGAAATGCAGCACAGTTTGACAGTCTATTAAAATATTATGGATCTCAAACTTCACACTGTAAAATATTAATAATATTAATGATGAAAAAGAAAGAGATAGAGAGGTAGATCTTAATCTGCTAAGAAGTTTTATAAAAATATAATATAACGGCTTCCGAATTACAAGCGATTTCGAAAATCGTTCATTTATCTTCAGAAACCTCAGAAGCCAATAGATTTACGAGAGTTAAAGAAGCGTTTCTGAAACAAAAGTCTCTTTTGCTGCAAGAAATGTTCAGAAACGTTTCCGAATAGTTTTCACGGTGTACTAGTCAGTTTTTCTACCCAGTGTTGCCAGTGGGCTACTTTCTTTAAATTCAGATTTCTTGATTGGCACCACTTTTTTGAAATAGTAAAATTCGCCTTATTTAATGGCATATTAATAAAGGCAAAAACAAGGGGAATTTTACCATTTCAGAAAAGTGGTGCCAATTATGAAATCTGAATTTAAAAAAAGTAGCCCATTGGTAACACTGTTCCTACCCCAGAATAGACGGGTTGCACATGACGTCACATGTCTGGCATCGCTTCATATGGCGCCCAAACATAAGGCAAATGTGGTGTTCTCCATTTGACTTATTAGGTTTATTTGCACTATAATAGTAAAAATAAGACAGATCTAAATTAAACGGAAAGATAACACGTGCTTTTAACGGCAAACGGGCAGTTCTGTGCTCTAGATGCAATAGTATCAGTCGTTGCTAAAAGCAACGTGACGTCAATGCAAGGGGTCTATATGGGCATTTATGATGCTTTCGATTCTCAAATAGACATTTCCATGATCAACAAACATGTTCCACAGACAAACATGTTCAATTAATAGCATTAACATTAACATTAACATTAAAATAATATTACTTTGTTACTCTAGTAAGTATAAATTCTGTTACACAGGTGAAAATGTTTACTTCAGAATTGATTGCATCCGCAAAACGGGTATTGAGGGTCGAGAAAACTGATTAACCCTTTAGTGCAAGATTTTTTATTTTGTTCGGGAAAAAATTATGTTTGAGTCTAATTTTGTTAACTATAATACTACAAAAATAGTGAAAACATTTATTTATGTTTCTGTTGGACATAATGTCATTCCTGAATTACATAACAAAAATAGCTCAAAAAATGATCGTTTTAAATTATATACTTACTTTAAAGTGTTTACACTGCACAATAACAACTATTCAACAATATAATAATTTTTTACAACGCTTTTAATTGTTTGCAGAATTAATAATGACTACATTATAAAGATAGCGAAAAAACGCCAGTCGAGCATATCCCAAGCAGTATCAACAAAGGATTTTATAACCTCCTCTTGATAACAAAGCAGAACAAAAACAAACTTAATGACCTTAAATGCATGTTATCACACGTAAATAACATCTAATAGTTCACCAAAAAACCAACAGAAAGCGCTAAATTGCAAAAAAAGATCATGTAACGCCTGAGTTACAGAGGACTCTTCACTCACTTGAAAACACCCGCTCGCTAATGCTAAACCTATGGGCAGGTTGTTTTCGAATTTCTCGTTTAAATTTGAATATTTTTAAACGATTTTTTTTGCATAGGATAGCTGAGCTCGATCTCTAATAAGGCCAATTTGTACTTTTTCGATTTCGGTTTCAGATTTATTTTTAATAAAGGTACTTTAACTTTCGATACCGGTTCCGATAGTCAAAGTATCTTTATTAAAAAAATCTGCCACCGAAATCAAAAATGTAAAAGATAGCCATATAGAGATCAACCTCAGCTACCCTATGCAAAAAAAATCCTTTAAAATTATTAAAATTCAAACGAGAAATTCGAAATCAACCTGCCCATAGATTTAGCATTAGCGAGCGGGTGTTTTCAAGTGAGTGAAAAGCCCCCTTAATATAATTTAAAAACTACTCGGAAACGCACCCGAAAATTACGGGCAGCCAAAGAAACTTTTGTTTCAGAAATGCTTTTTTATGTCTATGAAACACGCTGAAATCTGAGATTTCTAAACGGAAAGGAATGTTTTCCAGATTCTTGAGTAATTCAAACAGGTTATACTTTACTTTACTAAATCTTCTTTATAGATTAAAATCATTTGTCTTTTCTTTTACAGTGCGAGACATGAGACAGAAATTAAGATAGAGCTCAAAATTAGTAGCCCTACTGTGCCTTATGGAAAATTCGTGTCTACTATTAACGATTGCTTCTTCTTCAAAAGAAAAGAACCTTTCATTTTACCTTCAATTATTTTTAACAAACAAAGATAAAAAATATTTTTATAACAATCAATAACGTATCAATTTTTTTGAGAAAAGTATTTTTGTGATAATCCTAATTATGATTCAATGCCAGCTTTAAGGGCGTACGCTAGTCACGCTAAGAAACTGGTAAACTAATGTTATGTCCCGATGGTACTTTAAAATACCATTAAAATAACATGTTATACAATTAATTTAATACATCTATCAGTAGTAATAATGTTTAGAATGAGTTTTAGATACTTTACTTTATCTTGTTCCAAAAGCATTATTGGTTGCACAAAACAAAAATATTTTTAAAAGGATGATTTCTTTTTCATTTGTATCTTTTCAGCTTTCTTGACGTTGAAAAATTTTGGGAGAAAAGTTTTAGTTGGAAAATTATAAGAGCATTATATCTGTACATTTTCTAATTCTATAATTTAATTATGTTTAATTATGTTATAATTTAATTCTATAATTAAATTATTTTAAAAAATATTTTAAATAAAAGATTTGAGTGGAGTTATAAATATTACACAAAATCCGTATAAATTCAAATTTAATTAATTAATTCTAATTGGCAAAATCCTTCTAAAAATTATTAAATGATTGTGTAAATCTTCTAATGTAGTTTCAAAAATTCACAAAAAATGCTTTAGAAGATGAAATTTTCATAAATTCATAATTTGGGATACAAAGGGTTAAACCAACAGCAGCGTTTTTTCTAATTTATCGCTTGTATTTCAACATTTTAAATGATTATTTTATTACAAGATACTTGGGATAGATATCTGACATCACACTTTCGTAGTCTTCTATTTTGGTTATAGAATATATATATATTTTTTTTTGGGGGGGGGGGTGTCTTTTACATTTGGAACAGGTTCTGAAAGTGAAAATGTCCTCGAATTAACAAAAAAAAATGCAACCAAAATAAAAAATTAGGCACTGACCTCAGATCCTATGAAAAGAAATCGTTTAGAAATATCGAAATGCAAGCGAGAAATTTGAAAAATTTAAATACGCTTTCATTGTTTTAATAACATTAGCTTGCGAGTGTCTTTGCGTGACAAGTGTAGGCTCTTAAGTGAGCATTTATATTTCAGGATTCCTATTTGCATATATTAATATTTTTATTATTATTCTACATCTCATCTGTTATCTATAATAATAGAAATATTCTTACACACACAAAAAAAATTAATAATAATAAGTGACATTTGTAAGACTTGTAAATAACAATGTCAATAACATTACTATTCTTTTATTTATTATAAGCACATAAATGAACTGTATATTAACAATGGTTGCTTTAATTGGCACCGAACAGAAATACTTTTGCACTAAAAAAGGGAGTTTTAATATAATAAAGGAATTTGAATTTGAAATGTCTCATAAAATATTTATCTAAATTGTAAAAGTTTCTATGTAAATAATATTTATCTTAAGCAAAAACCTAAAACATCAAATAAAACAAAATCTTTCACATAAGCTATTGTTTGGCTGCGAAATACATATCTGAATATCCGTTCGATGAAATAGTTCCTTTTTACACCTTGTTTTTTTCAGTTAAAATACCCACCTAAGGACCTTATCTAAATATGCATGAAAAGTTATGTTTCAAAACAGAACAGTTTATTCTGTAGAATATAGCATACAGTATGCATTTTTAGTCATTTTTAAATACATCGTATGGATGATAAACAAATTTTGCTGTTCATGTGATGTCATTTTTCACAAACAAAACTTTTGCATAAATTCTGACTAAGGTCCTTAAAATATATGTGCTTATTCAAGTTCTTATATTAAGAATTTGTTTGCAATTGTTTTCCATTTTATATGTTATGCACAAATGTTACTTTAGCTCTAAAGGTTGAGTATATTGAAAGGTTGAGGTTGTTGCTTTCAAACATTTTAAACCTAGTGCTACACAAAAGTGCAGCACTATGATTTCAATTTTTATGATATTATCACTGTGTTAGCTCTTATAAATTAATTTGAGTGATATTTTTATGTAATTAAACTTTGTTTGCTTATTTTTATTTCTGTATTACTTTTGTACTTTATCAGGTTGCTCTTAATTCATTTGTTGGCTTATATCAATATCGTGGTTGTAACTATAGTGCTGTATATAACGCTTTACTAGTAGAAATGTGACTAATAATTGCATTCTTTAGTTACCAGTATATCATGGAAAGTATATGCTTTTCTGACCTTTAACACAATTTAAGCTGAATATCTCTCAATGTTACTAAAAAAATTAATATACTAAAACAACTTCCTGTGTTTTAACGTGTTATTGATGAAGAAACGTTTCACACAATAGCCGCTTAATTATACAATATGAGGCATGTTTTTTCTTGAATTGAAAACTGCATTCTATTACAACTTCAAATTTTATTTCTTTAATAAGATTTACCAACTACAATATGCTCTTGATCATTAAATTCCTTATAAGAAATTCAATAACACCTACATAAAATATTTTTTAACGATTGAAAAGAAATTATTTTTCATAAAAGAATCAAATAACTACATTTTTTCAAAATGAAATCTTTGCTCCAAAGACTCTGACTTTTTAAAATACATTCTGAAGAACCTTCATTAAATTCACTTTACATCAACCAGTACAGAACTTTTTTATTGTGAGTTATATGAAGTTTCAAGAAGCTATTTGAAGAAAATTAGTATAGTGTAATAAACCATGCACTATAAACTATTCCTACATTTTAGAAGATAAATCATGATGGTTTCAATTCTAACTTTTACAAAGAATTTCTACTTATAGATGTGTTTGCTGTGTGGCGCTTTTGAAATAAATTCGTCTAGGATACAAATGAATCTTATCATTTTGATCTAGACTACATGCTCGTTACTGGGTCTGAAATGCAGAATTCTTGTGAAAAGTAAAAAATAAATGTATGTACTTATGTGATATGAACTTCAAAGCCATGATATTTGTTATGAATCAAATAAAAATATTTTGATAGCAAGAACTTTCATAAAATTAACTTCGCATCGATCAGTAAAGAACATTTCTTAGTGTTAGTAACGTGAAGCTTTGATAAATGTAATAAAACAAGTATTGGGAAATCTTCCTACTTTTTAGAAGATAAAATATAACGGTTTCAAATTTAAATTCTACAGAAAAATTTTATTGATGCATGCGTTAGGCGTGTGAAGATTTTTGAAATAAATGCAATAGGTCTACCGTGTAAATGGAACTCACTTCTTTAACCTTAGACTACGTGACCGTTACTGTGTGTAAAACTCAGAATTCGTGTGAAAAGTAAAAAAATGAATATACGAAATTACGGGATATGAACCTCATAGCCATGATATTTGTTATCTTTAAATGACAAGTAAAAATATTTTGCTAGGTTCATTTTGTATGTTGTATGAATAAATTATTTGCTCACATATTTTTAGAGCTTTGTCGACTAACTTCAGCATCTGTTTCAATGAAACTATTTGGCGAAATTTAGTATATTGTTATAAATTGTGAAGGTTTCAAATCTAAATTCTACAGAAAATTTATACTCGTATATGCGTTTATCGTGTGGAGATTGTTGAAGTAAATGCAATAGTATCTATCATGTAAATGGAATTCACCACTTTGATCTGCACTATACGCTCGTAACTGGATCTAAAACACGGAATTCATGTAAAAGTAAACAAATTAATGTATGCAACTGTGTGATATAAACTTCATAGCCATGATATTTGATATCTTTAAACTTCAAGTAAAAATATTTTGCTAGCATTGTTTTGCATGTTGTATGAATACACATTTTTTTAATCAGTCATTTCAAGAATTATAAGTCCAGTTTTTGTTCAAAATGCGCTTTTTAGATGAAGTCGTGTCCTTGAAGGTAATCTCGAAAAAACGACATTAGTCAACTACCATTACAGTCAATGGCCAATAACAGAACAAGAAAATGTTATTGAATACGATGGCGAAGGAAACTATGTGCCTTAATGTCAACCCTTTTAATGAGGATGTTAATGATTTATGTCTATTTTGTCAAATATCTAATAAAAATATTATTAATACTAATTTTTGTGTGATTTGTAGGACCCTAAATCCCATTTCTAGCGAAAACAAGTCCAAAAAATTTTTTAAGGTTTTCTTTTTTAAAAATATTTTAAATACCATAAAATAAATAACTAGTAACCAACATGCAAATTTAAATATCTAAGAAGTATAATGAGCAAAAAAAAAAAAAAAAAAAAGAAAGAAAAAAAAAACTTTAAAAATCTAACATTTGTGTGTAGCACAGTTTTATCATTTTTATCATTATTATAATTCCTATTTTTTTTTTTTAATCTGCGATTTGTGTAGTTTTTTAAATTAAATTATTCAATCATTAACATTTATAAGAGCTTTATCAACCATCTTCAGCGCATGTTTGTGGAATGGCCTTATTTGTCTGCATCTGTGTATTTTATTTGTACGATGGAAGAGTGTTTGTGCTAAGGGCAAGTCTGATTATAAAATAGTATTAACATAAGTTACAACAAAGTGCCTTCAAATTTTGTAATATGATTACAATTTAGATTTGTATTTTTGAAAAAAGTCTTTATTCTTTGATGATAAATTTAAGAATATGTTAAACATATGAGCTTCACAGAAAATAGAAAATTAAAGAAAACACTTACGATAAAAGAAGATTTTATGAAACCATTATACAGATTTTTGCTACTGATTTCATTAAAAAATTGAGCTGAAATTCTTAGAGCTTTTCTCATTTATTTGAAATGAAAGTAAAAAGTTAGAGTGTGAACTTAAAACTTTTATACTGAATAGATTTTTAAATTTTGCTATGTTGTATTCTTCTTTGAGGACAGACCAGTAACACTTATAATCATAGCTGAATACATTATCATGACTACTGTGATTTTTGTGACCGGTACTTCCAAATAGTAATCTTCGCCTTGCTTAATAGCAGAAACCTTCAATTTAATAAGGCGAGAAAATCTATTTTGAAGTAATGGTGACAAAAGTTGTAGCAGTTGGCAGTTATGTTCTTAGTTCTTATTCTTCTTTTTAAAATGTTCATGTTAATATCTAGAAAGAAGCAAATATGGTTTTTCAAAAATCATTTAATTTTCTTTGAAAGCAAAAGTCGTGAGAATGCTAGTTTAAGAATTATCTCTATAAATATAATAGTTCCAAAAGCTTTTTTTTCAAGTTATAATCTTGCGCTGACTCCTATGTAGCAAAAGACATTTACCTAATAGAACATGTTTGTACTAGAGTCACTAAAATTTGTACACTAGAGTCAATTACTATAGTGGTCAATTTGACAGGAACCAATTAAACATATTTCGATTCGAGTCAGAAATGGCTTCATAAAATAGAATAAAATTTCTGCTTTGTTCTAGTTTTAATAAGAGACGAGTTAATTTTTTTTTTCATCTCGAAAATAACTATTCAGTGCTTTTATTACTTAATTTAGCTGTTACACTGAGTTGCTTTTTGTTGGTGGCTGAAAGTTTCTATACAATGCTACAAAAAACGAATGTGAAATGTTTGTAGAGGCTGTAGCTTACATTAATGCGATAGTCAGAGATCAAGTCTTTATATTTGTTTCTAACTTTATCGAAGTATCATATATTTTGGATTACATTTAAATCATTCGATGATAAAAGAAACAATTTACGATCGTATTTACCTTTTGTGAGAAAATAACATTTTTTTCTTTAAATCCATAACTTACAAGAGCTTTCATTTCTATTTAAACATCAGGCCAAGTTTTAAATGACAGTTTTAATTCATTATCAATTGGACATGTACTGTTTATAATTTCCATTTACCCGAGTTCTGAAATGAACATTAGGTAAAAAATCTTTAAACACAGATTTTGCAAATGATTGATTGGCAAAAATTTTACAAAATCTACATGAAATTTAGCAACAACTAGCAGCTTAGCAAACGCTAACTCATCATTATACAACAGGTTTCTTACAGGTGCTTACTTTTGAACACCAAAATTTTCGAAGAAAAAAATATCGTCATATTTTACTGCAAGATTTTGCGATGAAAACGAAACCTGTTTAAAAAATCCATTTGTCCCAAGGAAACTAACATTAATTTCCCATTAATTTTCCCTTTTCTACTAATAAATTAATAAAAAGACATTAAAGCTCTATTAATAAAAAATCCATGTTCTGTAAATCGATTTTTGACATATTAATTTTATGCTGAATGCTAAGTATTGTACTTATTTATTTATTTATTGAAGTGAATGATATTATAATATTACATGTTTCACTTTGTTGAATAATGTGATATTTTAAAATATACTCTTTATTTATTGATTCTTCAACATAATGTATTTTTCTGTGTAAATAAACTTTGTGAAAAAATATAATAAAATTTGTAAATTGTTATAATGTACTTTTTTGTATTTTTATTAATCATAAACCATAAGGTATGTGGCTTTCACTATAAGCTTACAAACGTTAATAATTTTTTAATCCATGAAAGAAAATTCTTTAAGGGAGGGGGGGGAGATCACCTTAAAACTTTTTAAAAAGTCAATTTTTTTGTTGTTGTATATTATAAAAGAGTAACATGTTACCGAAATGACAATACTCCAATTAAAACCGGTTTTATGATAAAATATGTGAAGCGGAACCAATTCAAATCAAGGTAAATTTTAACTTTAAAGCAATTTTATTCAAATCAGATATTTTTGACGTTGCACATCATAAAACGCAAACATGATATATACCTTTTAGTTTTATATCATATTTCCAAAACTAAATAACATATAAACTTAAAATTGTGAATTATATTGTATTTTATATATCTTTATAACCTCTACCTACTTTTAAGTAAGTACCTGTAATACATTTATTTATTTTTTATTGAAATTTTAACATAGATTTTGCGTTTCATGGTTTAATTGCTTGAAAAAAAAAATATTTTCATCTGAAAACTTGATTATTATTATTTTAGGTTGAAGTTAAAGTACTATATTGTAAGAATATATATATCTAATATTAAGTGGATATATCGAATATATTTTTTTATAATTCTGCGCGTAACACATGCATGTCATTGAAAAACCTTAATTAGCCTGTCTTATTTAAGCTAAATTCTAATTATGCATCCTTAAAATTATTTAAAGGAATGCGCAAACAAATATTTCTACAATTTATTCTAAAAAATTGTTTAATTTGAAGAAATATTTACAGCTCCATTTTTTTTAAATACTGTCTTAAAATCAAGCAATATTGAGCTGCTGTAAGTGATCCCCCCCCCCCCTTAATACCTGGGTTCGACATAGTCACTTATTCGACTACCATTATTATATAACAATAATTTCCACAGTAGATTTCTACAAAATTTACCAGGAAAATCTACCATGGAATTTATTGCTTGGACATAGTGGTAACCAAAAAAATGCACACGACGGCCCTCTGTATTGAATTTTAAGTTTTTGCTTAAACATAAGGCAGTAATTTTCTTTTTATTATATAAATTGAACATTCATGAAAGTATTGTACCATTAAACAAAGACAACTTTAATAGTTTTCATAAATATTATACCTATTAATTATAGTATGGAACTATTTATCTGGAAACCAGTTAACCAGAAAACCAGTTATCCAGAATGATATTTTCAATTGACTTAATTCAGAAAAATGAGCCATACAGTGCCAGTTTGATATGTATATTGTTTTAAAAATTATAACATGCATGGTATAACTTGATTCCAACAACTTAAATTTAAAATGGAAGCATATTTAGTTACATATTGGACATTTTTATGCAGAGGAAACAGTGAAGTTTTTATTTCCAATGTATTTCTATAAATTGCCTTCTTTTAAATTTTGATTGTCAGATTTTCTTTGGACCTGATTCTTTCTGAGTAGTCTAATAATAAATTTGAAGTCTAGTAATTAATTTGAGATTAAAACTCTGCCATAGCCACATATGTTCTACAAATCTGATCAAATAGATGCTGCTTTAATGCTCAACCAGTTATCCAGAAAAAACGTTTATCCGGAATACATCTGATCCCAACCATTCTGGATAAATGGTATTGTATTGTATTTATTTATACATGTTTCGTAAGACATGCGCGTCCAAACTTTATGAAATATCTATGAATTATAAATGCATGATAATATAACATTTTTCAATCATTGCTTAAGTTTAAAATGTTAATTTGTGATAAAACGACAAAACATCTAGCTGAGAATCTTTGTTAGGCAGATCAATGCTGAACCAACTCATTGGCATCCAATAGTGGCTTGCATATTTTGGCTTGCTTAAATTGGATTTATATAAGACATAATGGCTTTTATATGAAATTTTCTAGTTTATTATTCTTAGTATTATGCATGCTCAATTTGATGATTATGTACCTTTTAGTTAAATTGTTAAAATTTTAAATTCTTCTTTTCGAAACATTTCTCAAAGTAATATTTTTCATTTTCATTATAATAGTAAAATCAAAATGCACTCTCTCTCATTTGTCACTAGAAGTATAATCTTGCAACGAAAACAATGAAAGACATACTTTGGTGGTTTTTGTACTACACAATAAAATAAGAGTATATGGATTGCGATAAGGAAAAACTAAATGCCCACAAAAAAATCGCAAAAAGTTCTTTATGATATTTGTTTTGTTCAATTATTGTTTGCAGCATCAGATAATGCATCTTTTTCAATACCAATGAGTCTGTCTGAAAAAAAAAAAAAAATCAAATCAAACAAAAGATTCTAATTAATACTAAAAACAATCCATTATAATTTTGATTTCAATATTTGTTTCCTTAACTTAAAAGAGTATCTTTTTAATTGAATTTTCAGAATTTCACGTTAGAGAATTCCGCACTCTGACAGCTAACGAATTATTCCTCCCCACATATGGGAGGGTTGACCCACTTTGTTTTATATTGAAACATTTGTCAAGGGAAATAGAATGAATTTTCAAAAAAGCAAAATAACTTTATGCTACACGCTTTACATATTATAAAAAATTATATTTTTGAAAATATAATGCTTAAACAAACCTGTTTAGCCGCAATCGCAAGTCAGGGAAGAAAATTTTTGTTTTAAACAAACTTTTGTCTGAGCAGGTATAATATACAGCAGGGAAAGCAAATTTTAATATTTAAGACAGTATTCTGTTAGAGACAGTTTCCGTTTTCATAGGATTTCCTGTATTATTATGTACAGATTTAGAGCCACTGTCCCGCTTTTTGTCGCCTTTTCCTACTTTTTGTGATACTTGGCCTGACAACTCTATTTGTCACATAGTTTGGCTTCATCTCAGGGTATTCATCCTGGTGAAATTTGTCTAGACGCCTTCCTAAACTTTTTCGATCGATGCTATGTTCTTTTGCAGCCGCATGAGCACTTAACTTATCATTAACATTTTTTAACCCTTTCAGGGACAAAATACTTTCAGTACTAAAATGTTGAAATAATTGACTGGCACCGGAATTTACGAAAAAAAGTATTTGGAAATAAGAAAAAGGCCTATATTTGGCATACATATTAATTGGAAAAGATTTTAGCAAAATTCTGGTGCCATTGTGGCGTTTGGGAATTAAAATCAAGTGGTTTCATAAACATACCAGTGCCCCTGAAAGGTTTAAGACTGCTGCTTTCATACTTTCTAGGCCTTTCTCGTCTTTTCCACCGTTTCTATTTACCTATCGTAAGTAATATTTAAATGGAAAAAAGTTCCTATCAACTTTCATATTTATACTTCATTAAATTTTTGCATACAGTGGATATTATAGCAATTTTTCACATCTTTCTTTAATCAGTTTTAAACTTTTTTTTCCATCACACCATTTATAGTAGCTTTACAGAATAAATTTACATTCTTTTTTATATAAAACCATTAACCTTTCATTATACACAGTGTTTCATAAAAATGTTTTCCAAACCACCTTATTTAGGGGAGCCTTGAGCATCTGGTCAGTCCTCCCTCACATTGACTGGGTCAAGCCTCCCCACATAGCCTTTTACTAAAGAATAGCACATTGTTATGTTAAGTCTAACTTACTGTAAAATCGCTATGCATGGAATGAAAACTCGACATTTCTGCATTACATAAAACCAACTTATTTAAATTTCTATGATATATTTTATCTGAAAAAAGCTTACAAAATATTTCTAAAAAACACAACTGTTAGGTTGAAAACGCATCACAGTTGATTTTTTCCACACTTATTTCGATTATCTGTATGAAACAAAGACTGTTGTTTGAGCATTCCAGTAGCTTTGGTTGACACCTATTGATAAAACTCTGAAATTATTTTAAATATGAAAACTGATGGGTGGGTTAAGCCTCCCGTATGGTCAACCCTCCCTAGTCTCCCCTATATTTTATGTAGGAGAGATTAAGGAGGGTTGACCATACGGGAGGCTTGACCCACCAATGAGTTTTCATATTTAAAATAATTTCAGAGTTTTATCAATAGGTGTCAACCAAAGCTACTGGAATCCTCACACAAAAGTCTCTGTTTCGTACAGATAATCGAAATAGGTGTCGAAAAATCCATTGTGAGATGTTTTCAACCTAAAAGTTGTGTTTTCTAGAAATATTTTGTAAGCTTTTTTTTTTCGGATAAAATATATCATAGAAATTTAAGTAATTAGGTTTTAAGTAATGAAGAAATATCGAGCTTTGTTTTTCTCCAGATTAAAGATTTTTATTGTTTTCATCATTTTAAATGGATTCGAATCCCGACTCAGGCATTCGTATTTTTGTAGTGTGTCTGATTAAACTTTAAACTGAGGTCCCGGTCAGTTTAGCCCTTGTATGCAAAAAATGACCGTAGCGCCCGCAATTAACCAACCATGATTTTAAAATGGTACATGCTCATTTTATTTTGTTCACTTTTATTAAAATTTCTCACAGAGGTTCCCTCTATATGTTTAAACACAATGTTAGTTTCAGATAATTAATTTTTTTTTAATGTTAAACAAAATAAAATTTGAAAATATTTTTATTAAAATCTATAAAATTCAAATCAAGTTCATTTTTAGAAGCTTTATTTATAAAATAAACAAAAAATATATTAGCTTTCATTTTTATGGATAAAATTATTATTGTGGAGGACTTTTGAAACTGTATGCAAAAATGGAATGTGCAGGGAGTTTTTTGAAGAATGTTAATTATTTTGAATTAAAAAATAAATAAAATTATCTCAAGAACCATTAATTATATTTTAATCAAAATTTTCATACGAATATATAATAACACAACAAAAATTTGCTATAATTTTCCAAAAATTTCTTTGGAAATAAAACAAAAATTGACTTTTATGGTCCACTGTTACAAGGAGACCTTCCTGTGTATACTCCTGTAGTGTCCAACCATCACACGCTCGAGGGCTCCTCAAATTGAGTCAAAAACTGAGATATCCGGTTTCACCCTTCTTTCCCCGGCCTTTCTTTATTCCAATAAGGGCATTCTTTTAATAACTGATCAACTTTACTAACATAAGAACTCTTATCTAATAAAACAATTCAGCCGCCATTGTCCACTTTGTTAACCTTCCGAGCGTCTTGAGGGCTTTCCTGCATTTTCATAAAAATGCTTATAAAAATAATCTTAATTAAAATTTTCTTTCCCTGTTTGTTTCTAAAATAAACTTCATGCCCCTTTATTTGATAGACATCTTGAAATACAACTATGTCAAAAATATTTTGTCTACAACAGATTAAAGTTGTTTTGGGGAAACGGAAAAATACGTCCAAACCTCTCTACAACAAATTAAAGTTGTTTTTTGGGAATCGGAAAAATACGTCCAAACCGCTCAGGGGGTTGAATCCCATAAAGTAGCTATTGGGTGAAAGCCAGATCGCCGCCCCCTAAATACTAGTAAATCTGCAGATCAGGAGCCTCAACGTCAGCTCTACAATTCATTGTGTTTAGCACCCTTTGAGTAATATTAATCTTTCTACAAAAAACGAAATTTAAAGTTTTGAAATTACATAAACATTTATAAAACGAAAAAATATTTCGAAGGTTTCTGACATTAGAAGCGTTAAATTAAACCCCTTGTTAGGTAATGGTATTCTGAAAATCTCATGAGCTACTTATTCTGGTAATTTTTAGATAATAAAGTAGATTTCTTCAGGGGGCTCTGCCCCCCTGAACCCCTTCGTAGTGTAATTTAATTTACATTTGTAATTATCAATTAATTGTGTTAATGTCCTTTAGTAAATTCTACCAATAGACGGAAACGTACATGAATTCTTTTCTACAGCCCTGTATATTACGTGAAGATTTTTACGCGTCGTCTATAACATTTAAATTTAATGCAGACAAAAAACCCTCTTAAAACTGCTCATATCACATTTCCGGGGATTAGTATGCATAGTGTGCACCATATATCCAGTTTCTGCGGAGTCCTGTATATGGTTCTATTTAAATTCTGCAAACATTTGTTAGTATACTAAATGTAATTGGGCTGGGAAATACATAACTCAAAAAAAAAAAAAAAAAAAACAAAAACACTGAAGCAATTCGCGCTCATTTTCATTTATACTTACGAATTCATTTGTGTATCCCTGTACATGGTCTATACAATATTTAAGCACTACTTATTAAGCACAAATTTACTTAACGTTAAAACGCACACCATAATCGAAAATGCTCTTCAGCAATCATCCCTAATAGACCAGAACTGTATCCGAAATTTTTTATGTGACCCTATAAATGAACGATAAATACGATACAAATCATATTCAAGCTTCTTGTAGTCAACCACAGTAATGTAATTTAATTTCATAATGTTTGAATTAGTGCAACACAATTAACACACTGACGACAGGCAATTTAATTAAATCTGGGTTTAAAACAGTAGAAGCTCCTCCCTCTTCTGAAAGTGTCTCGGAAATTGGTTTCTGAAATATGTTTTTCATGTTTATGCAGCAGTAAATATCTTTCAATGTACGGATGTAATATATAATGTCTTACAATCTATAAAAAATATGGACAACACAATATAAATGTCTTTTCTGTAAGGTAGAAGTCACTCCCTTAGCCAATGACGTATTCTGAATAAAAACGAGAATTCTCGTTTCCCGTCGCTAATGTGTTAAAATAAGCTGTGAAGAGTTTTTTTCCCCTCGTAGACCACATTTTAATCGACCACTTTTGTGTGACCCTGAAAAAAACATATGCTTTGCACCCCATATACTACAAAAATGTTTCATAAATACATATCAATTTTATTATTTTGTAACAGAGTAACATCATTAAAAAACGCCACAAAAGGATTTTCTTCAAAGATTGTAATATTATGAATACTTTTGAGTTCCCTGTACGCATGCTGTAAGTGCTACACATAACATATTTTATAGTAACCAGGTTCTAGTGCACCTTAATAAAGTATATAAATTTCATTACGTTTAAAATTGTGTAACATTATTAAAATACACCGCAGACGATTTTTCCCAAAGACTATAATGTAACAGATTAATGTAATTAGTTTGAGTGCCCCTGTAATTAAGCTATGAATGCTACACTCTTCATTTTTAATACCAAACATACTTTGGAAAACCTCAATAACGTATATCAATTACATGCAATCCCGACTATATTTACGCGAGTTAGAGCACGTAGAGAAACACGGCAGGCGACAGATAGAAAAACTGAAGTCATAAATACTTTTCATCCATGTTGGAAAGTGTTAAAAAGGATTTACATGCCTTTAACTGTAATTTTTTCACTTATAGCATGGTTAAACATTAGTTTAAACATCCTAATCCATGCGATAGCAATAACATATTAAAAGCCCCCCAAAATATGCATATCTGGAGATCTATAAATCTACTGGAAAATAATTCATTATCGTGGCCACTGTTAATTGCATAAATTGCATCGATTTGGCGCGATAAAATATTTTTTGTGATAGCCTTTTAATAGTACCTGCAACAAAATTAACGTAATTTACTAACTTCATTCATATTTGAAGCAATGATAGGCTACGAATAACAGTCGCTAGGCAACGAAGAAAAGGAAAAAAAAATATGTATCATGTAAAACAAGAAAATTAATTTAAAAATTCTTTATATTGTTGGAATACATGTATAAATGTCCTCAAAACATTATACACGTAAATAAAAAAATCTGATAGATATATTGATAAAATTTCAATATAATAGGAATAATTTAAAACCCTTATTTGGAATTTTAGTATCCATAATTTGACATTTAAATCCATTAATCAAACGTGCCATTTTCTTTCAACAAATGGAAATTTGAAAATCGTCTGACTTGCCGTAGAAAAGCATTATAAAGAAAAATAAAATCTTCCATATTTTCCGAACGAATGAACCAAATTTAACCAAAAACTATACAGCTACGTCCGGGTATCTCACGAATATGCCCAATTAATTTCAAGCTGATCGGGTGCTTTTTGCGGCAGTTATCGCGGAACAGACAGACAGACAGACAGACAGACAGACAGACAGACAGACAGACAGACAGACAGACAAACGGAAATCAAAACTTTTCGTGTCTCCACAGTAAGCCTTCACTGACGTTTCGGCAACTAGGCCTGAGCGCTGACATAAAAATGGTGACGTCATAGGCGGATTTTGTTTAAACGCTTGTACGATCCTCTGAATTTTGACACCAGTATTTTCCAAAAGTTTTCTTTGACTTAATTAATCTCAGAAAAAAAGCGGAAAAAACTTTTAAAAATTACTGGCATTCAAATTCAAGGGACCGCACAAACGAAATCCGAAAAAAATCCGCCTACGACAGCCGTCGTTTTTGTGTCAGCGCTCTAGCCTAGTATTCAGGAGGTCAGATTGAATTGGGCGTTGGATTTTGTTGGTAGTGATAGTATTTTCAAAGATATGGCAGAGAGATTCCTTTTGAGCAGACGAAGTTTTGCTAATTTTAAAGTAACTCTCATTAGGAGCAATAAATTTTTAAATCGAAGGAAGACTAGATTGCAAAGGAATACATAAACAATGATTACTGGAAATTCAATCGAATGCTTAATCCGATTGCACGTTCATAGCTTATTGCCAAACTTTTAAACATGAATAGGCCCAAAGTTCGAATATTTAGTCTTAAGAGCCCACTTCAGTCACGGCAAAAAAGGAAAACGCTAATGTAAAATCTATGGCGCCGTTATTTTAAAATTTCTCGCTTTGATTTTAATATTTTTGAATGATTTTTTTTTTTTTTTTTGCATAGGATAGCTGAGGACAATCTACAACCGGGATAGTTTTTACTTTTTCGATTTTGGTTATAGTTTTTTTATATTAGGATAGTTTCAATTTTAGAACCGGTTCAAACCGGTTCCGAAAGTAAAAGTAATTTTTAAAAAAATCTGAAACCAAAATCAAAAAAGTAAAAACTAGCCCGGCTGTAGATTGTCCTCAACTATCCTAAGCAAAAAAAATCATTCGAAAATATCAAAATTCAAGCGAGATATTTGAAAATAACTTCGCCATAGGATTAACATTATCATCCGGGTCTTTTTGAGTGACTAGTGTGACCTCTTAAGAGCCAACTTCAGTCACGCGAAAAGACCCGTTCGCTAATGCTATTCCTATGGAAGAAATTTATAACGATATCTCGGTCGCATTTCAATATTTTTAGATGATGTTTTTTGCAGTGATTAGCTGAGGTCGATCTATATGCAGGACGTTTCCTACTTTTTCAATTTGTTTTACAAGTACTGTTAATCAGGACACTTTCATTTTCAGAACCGGTTCCTAAAATGAAAGCATCCTCTTGAAAAAAATTCCCACTGAAAATCGAAAAAGTAAAAAACAGCCTTTTTACAGATCGACATCAGCTAGAGCCACTGCAAAAAGAATCATCTAAAAATATTGAAATGCGACCGAGATATCTTTATAAATTTCTTCCATAGGAATAGCATTAGTGAACGGGCCTTTTCGTGTGACTGAAGTAGGCTCTTAAAGGTGAAAAAATAAACTTAAAAGAAATAAAAGAATAGCTTTGTTGTGCTTGCATGTATTGTAAGTAATCAATAATTTGAGTATTTCGGCGTGATCTTTGTGTGGCTGGGCGTAACGCACTCGCTAGCAGAATCAAGCGGTCAGGGTACTGTTCTACCCGCAATGTAGAAATTTTTTCTTTTTTAAAATGTTTTTTATACTGTTAACACATTATACGCTTTAAGCATAGTTCAAAATTGCTGCATCGTGGAATATTTTGATATTTTCATAAAAATATACATGTTCCGGAACCCTTCATGAAAGTGTTCATTTTTTGTCATGGATTTTAAAATAATATATCTAGCGAAGAAAAGCAACATAATTTGTGTCTAGAAATTAATTATTTAATTTTTTATATTTTTTTAATTTAGGCAAAATTGTGAAATAATGCATCTGTTTTTATATTTTATTTTATTAAACGTTCTATGAAAATTTAGTTAATAAATTACAATAGCATATCTCTAAAGCAGTAATAAAATATTAAATCAGTAATGTCCATAGGCATAATTTTAGCAGTTATATCCCAGATAGCATGAACATTAGCAGCAAGTTTGATTTTTTCTAATATTATCTTGCTGTGACAAATTTCAATTCAGAAATTCGCAGCAAATCCCCCGCAAGGTATACCATCACTCACTTGCATGAGTAGTTTGTTGTGAAACTGGTGGCAAGACTGTCATTTAATTCACGAAAATGACGAAAGCAAAAAATCCCTCTGTTGAGAGAATAGACAACCAGCAGATACGCAGAAATTGGAGAAATTTTATTCTGTTAGCACCGCTTTTTTTAAACGCTATACTTCTCAAATACCAAAAAAAAAAGGCTCGAATTGAAAAACCACTAACTTGTTTATGGTGGTAAAAACGATGCATGCATCTTAACCGTGCGTGTGTATCAACAGACCTGATCAGGTCTATGGACCCCTTCGAAGGGGTTAAATTTACAGTGCAACAGTTGTAATTAGTTAATGCGGTATGGAAAGAACACTATTTTGCAGTAAGTTTGCAGTATTTTTTATTACTTTTTTGCCGTTAATTTCCAATAAATGGGATACAGCATGAATTTAACTTGCACGACAAGTTAGCTCTAAGTTCAAAGTGTGGTGACTTCGGCGTTTGCGTTATCTTACTGCAATCATGTTATGAACTTTCAGTCTTGTCATGCTGAGCTTGCTGCAACTTTGCAGGTTTTCAAAGCAAGACTTCTGCAAATTTTCTGCAAACTAAAAATGCTATGTGGGATAATTATTAAAAGTTCTCAATAGACATTTAATCTGTAAAGTTCAAAACGCATCATCATTTCCCCTTGCATTATTGAAAAGTCCCAGATTGAAATTTCTACGCCTAAATTAGTTTTGGTTTTCATCAGCTAAAATACTATTTTAAAATCTGTAACAAAAATTGTCATAACTAACTGAGGCGTTTAGAACCTGAATTGACCAAATTCGGGAGCTGTGATTTCGAAAGGAAAAAACTTTTGAAAATTGGTACAAATTTATGTTAAATTCTTTTAAGCCAAATCTGTCGTTGCTTGAGAAGACCAAGCTTCTTCAGTAAGCAAGAAACAATAGTAAAAAAAAAAATATTTACAAGTAAGACAAAACATTAAAAAATATATATATCTGCTTATAAGTATACAATTCATGAAAATAAAATAATTATTCACAGTTATGAAATATTTTAAAATAGTATATGGCGCAATCTCACAATCTTTTGACTTTTGGGAAAAAAATCTGACAAAATTAAACTTGCTAAAATAACATTTTAAGCTGATAGACGAATGCCTTAAGGATTCAAAATAAAGAAAAAATGGTCAGCAGCGAAAAATTTTTTATTTAACTGAACTTTAAGTTAAACTTGCGAGTTTAATTTTCCTTACCATTTTACCCCTATAACTTTTTATTTTCTTCTAAATTTTTACTTATGATGAATTTGCATAGTACCCAAAGGACATTCAAATAAGAAATAATAACAATGTAGTACTTTTAATACAGAATTTTTGTATAACATTGTCTTAAAGGGGTGTTAAAGAAGGGACGGTAAGGTAAAAAAAGGGGATGGTATTGGAAAAAAGGGACGAAATGGTAAGAAAAGGGACTGTAATGAAAATTGCCACATATTTTTAGGAAAATCATGTTAAGACTAAGTGATAGCCACAATGTTCATTGATTTTTAGAAACAGTTGTTAACATTGGATTAAATTATTATTATTTTTTTAATTTACCTCGAAAAGTGCAGGAATAAGCATTGGGGACGGTGAGACTACCAATAAAGCCACGATGCTTGAAATTGGTATTTAAATGCTGATTTAAATTCTACAGTAAATTTCCTGCCAAAGAATTTTAGACATTATTTCTCTAGCATACTTCTGCATGAGAAAAAACTTGAAAAAAATTCTGTGGCTGTATCTGAAATGATTTTCTGTATAATTTTAGAAGAGTGGTGGTAAGGAATCTAAAACCCAGGGACAGAGTTTAAAAAATAATAACAACCCTAAAAATGTGTGCAGATTAATTTTTAGCTACATATTTATATAAAACAGTAGTTCCAGTTTCAGAAAAAAAATTACATAGAATTATTTTTATTGAAACAATTTTATCCAGACAGCTCCAATTTTATCCAGACTTATGGGCCCCCAACATCGTCCAAAACTTATTTATCTCGTTAATATTAATGTGCAATCATGCAATGGGATGTTCCCCAGTATATGAAATAAAAAAACACAAAAAAGTGTATTAAAATAAAAATTATTATTCAGGGACATGAAAGTCAAAAGATTGTGAGAATGCCCCATATCTATTTCCACGATGAAAAAATAATTATTTAAAGGTATGAAAAAAAAATTCATCCATTTACTAGTAATTAAATTAAATTATTTCGAAATATGGGATATATTTATAATATGGAACTCGTGACAGCATTTAAAAAAAGAATTATTTATAGATCTATAAATTAAACTTACAGCATCTATATACAAATATGTGGTTCATGCAACAAAGATGAAAAATGTATAGTATAAAGGAAATTACGAATTTCTTCTGTCGTATAGATGAAAATTTTCATCATTACAAAAGTTATGAATCAGGACCCAAGCACAAAACGAAAAATGATAAAATGTATAAACGGTGCTGTCTATATTTTAGTAATACGAATACTGCATATTATTCATTAAATAATATTTCGTTATAAATAAATTTGCTAACATATATCATGGCACTGAAGTATAACTATATATATATATATATATACATATAACCATTAATTAAACATTACTGACCACCATCAATAATTGTGATAGTATGAATGAATTTACAACAATACAGTGTCCCCAAACTCTCTGAATGGATACCAAAAACATAATAAACAAACTACTATGTATAAAATAAAGTCCCTTGTGCTATATAACAAGAATTAATAATAAAGAAAAAAAGAAGAATATGGATTTCGATAAAAATAATTGAAAAGCTATATATATATATTTCGAACGAGTTGTTTAACTTTGTATATGTTCAACAAAAGATTAACAGCAACTTTAATATAATTATGCAATAAAATTCAATAGGATAGTAATAATTCTTTTTAAAAAAGTGTATTGATTTGATAAATAGAAAAATTATGATATAGAATTACTTTCTGCCATCAAAATGCTTATCTGAAAACGTTTCAGATGAATGCAAAACCTTAGTAGCATTCTAAGAAAGGTCGCACTTACGTTTATAAATCATACTATCATATTTCGAAAAGTTAGACATAATTTCAGAAACCTTGGTAACATATGCAGAATGTTTTCCGAATATATTTCCAAAACATACAGAATTATTTTTGAAAAATGCAGAATCATTTTCAAAATATACAGAATCATGTCAAAATTTATAGAAACATTTCCTAATACTTTTCCGAAATATACAAAAAATGTTTCCGAATACTTTTCCAAAATGGACAGAAAAATTTCTTATATTTTGAGTCACTTTGCTGCCCCATTATTTAAGAGTAATTTTTTTTCAATGTATGTGTAAAAATTTTCACATACAATTTCTTTACTTTTCCTAAAACATTTAAAGATAGAATCTCGATCAAAATCTAAATCTCAGTATTTTGCACCTCCTATATTTAACCCTTTGCACTCGAGAGGTGATTCTCACTGACCACTAGTGTCCCGCGTAAATGGGTGCTCCAAATGCTCTGGACACTAGTATTTTAAACTAATTTTCTTCGCCTTATCTAATGGTCGAATAATATGTGATAAAAGATGGTGGAATAAACTGTAAGATATTAGTGGCGTGCAAAGCATTTGGCGTCCCGATTTACGAGGGACATTTGACAACACTAGTGGTGAGTGAGAGTCACCTCTCGAGTGTAAAGGGTTAAAATTATTCCTTAAATGGATAACACAATCTATCAGGAGAGGGGAGGGTCAAAGCTTATTCTATAAGGAATTTTCACTTACAAGTAAAGTACGTTACTTTCTTATTCCAAGACATAAGCATAGGTGTCAAGTTGCCACTAATCCTCCGTAATATGTGGGTTAATTTAACCCTGGTTTAATACATTTCGCACCAGAATTTTTTTTCAGAGATGAAATTAAACACGTTCCACGTAGAAAACTGGAATTAAATAAATACAGATTCATCAAATATTTTTTCTGGTTCGAAACGTTGTTAAACTGGGTCAAATTAATCTACGCATTACGGAAGATTAGTGCGAACTTGGCACCTCTGCATAAGATGCATTGCCAAACGGCTACACCTAAACTGCATCTATAAGATAGTGGTGACATACGCACAAAGTGCATGAGGCTCATACTGGTGGAGGTGTTTTTGTTTTATTGTTTGTTTTTCAAACTATGGCAAACCCTTATTTCAGAACTTGGCGAAACTCGCCTGCACTAGCTCGATCGGACAAATGAGACAATTTAACATAAATTAGCTTGGCAAAAGGGGCAGGCTTACCAATATTGTTGGCAATTAGGAAACTTGTCAAACCAACAAACAAACTGCCATATAGAAACATTCGATTTTTGAGGCCAAAGGAACGGCTTGAAGATCCCTTTGTTCGAACCAGAATAATCCCTTTGGAGCTGCCCAAAAATTCTTTCCAAGTTCTTCACGCTGCTGGATGAAACCCTACTTGAACAACATTCGGGCTCATCGTCCAGACGTATTAATCTTGAATTCCGTGCTAACCATGTTTTTGGTGAACCAGAATATCCAAGCCATGATAATCTATGTATTAATTTTTCAGCTCACTTAGATAATCATTTCTCTAAAGCAGAACTCCGGGCTACTCCAAATTCAAAGATAACAAAGCCCCTGGTCCAGACTCCATTGTTTCCCGAATTCTCAAGCGTTCCTTTAGCATATTTCCTGAGATTTTTAACTAATGAACTAATCTCTGTCTTTCTTTCCATTATTGCCCTCTAACTTTGAAGCAAGGGTAAGCAACATATTTCCTTAAGCAAGGAAAGATTCTCCCTGAACCCAGTTCTTTTTGCCCGATCTGCCTCCTTTCGGTGTTATATAAATTACTACCTAAATTAATACCTAAAAAAATTAATTAAACCCGAAAAATTAATACCTAATCACCTGACTATTTCCTTGAATCAAACAACTTATTTCATAATAGGCAGTTTGGGTTCAGAGAGAGGCAGATCATGCGTTAACCCCTTGAGGGGCGCCGTTTGCAGTCTGCAAACGGTTAATTTTAATGCTTAAATATTCAACTGGCACCATTAATTTTTTAGTACAATTTCAATCTCATAATAAACGTGAAAAAGGGCTTTTGATTATTTTATAATAAATTTGTTTGTTAATTGCGGTGTGAATTAATTATTTGAACATTCTTTGAGCAGAAATGTCTTGCCCCTGAAAGGGTTAAAGCTCTTTGCGAAATCTTGTCTTCTTGTGCTTTTAAAATTAGTGGAGGTAAATACACTTCCTTGATCTCTCTTGATATTCAAGGCTCTTTCGATAATGTTGAGTGGAGGGATATTCTCCTCCAACGTAGCTTTCTAAATTGTCCGGGAAATATTGCTGGAGTCATTAGTTCTTATCTTTCTGAGAGAAGCATTATGGTTAACTGGGGAGAGGGAATTTCTAACCAGCTGCAGAAAAAGAGTTGTGCTAAAGGTTCCTGTCTGGAGCCAATTATTTGGCTCCTCATTGCTAATATCAGTCTTTCAGAATTTGAAAACTTGAGTTCTTGCTTTTTGCGTTTGCGGATGGATGACTTCAGCTTTACCCACATAGCATTTATAGTTTACAGAAAATATGCAGAAGTCTTGCTTTGAAAATCTGCTAAGTTACAGCAAGCTCAGCTTGACAAGACTGAATGTTCATAAGAAGACGGCAGCAAGATAACGTAAACGCCGAAGTCACCACACTTTGAACTTGTAGCTCACTTGTCGTGGAAGTTAAATTCATGCTGTATCAAATTTATTATAAATTAACGGCAAGTAAGTAATCAAAAATACTGCAAAGTAGTAATCTTTCCACGCCACATTAACTGTTTACAACTGGTACACTATAAGTTTAATCCCTTCGAAGTGGTCCATAGACCTGATCAGGTCTATTGACGCATACGTACCGTTAGGGTGCAAGCATCGTTTTTACCACCATAAACAAGATAGGATAATATTTGAACTGTTCATTTCGAACCATTTTAAGTATTTCATAAGTATAGCGTTTAAAAAAAGCGGTGCCAGCCGAATAAAATTTATGCAATTTCTGCGTATCTGCCGATTGTCTATTCTCTCAACAGAGGAATTTTTTGCTTTCGTCACTTTCGTTAATAAAGATAGCCTTGCCATCAGTTTCACAACAAACTACTCATGCAAGTGGGTGATGGTACACCTTTCGGGAGATTTGCTGCAAATTTCTCAATTCAAATTTGTCATGACAAGATAATATCAGAAAAAAATCAAACTTGCTGCTAATGTTCATGCTATCTGGGTATTTTCTCCGGTTTTTGGCGTTTGGAGTTGTAGGCTGCTTCGGCTCTTCCCATTTTCTGTCAGCTGTTGGAATCATTGCATCTCCAATTTTCAGATGATAAATCCCAAGGCCTTGCATTTTCAAAATCGTATAAACTTAAAAGAAAACCCATCATAAAAATAAATGGCACTAGTGTCCGTCATGTCCCTAACCTTATACTTCTAGATCAGCACTTGAACTTGTTCTCTCACATTAACTACCTTAAACTCAAATTGGTAAAATTTTATCGTAATTAAACAAAATTAACAACTAAATCTTTGGGTATAAGTAACCATATTCTTAAAATTTGGTATTGTACTGTTGTAGAAATAATTATCACCTATGGCGCAGCCGTTTGTGTGTGTGTGTGTGGGGGGGGGGGGGTGCAATCTTAAAAAAGCAGCATTTCCAGTGATGCTCTCAATATCTTAACAAGTATTCCACCCATTTTCATTGTCATTAAATATGAGTTCACTAAAAGTAACATCCCTCCATTTAGAGAATGAAGCTGTCTCACAACAATATTTTCCACAAATGACAATTCAGCGTAAGACTTTTTGCTGGCAGATTCATCCGGCAAATGATACTTCCTATCTCCAAGTAAATCCGAATATAAATTCTTACTCTCCCACTCAAAATGTGTTGATTTTCACCGATGGCTCACGAACTAATACCAGCGTAGGCGCAACTTTCTGCGCTACGGAAAGGAGTAAAGTGACTCACCGGTGGTCCTGCAGGCTGGATGACAAAATTCTATTTTCCAAACAGAACTCTTTTCCGTTTTTAAAGCCTTAGAGTGGATTTCTCAAAAAAACGTAAATTTTTGTATTCCAATTTTTAGCGAGTCTTTCCAGCCTGCAGGAAATCTATGCATTTAGATTAACAAATCCTCAAGTCATTGAGATTAAATCACTTCTCAAAAATCTTCTCTGGAAAACCTATTTAGGCCACGTTTCAGCCCATAAGCGTATCTTGGGCAATGAAACGTCGGATATGTTGGCAAAAGAGGCAGCTGCTAGATCATCAGTTGGTTTATCACTTCCTGTATCGCACTCACACATCAAAAAATATCTTCTCGCTCATTTTATGAAACTGTGCAGGATCACTGAGACTACTCAGATAAGACATAAGAGTAGATATACCAATGATCTGGTCCCAGTGGTTTCTTTTTTTTTTATCTTCTGCTCTCTCACCCAACTACACCTTTCCTTACCGGTCATAGTCCCTTTGTGGAATACCCCTTCAAGTTCAAAAGAGCCCTTTCTCATCTTTGTGCGTGCGGTAATGTTGCTTTGCCTCTCATTTATTTCTATAATTGTCCTTTAACAGCTCGCTGACATATTAGTCCAAGAGTCGACAGCACAAAATCCTATGTTATCTAGCACAAGAAAAAAACCTTTATTTTGTGGGAGAGTAGAAGTAAGGGAATCTAATGATCCATGTCTGCCGGAAGTGAAATGGTGCATAAGCCAAAAATTATACCACCAGTGGTTGACTCGTAGGTTTAGCATTATGTTTGTCCTACAAACAAAGATATGAAAACATGGAGGACTGGGAGCAGGAAAACACAATGATAAATCTACGAGTCAACCACTGGTGGTATTAATTTTTTGCTTATGCACCACTTCATTTCCGGCAGACATGGATCATTAGATTCCCCAACTTCTATTCTTCCATAAAATAAAGGTTTTTTTCTTGTGCTTGATAACATTAGTTTTTGTACTGCCGGCTCTTGGACTATATTAGCCGTCCTCCTGTTTTTCCAGAAGGCTAGCTAGCTAATATTTTATCGCGCCCGGATTTGATAACATCTTTAACTTTTATGTTAACTTCCTTTTTTACTCCATCACTTAGACAGCGGCTCGCGTTTCCACTTAATCATTGCCCACTTTCGGGCTGGAGCTTTATATATTATTGCTTATTGTTGTCTTTTTTACAATTATTGTTATCTTCATATTCATTTCCATATTGTTCATCACCCCGCCCTCTGTCGCGCTTCCCTGTGGGTTCAGATTCGGTTGCATTTTTTAAGGCTTAAATAAAGGAGACCGGGACCCAGATAGCATGGATATTAGCAACAAGTTTGATTTTTTCTGATATTATCTTGCCGTGACAAATTTGAATAGAGAAATTCGCGGCAAATCTCCCGCAAGGTATACCATCACCCACTTACATGAGTAGTTTGTTGTGAAACTGATGGCAAGACTGCCTTTATTTCACGAAAGTGACGAAAGCAAAAAATCCCTCTGTTGAGAGAATAGACAATCAGCAGATGCTCAGAAATTGCAGACATTTTATTCGGTTGGCACCGCTTTGCTTAAACGCTATACTTATCAAATACCAAAAAGGCTCGAATCAAAAAGTACAAATATTACCGTAACTTGTTTATAGTGATAAAAATGATGCATGCACCTTAACGGTGCGTATGCATCAATAGACCTGATCAGGTCTATGGACCCCTTCGAAGGGATTTAAACATATAGTGTAACACTTGTAAACAGTTAATGTGGCATGGAAAGACTGCTACTTTGCAGTAAGTTTGCAGTATTTATGATTACTTGCTTGCCGTTAATTTGCAACAAATTTGATACAGCATGAATTTAACTCTCACTACAAGTTGGCTGTAAGTTCAAAGTGTGGTGACTTCGGCGTTTGCGTTATCTTGCTGCCGTCGTGTTATGAACTTTCGGTGTTGTCATGCTGAGCTTGCTGCAACTTTGCCGGTTTTCAAAGAAACTTCTGCAAAGTTTCTGCAAACTAAAAATGCTATGTGAGGAGGGACATCTGTTCTCTACGGACTTGGTTTCTTAGCCTGAGCAGTCCCTCTCGGGCAGTAAAAGTAAAATAGAACACATGTCAAGATACTTGCAGATTAGTTGTTGTCCAAAATTGCCTCAACTAGTAAAATTTTATTTCCCGTATACGTCGTCACTCCCTTAGCTACACCATGCAACGTAAGGTTAAAGCTACTCCATCGAAAAAAAATTGTATTAATGTTAATGAATTTTTTTATAGATTAAGTGTCAAGAAAACATGCTAATAAATCTCCAAAGAAAATATTTATAAAATTTAAGCGATTTCCATTTGAAAGAAAAAAGAACTGTCTTTGTATTTGCGATTCTGGCACTTCAATGTTATTTATTGAACAATAGTTTAATCACTTTTGTGTTGAAATAAGTTTGAAAGAATTATAACACTCTATTTGCGACTCAAAAGAAATGGCATATGGAATGGATGGCATTTACTGTGTTGCAAATCCATCATTTTATCTATACAGTTTTAAGAGAGTATAGTGAATACGTGCAAAGCGCATTTCCCTATTCAAAGTTTTGCCCAAACTATCGCAATTAACATTACAGAATATATCGATTGTCTATACTCACTCAAACGAGTTGACTTATAAAAGTTTTTCATTTTATGTTGAGTTTCATGAATTGTTTTTGATACAATATAATCCTTAATAAACTAGGTATGAAAGATAGAAATATTTTAAATTGATTAGAAATAATTTTAAGGAGACTGTTTTGCCTTTGAATCGACAAATTTCAAGCAAATGGAAAAGTTTTTACTCACTTAATTAAAAATTTTGTTAATTTCTAATATTTTAGAGTCTTAAGTACTAAAAATTTGTCTCTAAAGTTTCAACTGAACAAGATTTAAAATTTTGTATTAGAACAAACGTCATAGAAAAAAGAATTTTAGCTATCGCCATGTACAATCGTGGAAAAAAATGAATACCCCAGTGCTAATTTTGCTGAAAATCACCATAGAAAACAGCGCCTGGTACCAGTCGATTAGTAATAACATCATTTCTGGAAGCTTCAAATATGCGAATCCACAATTACAGATCATTCCAACAAGTAGTTTGTGGGTATGCTTAAAAAAACAGTGCTTAATTTGCTGGAAACTTACTGGAACTAAACAGAGTCCCATCTTCGGTTCTTTCTTTTTTATTGAATATCTAAATATTAAACTTAGCTCACCGGAGATTATAAATACTGCTCACCGAAGCCATGGGCGTACACAAGGGGTGGTCTGGTGTGTCTAGTATTCCCCCCCCCCTCAAAAACATTGTCCAGAGAAATGAAAATGTGCTGATAATTTTTCTTTCTTTTTTAGCTAAATTTGTATTTTTTTTTCTGTCCTACAGCGGACTAGCATATCCCGATAGTCCTATACTATACATATTAACACCACAGCATACTAAAAGAGAGGGAAGGGAGCTGATGGTGTTACAGTCCTCACTCCCGAAATAATCGAATATTGAATTTTAAAAAGTGCTGATTTTTCCTTTCTGTTTGAGATAAATTTGAAATTTTGTTTTCTGTCATGCAATGGACTAGCCACTCTCCTCAATTTAATCTCATGTTAGTGCACAGTGACACCACAACATACCCAAAGAGTGTGAAGAAGCTGATTGGATTACAACCCCCTTCCTCCTCCGAAATAGTAGCAGTAAACTTTAAAAAAAAATGGTGCTGATATTTTCTTTCTTTTTGATATTAATTTGTAATTCTTTTTTATGTCATACAACGGTCTACCAGGAATGTAGTTGAAGGCATTGTTTTGATGGAATGCATTCTATACCTTCTGGATTTTTTAAGAGACTACATATATCTATCCAGTTAAATGTCGTGTACTCTCTATCGTATACACCCTCTGCCTATGGCGTATATCCTTTGGTATTTTTACGATTATAGAACTACTGACTAGCAATTCTCGTTAGTCCCATAATAGAGCACAGTTACTTCACAGCATACTCAAAGAGGGAGGGGGTGCTGTTGGGGTTACAAGCCACTTGCTCCTCCTAAATTGTCGCATGGAAATAAAAAAAGTGCTGATTTTTTTTCTTTCTTTTTGAGATATTGAAGTTATTTTTCTGCCATACATCAGACTAGTCATTCTCATGTATCCATATTAGTGCACAATGACAATGCCCAAATTAGAAGTTATGGGATTACAGCTTCATTCCCGTCCGAAGTGGTCAAAGTTAAATGGAAAAGGGCTGATTTTGTTTATTTGATAAATTTGTTTTATTTTCTGGCATACAGCGAACTTTTTTATCACATTAGTTCCACTTCCTCCTCAGTCTTGCGACCGAAATTACTCGAGAGCACAAAATCTATTTTCAAATTACTAAGAATCCAGTTCCAAACATGTTTTAGTGTATAAATGAATAACTATAATATACTCAATTGACAAGATCCAGAAGGAATTTCGATAAATCTAGAAGCAGTTTAGTTCATTTAAGGAGATTTTTACACTCTTCCACAGACGACACGAAGACTAAGGAGGTATATTAGTGCACAGTCACACCACAGCTAATTTCGACGCGATTTTGGCTAAATCGGAAATTAAGTACTGCACACGCCTTGAAGAGTTGACTGTGAAAGGTACTTATTAAATTTCGTTTTTCAAGGGCAGCTACATGCCACAAGCATACAGAAAAGTTGGGGGCTGATGGAATAATGCCTCCTTCCACCTCCAAAATGGTCGCAGTGAAAGGGATAAACAACGGCTGATTTTGTAAATTTCTTTCTTAAGTAAATTTTTATATTATATATATAACGCCCAGTAGCGTAGTGGTCAGCACGCCGGTCTGCCACGCTGCAGGTCGCGAGTTCTGCTCCCGGCTGGGCAAGGTTCACTCAACCTTTCATCCCTTCGGGGTCGATAAAATGAGACCATGCTTGCTTGGGAACTAAACACCGAGAGTCTCGCGTTGGGTTGACCACCTGGCCGGGCACATGCTGCATAGCACCTCGGGGTCCAGGGTCAAGTAAACAGAGTTGGGCACTGTAGGCTCTGATCCTTCATGGATCGTACAGCAAACAAGTTTACCTTTTAGTTATATATATATAATTATATATATAACTAAATTTTTGTCATGCATCGCACTTGTCTTTCTTGTTAGTCCTATATTAGTGCACTGTGACACCACAGCTTTTCTCTCTGCAATTTCGGCTAAATCGGAAATCAGTCACTGTATAAGCGGGGAAAAGCTGAACGATAGTCACTAACTTTCGTTTTTTAAACCTCGTTTACTACCTTGTATCTGTAAGATACACAGTGACTTTTTTCTCACTGCAAAGGCATCTTTGGAGATCAGGAACGCTTTTCCACCCAGACGCGGATGCACGCCCCCAAAATATATATCTACCGCTTATCGCGAATTCCAACGTATGGTTGCCGACAAAAATCAAATTCGTTAATCGTTCACAGAAAAAATCTCCAAATTCATCAAAGGATCGCGCAAAAAATGCCAATTTCGTCAAAGAATCGCGGAAAAACGCGAATTTCGTCAAAAAATCGCGAAAAAACGCGCATTTTGTCAAAGGACTGCAAAAAAATGCAAATTTTGTCAAAGGATCGCAGAAAAAAAGCTAATTTTGTCAAAGGATCGCAGAAAAAAACGCAAATTTCGTCAAAAAATCGCAAAGAAACGCGAATTTCGCCAAATAATCGCGGAAAAAAGGCTAATTTCGTCAAGCAATAGCAAAAAGAACGCAAATTTCGTCAAGAAATCTCGGAAACAATGCAAATTTCGTCAAAGGCTCGCGAAAAAAATATACAAATTTTGCCAAAGAATCGCTGAAAAAACTCGAATTTTGTCCAAGGGCCGCGAAAAAAAACGCACATTAAGCGCCAAAAGGAGATTTCCCGAGGAGCGGATCCAGGGGGGGGGGGATGGTGATTGCGACGGTCGTCCCCCCCCCACCCCCCTAAGATATAAATCCAACGCTTTTAACGGCAGTTTTCGCCGGAACAGGCGGACAAGCAAACGAAAACCAAACACTTTTCGGGTGTCAATGATAAACCTCACTGAAGTTTCGGCAATTAATGAGCAAAAAAGGATTATGTCCTGCCAAAAGGCATATGGTGCCATAGTTTTTGACACTATGGGTTGAGGTGGGGGACGATGCCACTTCGTGTACTTTTTGTTGAATTTCTAAGACAGAAAATTGACACCGTTATGCGGAACCCTTTAAACTGTAGAAACTTTTTCATCTTTTCAAAGAAGCTGCACTTGTAATCTCTGTATAATACTTTTGCAGTGAGCTCTTTTGTTTTAGAAAAGTATAGGATTCATAGCAATTTCCAAAGAAAGAAAGAAATAAGAAAAAGAAAGGACCTTTTAAAACTTCAAGGATCTTAATGTTTTCTGAAAAGAGCCACTAATGTTTAAAAAAATGTACTGCTATTGCCACCCGCATTGGTGAATTTCAAGGGGTATTTGATGAATGAAGAAAAAAGGGATTATGTCTTACTCAGTTAAAAGCTAAAATGCATATGGTGTATTAATTTCGTTAAAGTCAACTTGGTAAATCAGTTCTTCCTTTATGTATTTACTTAATGAAAGGCCTTCTAGGTGATTTGAATAAAAAATGCCGTTCTACAGTAACCCACCGTTCATTGTTTGGTTTACCATTTTTCGCTGTATTTCTACCTCTTGTAGAGAAGATATGGTAACAGACCTGTCTCTCAGTAACAAATGCTAACCTTGATGGACTAATAATGAGTAGATTATGAAGAAGTATAGGCCACGCTTAGATGACACATTTTGACTTTTTAAGGATGTTAAGCCCCCTTGAGATTTTTATTCAGCCCTTTTTTAATAAACCGATAAGATAAATAATTACCAGAGTAAAACACTAAAAATGAAATGAATAAAAATAAGACATTTAATAAATAAATTCTATGGTAACACTTTTAATATTTCGACACATAAAGTAACAATAAGCCATATTTTGAGGAGAGGAGGCTTATATAATAAGAGAGTTGGTTAACCGAGTGTATCGGTTAATTGAACGACGGATAATCGAGAGTTTATAGTAAATTTTAATAGCATTAATTATTTCATATTCATATAATAATTAACTGCAAGGAATGATTTAACCAATAGAAACTATGACTGTATTGATTATATATCGTTCGGTATCCCCTCCCCAAGGAAAAAACGAGCGTCTGGATCCGCCCCTGTTTCCACCTATCTTCCTAACGCTCAATGGTATGATCATCAGTTTAGCGTTGCATATAACATGTATTATAGACCGAGAGCCGGCAGCACAGACACATGGTTAGTACGGATACCGTTATTTCTCCAGAAGAACTACCAGTATCTTTTTATAGAAAAAGAAATCTAGGTTAAACGCGCAAAATTTCACCTTCTTTTAAGAAGAGATTTTCTATAAGATAATACTGGTGCCGAAAAATTTTCTGGTCTGCAAAATTCAAGGAGGCGTACGAACCATGAGACAACCACCTCATCGAGTTGGAGGCTGAAATTCCAGAATTAACTAAAACTCGATTCTCATATTAAAACGCAATCGGACTGCCAAGTCATATCTTGGTGGAAAACACCTAAAAACCCGATTTTACCGGTTGACTCGTAGGTTTACCACTGTCCGCCGTGTTTTCATACCTTTGGGTGCAAGAAAACGCAATGGTAAAGCTACGAGTTGACCGCTAAAATCAGGTTTTTAGGTGGTTTCCACCAAGATATGACTTAGCAGACCGATTGCGTTTTAATATGGGAATCGAGTTTTAGCTAATTCTGGAATTTCAGCCTCCAACTCGATGAGGTGGTTGTCTGTGCTGCCGGCTCCCGGTCTATTATGTTGTGCGCCTCACAGATACAACGACAGCAATTACGTAAGTTTTTTTAGAATAGTAATAGTGTGCTAAGAGTATCTGCGTGCATACGAAATCAAATTGTTTCAAAAGATATGAATGACGTATTTATTAATTACTAATATTTTTTAAAAAAAAGTACTTTACTTTACTAAATTAATGGCGTCCGAACTTTCCAGCCAGTGTTTTTAATTTGGAAATGTTTTAAGTCATTATTATCATTCGTACAAAGTACAAATAATAATATACAATGTCGTTATTTTATATGTGTGTAGTAAAACTCTATTTTGCGAATGCGTAATAAGTAAAAACTAATATAAACAACTAGAATAAATTTAGCTTACTGCTTCATGAACTTGCATAAGTTGTATAATGAATCTAGAAATTTTTAATTTATTATTTCATTAAGCTTATTTACAATTAAAATCATTTGAAATGCCAGTGATTTTTGGGACCCTTAAGTCTGTGGTATCTGGGAAAGTGCCCACGTGCCCTGCCAATAACAGGAAATTTACCTTCAAATAGAAGAACTTGGATGTTTTTTGTTTGTTTTTTTTACTTGAGATAGTTCTAAGCAATATTAATTTATTGTCAAACAAGAACCGTAGCCAGAATTTACTTTCGAACAGGGTTGGGGTGTAGTTTTAAAGATTTTAAACTACAACGACTTTCTTTTAAGTGAGTCCGTGACAAATTTTAAAATAATTTTTATTTATTGAGATAAAATTCTGAATTTTTTTGTGATGATTATCCTTATCATTTGTAAACAAATCACATGATAAAACTTCTCAGGATTTTTTTTAATTTAAATTTAAAATTTATTAAAAAAATGGGGTAATTTAAAATCGTTATAACTCGAAATATTATTTATAGAATTTAATTTTTTTTCATTTAAATAAACAGAAATATATAAGTTTTAATTTTGATTCAGCATTTTTAAAAATATTAATTTATGAAAAAATTAAAAATATTTAAAGAGAAAATTTCAAAAAAAAATGGTGCAACTTTATTTTTAAAAATCTATTTTATAAATTAAATATTTTTTTTCGGATATGCTGAATCAAAAGTAAAGTAAAATAATTGAAAAAGATATGTTCCAAGTTTGAACCCAGTATCTTAAACGGTTCTCGAGTTATAAGAATTTAAATATGAGAAATGGGGAAAAAAACCTATCATGAACAAAAACGCATTTTTACAAGAAGTCGTTTCCATAACAGCCATGGCTTGAAAGCTAGATTTTAAAAACAAACAAAACGAAAAAATTAATATTTTTTGTTCTAATTCAGACAGAAACATGATTTAAATATCATTTTAAGCAGAAAAAAACAGAGAAATTTTTAACCAAATAAAATGTTTTTGCAAAATTTGAAGATTTTTGTGTCCCGGACCCCCTTAAATGAATGTATATGATAGAACCCATTATAGTCCAAGAGCCCACAGCACAAAAACCTATGTTATCCAGCACAAGAAAAAAACCTTTATTTTATGAGAGAGTAGAAGTAAGGGAATATAATGATCTATGTCTGCCGGAAGTGAAGTGGTGCATAAGCCAAAAATTAATACCATCAGTGGTTGACTCGTAGCTTTATCATTATGTTTCTCTTACAAACAAAGATATGAAAACATGTAGGACTGGGAGCAGGAAAACACAATGATAAACTTACGGGTCAACCAGTTATGCTCACACAACGCAAGATTTGGTTACAAAAAAGTGTACATGAGTATAGCGCCTAGAATATACAGTGTGGAAATTGGCTATCCCCAAAGACTTTTAAGATACATAGACCGGCAATTTCCGTTCAAAAGCATGCGAAATCATGGCAGCCATCTGAAGTAAATTGAAACACCTGAACCACGAGGTTTGTACGTCAACTGTGGTTATTTAGCATTGAGTGCTATGGCTACAATGAGCTTAAAAAATATTTTTTATAAATATATAGGAAGTTTATGGCATATTTGTTTTACATGAAGCTATTTTTTATATCTAAATATGTGTTATAAATATTGAATTTTCAGAAATAAAGTTAAATAAGGCGATTTATTAATAATTTTATGGATGGTATGTTTGAAAAAGAGTATCTAATTTTAACATGCCTTATAAACCTAAATAAAGGCGAAATTTATATGGAAACAGATTGCTAAAGATTATAATTCCACCTTTTTTTAAAGTTTGACTTACAAAAGTAACTGTAGGGAAGTTTAGATTAAAGGTAGCAACTGTAACATATTATAGTAATTTACAAAATTTTAAATTACTTGTAAAGAAATCTACGTTTTTTAAACTAATTTTTACGCAAAAAGGTAATTAAAAAAATGCATATTAACGAAAGTAACACTATATTTTTATCCTTGGAGGATGTTTATTGAAATACTTACTTGCTATACGAAAAAAAAACAAAAAAATTGATGAATAATAAGGTTTTTTTTTTTTTTTTTTTTTTTTTTTTTTTAAAGGCCTAAATGAAATAGGGTAGACTTATACTTAATGATCCGCAATGAAAAAATACGCTGATAAAAGCATTTTCTTAGGTAAATTAAAATACAAAACATATATATATATATATATATATATACATCCGTACAACAGCTGTGATCAAAAATCCTCAGTTAAACTTACAGTTTGTCGGTCTATGTATCTTAAAAGTATAGCACCTAGAATATACAGTGTGGAAATCGGCTATCCCTATAATACTTAAAAAAGTGCTAAAAAATTGTATCCCTTAAATGTGCAATGATACTGCTGCAATGTGCAGATTGCGGCGACATCTGCAGGATATTTTCTGCAACTGCAAGAAATTGCTAGTCTATACAATGTAATACTAGTAATACGAAAATCCCGCAGATGTCGCTGCGATCGACACTTGAAATTTTAGGCGTATCGTCGCACATTTAAGGGATACAAATTTTCAGCACTGTTTGGATAGCATATTTCCACACTAGGTATTCTAGGCGCTGTACTTAAAAGTCTTTGGCTATCCCTGTGATACTTAAAAAAGTGCTAAAATATTGTATCCCTTAAATGGGCAACGACGCTGCCGAAATATACTGACCGCAGCGACATCTGCAGGATATTTTCTACAACTGCAAGATATTGCTAGTCTATACAATGTAATACGAAAATCCGTCAGATGTCGCTGCGATCGACACTTGAGATTTTAGCAGTATCGTCGCATATTTAAGGGATACAAATTTTTAGCGTTGTTTGGATACCATATTTCCACACTAGGTATTCTGGACGCTGTAACATGACTATTCTCTAATGTTTTTGTTGGGCATTATTTTATTTAGGCACTATTTGTCTAAGTATTAAAGAAACAATCCATATGACTATATTATGTGAGTGTTATCTTTTGAGCAACCTATCAATTATGCATCTATTTTAAACTTAAAATTTATACAAATTAAACATAATACTTTTCCTAAAAATTAAAATTCCAAAGAATAACCTTGTATAAATATTCTGTTAAAAGTTTTACAAGTGGATCAAATATATTTAAAATAACAAGTTTCAGAATTTTCGGTAAATTTTGGCATTTCAAAGATACCTTAGCTACAGCGCCTAGAATACCTAGTGTGGAAATATGCTATCCAAACACTGCTAGAAATTTGTATCCCTTAAATGTGCGACGATACTGCTAAAATTTCAAGTTTCGATCGCAGCGACATCTGCGGGATTTTCGTATTACTAGTATTACATTGTATAAACTAGCAATTTCTTGCAGTTGTAAAAAATATCCTGCAGATGTCGCTGCGATCTGCATATTGCAGCAGTATCATTGCACATTTAAGAGATACAATATTTTTGCGCTTTTTTAAGTATTACAGGGTTAGCCGATTTCCACACTATATATTCTAGGCGCTATACCTTAGCTACAGCGCCTAGAAGATACAGTGTAGAAAACGGCTATTCCTATAATGCTTTAAAAAGTGCTAAAAACTTGTATCCCATAAATCTCCAACAATGCTCAGCGGCAATATGCTGATACGAGCGCCATCTCGTAACTCTTTTCAATATAAACACTGTGTTTTCAAAAATTATAGAATGTTAAATATCGGAAACTATAAATATAAGATATTTTGGTCTGTTATAAGCTAAATTAGTTAAGGAATGACGTGAAATAGGTTAAAGAGTCTCTTTTATAATGACTATCGTTTTTAAATCACTACGATGGCGCTACGATCGACACCTTGTTATTCAGCATCGTTGTACATTTATGGGATTCAATTTTTTAGCACTATTTTGTAGCCGTTTTCCACACTGTATCTTCTAGGCGCTGTACCTTAGCCCTGAAAAATATGCTCACATTTTTCGATTTCATAGGTAGTTTTATATATGGTGTCTTGTTTACTAACGCTTATGTTCACCAACTACACCAACTGTCGGTTATACGCAAAAACCTCTATCAAAAACTCAAATGGTAATCAACATTAATTTGATTGGGCATTATCGCGGCCGAAGTCTAATCAGGATAAATGTGAATACCATTTTAGCATTCGTCCGAGCATTTCGCGCTTAACCGGCATTTGAGTTTGATGGTGAATACGAGCATTAATCATCATTCAGATATCGTGTTCGTGCAAAGAGAAATACACCGTGTAGTGTAAACCAAACAAATGACAATTAATTTATTAAGTGTTTTTTATAAAATAGACATAGAAACTAGTAAAAAAGGTGAGATTCGTATGAACCCTATTCTTCCTTTCTGCTCGAGGCTACGATTTCAGAAATGTTTCCCCAAAGCATGTGACCTCACGTCACAAGAATATGTTCCGTTATTGCTCTGTGACATGCAGCCTTGTGTTGCGAAACGAGTCGCTGCATAATTAATGCTTCCGGTATAGCGACTAGAATATATAGTGTTGAAATCGGCTAACCCTGTAATACTTAAAAAAGCGCTAAAATATTGTATCCCTTAAATGTGCAATGATACTGCTGCAATATGCAGATCGCAGCGACATCTTCAGGATATTTTCTACAACTGCAAGAAATTGCTAGTCTATACAATGTAATAATAGTAATACGAAAATCCCGCAGATGTCGCTGTGATCGACACTTGAAATTTTAGCGGTATCGTCGCAAATTTAAGGGATACAAATTTTTAGAACTGTTTGGATAGCATATTTCCACACTAAGTATTCTAGGCGCTGTACTTCCGGTGTCGGGAATATTTCCCCAAAGCACGTGACTTTGATGTCACAAGAATAGGGTTAATACAACGAGCCGTTAATTCCCAAATTGGCTCAACCGAGCCCAGCAATCTGATTGGCTAAAACTGATATTTATATAGTAGATGATTATATTTATTTTCTTATGAAGTAGTGTAATGTAAAATAGAATGCAATTATAATGACTTAAATTGATTAATTTTGTTAAATTTGATCAAAATCACAGTAAAGTAATCAAAATATTAATATTAACAAAGGATCAGATTGCTGAGATCTGATGAGCCAATTTGGGAATTAACGGCTCGTCTCGTTGGCTATGAAGCTTCGCTTTTACTCATTGGCTGTTGCGGCCGTTTTCATTTTAAACGCATGCGCATACTTTACTTTTCTCCAGATCACAGACACAGTGACGCGACTGAGATATCTTAGGTAAGTTTTTCGATGTGAACAGATATCCAATTCCGGGAGGGTACCACTTGAAAACTAGCTGTCTAAGATATCTTAAGTTTCTAGTGTGAACAGGGTATAAAGCAACCTTAGCAAGCAGTTTGTTTAAAATTTTGTCCTAAGCTCTTTCGGACTGAGTTCGCAATTGCTCGGCGGTATGTCTTTTACCTCCAATTTTATAGAAGTGAGTTCGAATCCAGGCAGGGAAAGAGTTTGAAAAAAAATGGAACTTTATTATTTTTCAATATTATTTAAATTATAAAATACAACTTAAATAAAAAATAGAAATTTTCTATTTATAAAAATTAAAAAGCTTATAAAAATAATATTAAAAAATATTAAAAATTTGCATAATGTGAATTCTTTTAATATTCGTTCTAGTGATTGCTGTGTTAGCGAATTTCCTATTTTTAGAGATTTCAATACAACATATTTTTTTTAAGAAACAGTCGACTTCTTGAATCGCAGAGATTCGAAGATTAGATAAAGCAGTGATTTCTATAAAATTTTAGTGGTATCCGGCGGGCCACAGTTTGACATGCCTGCAATACAACGATTTCGCCGAATTCTCTTATGTTTTATTTTTTGTTTTAATGGATGTGAATTGTTCATACACATTAAAGTGTCTGCGGTTTAAACGAATTTCAGGCATTTCTGAGCGACGCGGTCGCTGCATCCAGTGCTTAATTTTTCTTTTCATGGACGCGAAAACGCTCATATTGCATTAGTGATCGCTGCTTAATGAATTTCATACATTTTTGAGATTGCTACATAGCGAGGTTACTGCGTCCAGTAGTGATGATTTTTTAGTTTTTATGAGCGCGAAGGGTTCATACATGCATCGCGGCTTTAACTCCATGCATTTTTCAGACTGATAATTTTTGTTTAAAAAATTAATATTTTTAAAGATACATAATTTTTATATTGGTGAGGAAAAAATATTATAATATTCAGAAAAATTGCATAATTAGCCGATCAATTTTTAAAAATGAAACTATTTATTAATAAAATAACTTGGGTTTTCTACCTTAAATATCCTTGAACGAAAACGAAGGAAATGCTCATCCGGTAATTAATTTTCTTTTTACCAGGCGTTATATTGTCACTAGCAGTACATTTTTTATACATTACAAACATATTTTCTCCAAAACACAGCAAACTTGCCAAAATTGGTGCAGCTATTTGTTTCTGAGCATGCGCATTGAGGAAGCCATCGCTGTGGGGAACAAACTGTATCGCGAAATCATCTAAAAGAGCTATCATATTAAGGAGCTAGTTTGGGAAATATCCGCTCGTAAATAAAAAAGGTAATTCAAGTAGTCTAATTTTTTCCTTCTGAAGAATTATTTTGATCATAGTCCAAGAGCCGGCAGCACAAAAACCTATGTTATCAAGCACAAGAAAAAAAAACCTTTATTTTATGGAAGAATAGAAGTAGGGGAATCTAATGATCCGTGTCTGCCGGAAGTGAAGTGATGCATAAGCCAAAAATTAATACCACCAGTGGTTGACTCGTAGGTTTATCATTGTGTTTTCCTGCTCCCAGTCCTCCATGTTTTCATATCTTTGTTTGTAGGACAAACATAATGTTAAACCTACGAGTTAACCACTGGTGGTATTAATTTTTGGCTTATGCACCACTTCACTTTCGGCAGATATGGATCATTAGATTCCCTTGCTTCAACTCTCCCATAAAATAAAGGTTTTTTTCTTGTGCTGGATAACATAGGTTTTTGTGCTGTCGGCTCTTGGACTATCACATATGACATTTTAATAATCCAAATAAACAGAGAATTATAAAAACAGAAACATGTTTCAGTATCATTTCATCAATGATCAGTATCAAAATGAATATTTAATATTTCGTTGAAAGCTAATCTATCGAATAGTTGGGTAAACTTGTGTAAGTGCCATGTGCCAAGGTGTACCAAGTCTAAATTTTGTTAAAAATCATCTGGACCAATCAATTTTCATTTCCACTACTCTCGTATAAAGATGCTCTAACTAAGATTTGGGGAAACTTGATGTCATTATCAAAATATCCGAGGCTAACGAGAAAGACAGGCTACCGCGGTGGGTCCGATTCTTCTTTTTTTACAGACCGCGGGAGTCACGTGATACTCTATTCGCACACCTTCATTGGTGTATTCGAGCATCACGTGACTCCAGCGGTCTGTAAAAAAAGAAGAATCGGACCCACCGCGGTAGCCTGTCTTTTACGTTAGCCTCGCAAAATATCGAGACTAGCGCAAAAGACAGGCTGCCACGCTACGTAACAAGCTAATCTCTTTTCGGACCTCTTGAATCATGTCATTCTTTTTCATGCACTGTTAAAAATCTGCAGCATTTGCTGCAGAGTCACTCCACCGCTTTTATAGAAAACGGTTACTTGACTATATTATGGAGCATTCTCGTTGGTCAAAATAGAGATATTCTATAATAGTGGCGGAGTGACTATGCAGCAAATGCTGCAGATTTTTAACAGTGTGGCGCGGGTGCAGTAAAAACACGAATGCAAGGGCACGAAATGAGCATCACGTGACTTTAGCGGTCCGAAAGGAAATGAACGCGAAACGTAGTGCGGTGGCACGTATTTTTCGTTAACCTTGCTTTTTGTTAACCTAATGTGCATCCGGCACGTAGTCATAGTCCAAGAGCCGACAGCACAAAAACCTATGTTATCCAGCACAAGAAAAAAACCTTTATTTTATGGGAGAGTAGAAGTAAGGGAATCTAATGATCCATGTCTGCCGGAAGTGAAGTGGTGCATAAGCCAAAAATTAATACCACCAGTGGTTGACTCGTAGGTTTAGCATTATGTTTGTTACAGCGCCTAGAAGATACAGTGTGGAAAACGGCTACAAAATAGTGCTAAAAAATTGAATCCCATAAATGTACAACGATGCTGAATAACAAGATGTCGATCGTAACGCCATCGTAGTGATTTAAAAACGATAGTCATTCTAAAAGAGACTCTTTAACCTATTTCACGTCATTCCTTAACTAAATTAGCTTATAACAGACCAAAATATCTTATATTTATAGTTTCCGATATTTAACATTCTATAATTTTTGAAAACACAGTGTTTATATTGAAAAGAGTTACGAGATGGCGCTCGTATCAGCATATTGCCGCTGAGCATTGTTGGAGATTTATGGGATACACGTTTTTAGTACTTTTCAAAGCATTATTGGAATAGCCGTTTTCCACACTGTATCTTCTAGGCGCTTTAATGTTTGTCCTACAAACAAAGATATGAAAACATCGAGGACTGGGAGCAGGAAAACACAATGATAAACCTACGAGTCAACCACTGGTGGTATTAATTTTGGCTTATGTACCACTTCACTTCCGGCAGACATGGATCATTAGATTCCCTTACTTCTATTCTTCCATTAAATAAAGCTTTTTTTCTTGTGCTTGATAACATAGGTTTTTGTGCTGCCGGCTCTTGGACTATCAAGTGAGTTAACATGGATTGCTGTTACACATAATAAAGGGGTGACATATTCTACGTTCACACAAGGACATTTAAGGACCTGATTCTAAAGGTTGCCGTCACGATTTCGATATCGTTAGTGTCGGAGCGCGACCAACGACATACAAGGCCAGTTCATGACTTTTAAAACTTCACACGGAGTGGATCCTCTTTGCATGGCGATTGGCACAAAACAATGGGCGCATCGCTTTGTACCAATCACCGTGTAAAGATGATACACCCCCATATGACGTTTTAACCGTCATGAACTGGTCTTGTATGTCATTAATTGCGGTTTTTTGGTTTTAATTGAACACATACATCGGACTTGTGTGCTTGACCCCAAGGCCCGCTTATAAGTCATCGTAGATATACACGGGCGAGATATCACAATTAAATTTACAACACAGAGAATTTTTATATGCGGGTGCTCCACAAAGAGTGTTCAACGGAGCTAGCAGGAGTCGAACCCGCAAGCCTCCTACGCTCTCAAGCGATTAGCAGCGTGGTGTCTTATCCACTCGGCCACGGAGGCCCCATTAATCGCGGTCGGAGCGACCACAAAGAAAAGTACTGTTGTTAGGGAAACAACGACTTCTTCTGTATTGCAAAATAAAATTGCAGCGTTCAGAATAGGTCTCTTAAAATCTTAACATACATTTTTGAAGTGGGCTAGCCGGATTTAAGCTTCATTTACCCATATATTAGTACAATATTTGAGAACGTCCACTCAAGTGAAGTCGAAATTTAAAAAAATTAAATACACTCAAATCTGGACGAGGTTTACGCACAGGTAATTACGCGTTGCTCGTTTTGAAAATTGTATAATCTAGATTGAAAACAAAAGTGGTAGCCGATATTGGGACCTTCTCCTCTCTCTCTCTCTCTATATATATATATATATAAATATATATATATATAACCATTACATAAACATTACCAACCACCAACAAAAACTGTGAAAATGTGAATAAAATGAGATTAACAAATTGAAAAAAATATTGTTCCACCCAACACACTTAACATGGATTCCAGAAACAGTAAAAAACAGCAGAAATTGAATAACAAAAATGGAATAATGGAAATTTGTAGAACTTAGACAGAATCGTCGGGTCCCAAATGCCTTGTGGTTTCATCTTCATATTAGACATAAAATAGCTAAAGAATATGAATTTGGGACAAACACGCACATAAAACTGAGAAATAAACCATTGAACACCAATTATTCAAAATTTGTTCAAAATAAAACAAGATTAAAAAGGATAGAGCAAAAATAAAAAACAAATTACCAAATTGAAATCCATACTATCTTAGCACGAGGCATAACATAATACAATCATTGGAGGTCACCAACACATGTTGCCAAAAAAGTTATTTATATGATCGTGGACCAAGGATAAACAATATACAACATAGCCATGTGTGATGAAAATATTTTGTAATATTATAATCCAATATATATGGGCCGTTAATTTGAAGGTATAATTAAATTTGAAGTTCTTTTTAGTTAACATGCGTTGTGTAATATTGCAATAAAACCCTCTGTTCTTTGAGATCAGTAATTCTAAAAAAATAGAAATAATGGAAACTTCTTACTTGTATATCTGTAAATAAATGATGAGGACACCTTTAAGCATAAATCAATATTTTTATTCATCTTGAAGAAGAGAAGTAAGAGGCCTTCACCCGTTGGTCACCGATTTTTAAAAATAAATACGTTGGCTGATAAAATAATCTGTTCGTCTTTAAGAACATCCTTAAAATGCAGTATGTAGCGCTAGGTGACTTTTCTATTGATAAAAATTTCAATTAAAGTCTTTCAAAACCATCAGAAAATAAATTTAACAGGAGCTACTAAAATCACAGACATCGTTTACGCAAAAGCTTTTCACCGGATTCCACATCCATCGACAGACACAGACCGGAGCCGAAGCCCGCGATCTTTTAAAACAAAAACTAAGTCATGACAGATCACCAACAAAACAGATTCTGATTTAAATTTAGCGGAATTTTTAATTTATAGTAAGAATACGGGGATTTCAAAAGTTACTGAAAGGAAAGATTTAAATCTATTAGAAAATTTAAAATATTAGTCTTAATAAACAAATCTGAAAGAAACATTTAAAAAGCTTTATTTTTATTTGTTGTACGCTCGGCGATTAGACACACCTCCGAAAGATCGACATTAGGGTGGAGCGAAAAAAAATATTTTTAAAAAATCAAAAACGGGTAGGTGCCAAAAGTTGCCTTTATACTAGTACATCAACTGCGTGAAATTTTACCTCTGAAAAAAAATGGCTTGAGTCTGCGCTTTTTGTCCAAAAGTCGAAATTTTGGGTAAAATTTGACATTTTTTCAAAAAAATAACGAAATTCCTATGGAGATGGTTATTATTAAAAAGTGTTATTTAAACCTTTATTATGAATGACTTAGCATATTTAAACGATAAAACGATATTTTTATTCTGTATAACTGGAGCAAAACTTATAACTTCCGTTAAAAAAGGACGTTGCCACTTTGCTTGTGTCATTCAATGAATTGTTGTTTAGAATACAGCTCTTACCTAGTTGTTTTCAAAACTACCTACAACATAGCTCGACAACGCTACCATGTGAACACAATGCTTTATTTATATATTTAATTGTGATTTTTTTTATCAAAGACTAGCATAAGTTTTCTATGCATCAACCTAGTTCACCTCTTCTTTGTATCCACAGACTTTGGATGCTGCTGCTGTGATCTCCTTCACGTATTTTTCTACTATATGTGTAAGAGAAAGCACATAATGTAAAGCAGTGGGGATGATATTCATGTAATCTATTCAGCCGTCTATTATCTTCACCAAGATTGCAACTGATAAACGCATATTGATTAGAGATTCTGTTAGTACAACAATTTTACAATGAATTTGATGTATATAAGTATTCGCTTCAAAGCTCATTATCGATATTTCAGGTTTGCGTATGCCATCATTTACTCTCATCTTTCAATTATTATGTGCTGACGCTGAGCAGCTAGCTGTTTAATGTGATGGCGATCGTCAGAAATCATTGAAATCAGAATTTCCTCTGCGTATGCAAAGCAACCATTGTTCCAAATAACTTTTTTTAGTATTTGTCTTATTCCGTTTTCTGTGTTGTTTAGTAGCAGAATAATTTCCCATGTGTTTTTAGATCCCTTCTATAGATGTGGGTCACATTTGATGGTAAACCATCCTGGGCCAAACGTGGATTACATAGTATTTTTGAGCGAACATAGAGACTCTGATGGGAAGTGAGTGCTCATTTAGAGACGGAAAATTCTGTTCATCGTTGCCATCCATTCTGCATGGGACATGTTTAGAATGAACCATTACAATGGATTATATGCCACCTCAGAGTCCAGTGAATTTCCTCTGCATCATTTATTACACAAGATCATTCGCAAAAATTAGACTCTAACCCACAGGGATTCGTCGGAGCAATAGAAAAATCTTTGTCTACCTAACATTTCCTTCTTATTTCAATTTTTGAAGCCATAGAGAGAAATTTTGAAACATTATTTCCTGAAATCGAGAAAACGGTACTCAGCACAGACTAGAAATACCTGCTAGACATTTGCAAAGTTATTTCATCAAGATATTGCCCAGAAGAACTAGCGAATAGGAAGTCCTATGCAAGATGGCTCACAAAGGCGAATAAAATTTTTCGCCTTTATATAAGCACTGATTGACCATCAGAGTCTGTAGGTTCATTCACAAAGCATGTAATCCAAGTTTATGCTGCAGGATGGTTTACACCAAATGTTATCCACATCTAAAAAATGGATCTAAAAACTTATGGGAAATTACTCGGCTACTAAACATCACAGAAAGAGGCATAAAACAAATGCTAAAAATATTTATTTAGGACAATGGTTGCTTTGTACATCGAGAGTAAATTCTTATTCAATGTTCTCTGACGATCGCCATCACATTAAACAGCAAGCTTCTCAACATAAAAAAAAAAAGAGAGAGAGTAAATTATGGCATACCCAATGCTGAAATACCTAAATATTGTAGAATATTGTAGTAACAGAACTCCCAATCACTATGCATTAACTGGATGCAATTTTGTTGAAGATACTAGACGGCTGGATAGATTCCATTAATTCCACTTCATTACTCTGCTTGCCTTATCATACACAAGCAGTAGAAATAGACGTGGAGGAGTGTCACAGCAGTATATTCCAACGTCTGTGGATACAAAGAAGAGATGGACTAGGTTGATACATTGAAAACTTATGACAGTCTTTGATAAAAAAATCACAATTCAATGTATAAATAAAACATTGTGTTCAGATGGTAGGGTGGTCGAGCTATACACTGTTGTGACGTGAAATGAAGCCACCTCCACGTGATACCTCCCGGGTAGATTTGAAGGCAACTAGGTAAGAGCTGCATTCTAAAAAACAATTAGTTGTATGACACAACAAATTGGAAACGCCTTGTTTTTTACCAAAAGTTGTCAGTTTTGCTCCAGTTATACAGAATAAAGATATCACTTCATCGTTTAAATATGTTAAGTCATTAATAATAAAGGTTTAAATAACACATTTAAATAATAACCATCTCCATAGGAATTTTTTTATTTTTTTTTTTGAAAAAATGTCAAATTTTATCCAAAATTTCGACTTTTGAACCAAAAACGCAGACTCAAGCCATTTTTTTTTCAGCGGTAAAATTTCACGTAGTTGATGTACTAGTATAAAGGCAACTTTTGGCACCTACCCGTTTTTGATTTTAAAAAATTAATTTTTTTCGCTCCACCCTAATCGACATCCATTCAATGCATATGCCGTAAGAGACTTGCTCCGATGACGTCATCACAATCGTACAGATCTCAAAGGAGAAGCACCCCATACCAGGCGCTGCGGAACATCAGAGAACTTGACGATGTGCGGTCGAAACGAAATCGCCCGCGCAAAAATAAATATAGATTTAAGTTTAAAGAACATCGATGTATAAGGCCAAAAGAAAGTAACATGATTTAAAGTAACATGATTTAAAACACTGTGAGATTTCATCTCAATATACCCCCATTTACGGAGTAAAATTTTGGCAGAGCAAGTGATGTAAAAGGTAAAATGAAATGAACCTTTTACAGAAACGGGATGACAAAATTTTGAATGCCAAAGACAGAGAAAAAAAAAATCAAAGTTAAAATATTAAAGTAAAGCCAAAAGTTAAACTGCTGCAAATAAAAATTAGTGGTGACCAAAAGGGAAGAGAGAAGAAAAAGAAAATACATCAAAAGTATACATAGTATATTCAAATATTATACATAAAAAAATGCCAAATCTTTCTATTTATGGCAATTGCAGTATGATGTCATAAACTTATCTTCACAAATACTTAAGTACAAATGCTAAAGAAAATGAGAATTAGCATATATAAAATCTTACGTATTACTTAAGTAAAAATGCTAAACAAAATCGGAATTAGCATATATAAAATGAGAATTAACATATATAAAATGAGCTCATTATCAAACATTTAATTAAATTGGTATACCATATAAGAAAAGTTGCATTTTACAAGCAACAAAGATCAAAATAACTTCAGTATTTAACCATCGCCTAGGACTTACAATTTATAAAATATAGCATTTATTTTAATTACTCTAAACTGGCCATACATAAAAATATCTTTAGTAACATTTTCATAATACGATATTCATCATTTTTTTTATTCAATTTAGTACTAAATATGTGACTTCAAACAACCAGCTGTATTCCACATGAACAAGTGGCCAAATCGTGCACTAAATGACCACCCACATGTAAAACACAGATAGCTAAGGTAGTTGCAACAATATATATAAGAGAGAGACATTTCTAAAAGGAATTAAGTGTTTTACTGTTGAATCATATATACTCTTACTACTTTTCATTAGATTGCAAAAGCAATATATCAACAAACACCAATACTTTTTGTATTATTTACTCATCAAAAATTTTCAAAGTATATACTATTCTTTAAAATATGAGACATCACTTAATACAATTTTTAAATATGTATAAAGATAAACTCATAAACTTATAGACAATTATTTATTATTAACTATTTATAACTTTATTTATTATTTATTATAGACTTTTATTTTCTGTTTATGTAATCTTGTATGGGAATTGATTTGATGCTTAAAAAAATTTTTAATTTCTTCATTAATAATAAATCTTTAGAATCCATTCAATTAATTACTTGTGTAAAAAATATGAGGCATATGACAACATAAAAATTTAGAGACTTTGGGTATATTCACAAATGAAAAAAAAGGCACAATACAATTTTTGAAATATGGGGAAAAACGGAAAATAAATTGATCTTGAGAATTCCTGAATCAAAATACAACTCTTGTAACTGCAGGTATATGTAAGAACACACATACAAAATCAATATTGAAAGTAACTGATTTTATAATATTTCATAAATTTTCTTGATTTAGCAAAAACTTTTTTTTGCAAAAATAGCAACACTGATTTTTAGGAGCAGATAAGTCAACCAAATCCACTTAGTAAGGATAATTTACGTCTCACAAGAGAAAAGGGCAACCAACAAAACTTCCATAATCAGCTATTACTTGAGAAAACATTTGAGATAACTCGTAAATCTTATTTTAGCATTAAAGACAAACAAAGAAGATATTGAATTGAATCACACATTGTAAGGATAAAATGACTCAAACATGACATGAATCTTCTTCAATAGTTACTTCAGCGTTTAAAATAAAGCATAAATTTTAAAGTTATTGTTATAAAACAATGAGATGAGCAGGTAAGTATAGTATTAATATATTTATCTTCTACCGTAAACAAGGAAAATACTAGAGAAGAGGTCAGCACAAATGGATACAACTCATCAGTGGATGACCAACTTCATCAGGTAAGAAACTATTGAAAATGGAGCAAAGTTTTTTTTGCAGATGAGTATTTTTTTTTTAAACAAGTTGGAATAGAAACTCTTAGAGCAGCATATGTAGAGAGACACTCTTTAAATATGCGAAACAGCAGTGACACACAGTTAAAATTATTGCAGAGAACACTGACAATATGAGAACTTATTTTTTTTTTTTAAGCTGTATAAAACAATAAGACTTTTTTAAATAGATGATGTAAAATAATTTCAATAATATAACTGTAACAGGAATGAAGTAGCCCCATGCCTACTTCTTCGCAAGAGAAAAAAAATAATGCTGCTTTCATTCTTTTACTGAGAGCAACATGAGAAACTGTTTGTTGAAAACTGTCATAGTCTGCACATACGATGAAGTGGAAAGGTTTTGATATCAAAATTACAACTTTCCATAAGAATATTTTTAAAAAATGAAGCAACATGAATTTTTCAAATATTAAATTTTGTCAGCTGAGAATTCTTTTAGAAACAACATGAGAACAGTTGTAAAATAAATGTGAAAATATTCTTAAATGCATACATTCTTAATTTATAAATTGCAGATTATCTTTGCACTAAGCCAAACTCTATGATTATAATAGAACATCACAGTCCAGATGGCATAAGAATAAATCTATGAACAACCTCTTGTATTCAAATTATTGTTAAACAAAATATCTTGATTTGAAATTTGTAGAATAGAAGCATAGAAATATCTAAGAATGTTATATAGGATATTTACAACTAATAACTTCTGTGAATAATTTCAGCTTCAGAAGGAAATAAATTGAATAAGTATGACATAAGAATAAAATTTCTCAGTACCAATAATCATAATTTCAAAAATAATGCTTCTTATAAATATATTATAGAATTTGTAAATTTGTTACAATTTAATAGTGCCATAAAAATTTTTAATTTAAAAACCCAAAGTCATAGCCTCTTAAAATATGAAATATGTTCTGAGAACAATTTTATTATTTCAAACTCATTAGAATTTTTCTAAGAACAATATATAATTCATTTCAAAAAAAATATATGTATACCAAATAATCATTCTTTAAAAAATTATGTTTCTAATAATTCATTACAAATAGAAGAACATGTAGATGCAATTCTTTCAAATAAAATTATTTAAATAGAATAATACTTATGCATCATCAAAAATATGACTATTCTTCAATAGGAAATTGATCTTAATTTAAATAATTGTTTTAAAAAATTTTGACAAACTTAGCAAAATATATTATATTCTTCAAAATGGAGTGGAACAAACTCATTCTAGAATTATAAAATTTAATTCTTCAAAGTAGAAAAAATCTATGCAAGAAATTTTTGAGAACAGAAACTTCCAATACTGAAAAAATATTATCATTTGTAGTTATGCAAAAATTCTTGCATAAAATATTCCATATTTCTTAAAATTCATTAAAAGAACAAATCTTGAATTCTATTGAACACATCAAAAAAAATTTTTTCAAAAGTTATTCTGAGAACAAATGTTCTAAAATATTGCGAATTTTCTTTAAATCAATTTAAATTTTTCTTCAGGACCACTGTTTTTGCGGCACCAAAAATTTGATGCAAATATTTTGTAATATTATAATCCAATATATATGGGCCGTTAATTTGAAAGTATAATTAAATTTGAAGTTCTTTTTAGTTAACATGCGTTGTGTAATATTGCAATAAAACCCTCTGTTCTTTGAGGTCAGCAATTGTAAAAAAAATAGAAATAATGGAAACTTCTTACTTGTATATCTGTAAATAAATGATGAGGACACCTTTAAGCATAAATCAATCTTTTTATTCATCTTGAAGAAGAGAAGTAAGAGGCCTTCAACCGTTGGTCACCGATTTTTAAAAATAAATACGTTGGCTGATAAAATAATCTGTTCCTCTTTAAGAACATCCTTAAAATGCAGTATGTAGCGCTAGGTGACTTTTCTATTGATAAAAATTTCAATTAAAGTCTTTCAAAACCATCAGAAAATAAATTTAACAGGAGCTACTGAAATCACAGACATCGTTTACGCAAAAGCTTTTCACCGGATTCCACATCCATCGGCAGACACAGACCGGAGCCGAAGCCCGCGATCTTTTAAAACAAAAACTAAGTCATGACAGATCATCAACAAAACAGATTCTGATTTAAATTTAACGGAATTTTTAATTTATAGTAAGAATACGGGACTTCAAAAGTTACTGAAAGAAAAGATTTAAATCTATTAGAGAATTTAAAATATTAGCTAATGTCTTAATAAACAAATCCGAAAGAAAACATTTAAAAAGCTTTATTTTTATTTGTTGTACGCTCGGCGATTAGACACACCTCCGAAAGATCGACATCCATTCAATGCATATGCCGTGAGAGACTTGCTCCGATGACGTCATCACAATCGTACAGATCTCAAAGGAGAAGCACCCCATACCAGGCGCTGCGGAACATCAGAGAACTTGACGATGTGCGGTCGAAACGAAATCGCCCGCGCAAAAATAAATATAGATTTAAGTTTAAAGAACATCGATGTATAAGGCCAAAAGAAATAAAGTAACATGATTTAAAACACTGTGAGATTTCATCTCACAATACCCCCATTTACCGAAATAAATTTTGGCAGAGCAAGTGATGTAAAAGGTAAAATGAAATGAACCTTTTACAGAAACGGGATGACAACATTTTGAATGCAAAAGACAGAGAAAAAAAATCAAAGTTAAAATATTAAATAAAGGCAAAAGTTAAACTGCTGCAAATAAAAATTAGTGGTGACCAAAAGGGAAGAGAGAAGAAAAAGAAAATACATCAAAAGTATACATAGTATATTCAAATATTATACATAAAAAAATGCCAAATCTTTTTATTTATGGCAATTGCAGTATGATGTCATAAACTTATCTTCACAAATACTTAAGTACAAATGCTAAAGAAAATGAGAATTAGCATATATAAAATCTTACGTATTACTTAAGTAAAAATGCTAAACAAAATCGGAATTAGCATATATAAAATGAGAATTAGCATATATAAAATGAGCTCATTATCAAACATTTAATTAAATTGGTATACCATATAAGAAAAGTTGCATTTTACAAGCAACAAAGATCAAAATAACTTTAGTATTTGACCATCGCCTAGGACTTACAATTTATAAAATATAGCATTTATTTTAATTACTCTAAACTGGCCATACATAAAAATATCTTTAGTAACATTTTCATAATACGATATTCATCATTTTTTTTATTCAATTTAGTACTAAATATGTGACTTCAAACAACCAGTTGTATTCCACATGAACAAGTGGCCAAATCGTGCACTAAATGACCACCCACATGTAAAACACAGATAGCTAAGGTAGTTGCAACAATATATATAAGAGAGAGACATTTCTAAAAGGAATTAAGTGTTTTACTGTTGAATCATATATACTCTTACTACTTTTCATTAGATTGCAAAAGCAATATATCAACAAACACCAATACTTTTTGTATTATTTACTCATCAAAAATTTTCAAAGTATATACTATTCTTTAAAATATGAGACATCACTTAATACAATTTTTAAATATGTATAAAGATAAACTCATAAACTTATAGACAAACAGACAAACCATGGTTTTAAGAATAAGTAGGTATTTGGTGGAGTGGGTGGGGATCCCCAGAAAAATAAATGCTTTCATATATAATGAAAGATTTTAAAAAAAATTGACACTATCATGGGAAATTTAAATTTTTAAGTGTACCATAATATAAATATTATAAATCATTTACATAAAATATTTCATGCAGAAAAATCAAGAGAATTATGTAAAAAATATACTATTATCCACAATCATAGAACAATATACACTGTGACTACTCATCTTACTCAAGGTTTCAGGTGACTTGGATCTCCGTAAACAAGGCTCCTGACACCTTGTGCAAAAAGAAAAATAACTATGTACACTAAATAGCACAATATACCATCCAATAACTGCAAAAACAACAGCAATGTCCTTCTTTACAGATCATTGATACCTTAGCGTTATAAACACAATTTAAAGTTTGCATGAAAAAATAAATAAATGTTATCAGAATGTTAAAAAACACGCTGAAAGTTTTGGTACACAAAAAGACATCAGGTATGTGTATTGTTGCAAAGGTGTAAACATTGTGTTTAAGATGTAGAAACCGACACACATCTCTAGATGATACACACAAAAAGGCAACATCAACTTAACAGTTGGATAGACATTATACAGGAACATTGGACGAGAACTTTTTTTTGGCGACAACACAACATCTGTGTGCTTTACTTCTTTTGAAGCTAATCATTAACTTTCAGCAATCAATATTTTGGACACACTAAAAGGATGAATTATAGAGCACTGAAGTAGACAAAATGATGTATTTGGTGAAAATTGATGATGTATTCACACATACATCTTGGGGGGAAAATAAGACATAAGTAGGTGGGTGATGATATCAATAAGCACTTTTTCTTTAAATTTCTTAGTAATTTTGAAGATTCACTAAGGAACACTTCTATATCAAAAGGCGCTGTTAAATAGTTACTAAGAACTGTGCTTTTATTTTCTGTTTATGTAATCTTGTATGGGAATTGATTTGATGCTTAAAAATTTTTTTAATTTCTTCATTAATAATAAATCTTTAGAATCCATTCAATTAATTACTTGTGTAAAAAATATGAGGCATATGACAACATAAAAATTTAGAGACTTTGGGTATATTCACAAATGAAAACAAAGGCACAATACAATTTTTGAAATATGGGGAATTTAGACGGAAAATATATTGATCTTGAGAATTCCTGAATCAAAATACAACTTTTGTAACTGCAGGTATATGTAAGAACACACATACAAAATCAATATTGAAAGTAACTGATTTTATAATATTTCATAAATTTTCTTGATTTAGCAAAAAATTTTTTTGCAAAAATAGCAACACTGATTTTTAGGAGCAGATAAGTCAACCAAATCCACTTAGTAAGGATAATTTATGTCTCACAAGAGAAAAGGGCAACCAACAAAACTTCCATAATCAGCTATTACTTGAGAAAACATTTGAGATAACTCGTAAATCTTATTTTAGCATTAAAGACAAACAAAGAAGATAATGAATTGAATCACACATTGTAAGGATAAAATTACTCAAACATGACATGACTCTTCTTCAATAGTTACTTCAGCGTTTAAAATGAAGCATAAATTTTAAAGTTATTGTTATAAAACAATGAGATGAGCAGGTAAGTATAGTATTAATATATTTATCTTCTACCGTAAACAAGGAAAATACTAGAGAAGAGGTCAGCACAAATGGATACAACTCATCAGTGGATGACCAACTTCATTAGGTAAGAAACTATTGAAAATGGAGCAAAGTTTTTTTTGCAGATGAGTATTTTTTTTTAACAGGTTGGAATAGAAACTCTTAGAGCAGCATATGTAGAGAGACAGTCTTTAAATATGCGAAACAGCAGTGACACACAGTTAAAATTATTCCAGAGAACACTGACAATATGAGAACTTATTTTTTTTTAGCTGTATAAAACCATAAGACTTTTTTAAATAGATGATGTAAAATAATTTCAAGAATATAACTGTAACAGGAATGAAGTAGCCCCATGCCTACTTCTTCTCAAGAGAAAAAAAATAATGCTGCTTTCATTCTTTTACTGAGAGCAACATGAGAAACTGTTGGTTGAAAACTGTCATAGTCTGCACATACGATGAAGTGGGAAGGTTTTGATATCAAAATTACAACTTTCCATAAGAATATTTTTAAAAAATGAAGCAACATGAATTTTTCAAATATTAAATTTTGTCAGCTGAGAATTCTTTTAGAAACAACATGAGAACAGTTGTAAAATAAATGTGAAAATATTCTTAAATGCATACATTCTTAATTTGTAAATTGCAGATTATCTTTGCACTAAGCCAAACTCTATGATTATAATAGAACATCACAGTCCAGATGGCATAAGAATAAATCTATGAACAACCTCTTGTATTCAAATTATTGTTAAACAAAATATCTTGATTTGAAATTTGTAGAATAGAAGCATAGAAATATCTAAGAATGTTATATAGGATATTTACAACTAATAACTTCTGTGAATAATTTCAGCTTCAGAAGGAAATAAATTGAATAAGTATGACATAAGAATAAAATTTCTCAGTACCAATAATCATAATTTCAAAAATAATGCTTCTTATAAATATATTATAGAATTTGTAAATTTGTTACAATTTAATAGTGCCATAAAAATTTTTAATTTAAAAACCCAAAGTCATAGCCTCTTAAAATATGAAATATGTTCTGAGAACAATTTTATTATTTCAAACTCATTAGAATTTTTCTAAGAACAATATATAATTCATTTAAAAAAAAATATATGTATACCAAATAATCATTCTTTAAAAAATTAGGTTTCTAATAATTCATTACAAATAGAAGAACATGTAGATGCAATTCTTTCAAATAAAATTATTTAAATAGAATAATACTTATGCATCATCAAAAATATGACTATTCTTCAATAGGAAATTGATCTTAATTTAAATAATTGTTTTAAAAAATTTTGACAAACTTAGCAAAATATATTATATTCTTCAAAATGGAGTGGAACAAACTCATTCTAGAATTATAAAATTTAATTCTTCAAAGTAGAAAAAATCTATGCAAGAAATTTTTGAGAACAGAAACTTCCAATACTGAAAAAATATTATCATTTGTAGTTATGCAAAAATTCTTGCATAAAATATTCCATATTTCTTAAAATTCATTAAAAGAACAAATCTTGAATTCTATTGAACACATCAAAAAAAATTTTTTCAAAAGTTATTCTGAGAACAAATGTTCTAAAATATTACGAATTTTCTTTAAATCAATTTAAATTTTTCTTCAGGACCACTGTTTTTGCGGCACCAAAAATGTGATGCAAATATTTTGTAATATTATAATCCAATATATATGGGCCGTTAATTTGAAAGTATAATTAAATTTGAAGTTCTTTTTAGTTAACATGCGTTGTGTAATATTGCAATAAAACCCTCTGTTCTTTGAGGTCAGCAATTGTAAAAAAAATAGAAATAATGGAAACTTCTTACTTGTATATCTGTAAATAAATGATGAGGACACCTTTAAGCATAAATCAATCTTTTTATTCATCTTGAAGAAGAGAAGTAAGAGGCCTTCAACCGTTGGTCACCGATTTTTAAAAATAAATACGTTGGCTGATAAAATAATCTGTTCCTCTTTAAGAACATCCTTAAAATGCAGTATGTAGCGCTAGGTGACTTTTCTATTGATAAAAATTTCAATTAAAGTCTTTCAAAACCATCAGAAAATAAATTTAACAGGAGCTACTGAAATCACAGACATCGTTTACGCAAAAGCTTTTCACCGGATTCCACATCCATCGGCAGACACAGACCGGAGCCGAAGCCCGCGATCTTTTAAAACAAAAACTAAGTCATGACAGATCATCAACAAAACAGATTCTGATTTAAATTTAACGGAATTTTTAATTTATAGTAAGAATACGGGACTTCAAAAGTTACTGAAAGAAAAGATTTAAATCTATTAGAGAATTTAAAATATTAGCTAATGTCTTAATAAACAAATCCGAAAGAAAACATTTAAAAAGCTTTATTTTTATTTGTTGTACGCTCGGCGATTAGACACACCTCCGAAAGATCGACATCCATTCAATGCATATGCCGTGAGAGACTTGCTCCGATGACGTCATCACAATCGTACAGATCTCAAAGGAGAAGCACCCCATACCAGGCGCTGCGGAACATCAGAGAACTTGACGATGTGCGGTCGAAACGAAATCGCCCGCGCAAAAATAAATATAGATTTAAGTTTAAAGAACATCGATGTATAAGGCCAAAAGAAATAAAGTAACATGATTTAAAACACTGTGAGATTTCATCTCACAATACCCCCATTTACCGAAAAAATTTTTGGCAGAGCAAGTGATGTAAAAGGTAAAATGAAATGAACCTTTTACAGAAACGGGATGACAACATTTTGAATGCAAAAGACAGAGAAAAAAAATCAAAGTTAAAATATTAAATAAAGGCAAAAGTTAAACTGCTGCAAATAAAAATTAGTGGTGACCAAAAGGGAAGAGAGAAGAAAAAGAAAATACATCAAAAGTATACATAGTATATTCAAATATTATACATAAAAAAATGCCAAATCTTTTTATTTATGGCAATTGCAGTATGATGTCATAAACTTATCTTCACAAATACTTAAGTACAAATGCTAAAGAAAATGAGAATTAGCATATATAAAATCTTACGTATTACTTAAGTAAAAATGCTAAACAAAATCGGAATTAGCATATATAAAATGAGAATTAGCATATATAAAATGAGCTCATTATCAAACATTTAATTAAATTGGTATACCATATAAGAAAAGTTGCATTTTACAAGCAACAAAGATCAAAATAACTTTAGTATTTGACCATCGCCTAGGACTTACAATTTATAAAATATAGCATTTATTTTAATTACTCTAAACTGGCCATACATAAAAATATCTTTAGTAACATTTTCATAATACGATATTCATCATTTTTTTTATTCAATTTAGTACTAAATATGTGACTTCAAACAACCAGTTGTATTCCACATGAACAAGTGGCCAAATCGTGCACTAAATGACCACCCACATGTAAAACACAGATAGCTAAGGTAGTTGCAACAATATATATAAGAGAGAGACATTTCTAAAAGGAATTAAGTGTTTTACTGTTGAATCATATATACTCTTACTACTTTTCATTAGATTGCAAAAGCAATATATCAACAAACACCAATACTTTTTGTATTATTTACTCATCAAAAATTTTCAAAGTATATACTATTCTTTAAAATATGAGACATCACTTAATACAATTTTTAAATATGTATAAAGATAAACTCATAAACTTATAGACAAACAGACAAACCATGGTTTTAAGAATAAGTAGGTATTTGGTGGAGTGGGTGGGGATCCCCAGAAAAATAAATGCTTTCATATATAATGAAAGATTTAAAAAAAAATTGACACTATCATGGGAAATTTAAATTTTTAAGTGTACCATAATATAAATATTATAAATCATTTACATAAAATATTTCATGCAGAAAAATCAAGAGAATTATGTAAAAAATATACTATTATCCACAATCATAGAACAATATACACTGTGACTACTCATCTTACTCAAGGTTTCAGGTGACTTGGATCTCCGTAAACAAGGCTCCTGACACCTTGTGCAAAAAGAAAAATAACTATGTACACTAAATAGCACAATATACCATCCAATAACTGCAAAAACAACAGCAATGTCCTTCTTTACAGATCATTGATACCTTAGCGTTATAAACACAATTTAAAGTTTGCATGAAAAAATAAATAAATGTTATCAGAATGTTAAAAAACACGCTGAAAGTTTTGGTACACAAAAAGACATCAGGTATGTGTATTGTTGCAAAGGTGTAAACATTGTGTTTAAGATGTAGAAACCGACACACATCTCTAGATGATACACACAAAAAGGCAACATCAACTTAACAGTTGGATAGACATTATACAGGAACATTGGACGAGAACTTTTTTTGGCGACAACACAACATCTGTGTGCTTTACTTCTTTTGAAGCTAATCATTAACTTTCAGCAATCAATATTTTGGACACACTAAAAGGATGAATTATAGAGCACTGAAGTAGACAAAATGATGTATTTGGTGAAAATTGATGATGTATTCACACATACATCTTGGGGGGGAAATAAGACATAAGTAGGTGGGTGATGATATCAATAAGCACTTTTTCTTTAAATTTCTTAGTAATTTTGAAGATTCACTAAGGAACACTTCTATATCAAAAGGCGCTGTTAAATAGTTACTAAGAACTGTGCTTTTATTTTCTGTTTATGTAATCTTGTATGGGAATTGATTTGATGCTTAAAAATTTTTTTAATTTCTTCATTAATAATAAATCTTTAGAATCCATTCAATTAATTACTTGTGTAAAAAATATGAGGCATATGACAACATAAAAATTTAGAGACTTTGGGTATATTCACAAATGAAAACAAAGGCACAATACAATTTTTGAAATATGGGGAATTTAGACGGAAAATATATTGATCTTGAGAATTCCTGAATCAAAATACAACTTTTGTAACTGCAGGTATATGTAAGAACACACATACAAAATCAATATTGAAAGTAACTGATTTTATAATATTTCATAAATTTTCTTGATTTAGCAAAAAATTTTTTTGCAAAAATAGCAACACTGATTTTTAGTAGCAGATAAGTCAACCAAATCCACTTAGTAAGGATAATTTATGTCTCACAAGAGAAAAGGGCAACCAACAAAACTTCCATAATCAGCTATTACTTGAGAAAACATTTGAGATAACTCGTAAATCTTATTTTAGCATTAAAGACAAACAAAGAAGATAATGAATTGAATCACACATTGTAAGGATAAAATGACTCAAACATGACATGACTCTTCTTCAATAGTTACTTCAGCGTTTAAAATGAAGCATAAATTTTAAAGTTATTGTTATAAAACAATGAGATGAGCAGGTAATTATAGTATTAATATATTTATCTTCTACCGTAAACAAGGAAAATACTAGAGAAGAGGTCAGCACAAATGGATACAACTCATCAGTGGATGACCAACTTCATTAGGTAAGAAACTATTGAAAATGGAGCAAAGTTTTTTTTGCAGATGAGTATTTTTTTTTAACAGGTTGGAATAGAAACTCTTAGAGCAGCATATGTAGAGAGACAGTCTTTAAATATGCGAAACAGCAGTGACACACAGTTAAAATTATTCCAGAGAACACTGACAATATGAGAACTTATTTTTTTTAGCTGTATAAAACCATAAGACTATTTTAAATAGATGATGTAAAATAATTTCAAGAATATAACTGTAACAGGAATGAAGTAGCCCCATGCCTACTTCTTCTCAAGAGAAAAAAAATAATGCTGCTTTCATTCTTTTACTGAGAGCAACATGAGAAACTGTTGGTTGAAAACTGTCATAGTCTGCACATACGATGAAGTGGGAAGGTTTTGATATCAAAATTACAACTTTCCATAAGAATATTTTTAAAAAATGAAGCAACATGAATTTTTCAAATATTAAATTTTGTCAGCTGAGAATTCTTTTAGAAACAACATGAGAACAGTTGCAAAATAAATGTGAAAATATTCTTAAATGCATACATTCTTAATTTGTAAATTGCAGATTATCTTTGCACTAAGCCAAACTCTATGATTATAATAGAACATCACAGTCCAGATGGCATAAGAATAAATCTATGAACAACCTCTTGTATTCAAATTATTGTTAAACAAAATATCCTGATTTGAAATTTGTAGAATAGAAGCATAGAAATATCTAAGAATGTTATATAGAATATTTACAACTAATAACTTCTGTGAATAATTTCAGCTTCAGAAGGAAATAAATTGAATAAGTATGACATAAGAATAAAATTTCTCAGTACCAATAATCATAATTTCAAAAATAATGCTTCTTATAAATATATTATAGAATTTGTAAATTTGTTACAATTTAATAGTGCCATAAAAATTTTTAATTTAAAAACCCAAAGTCATAGCCTCTTAAAATATGAAATATGTTCTGAGAACAATTTTATTATTTCAAACTCATTAGAATTTTTCTAAGAACAATATATAATTCATTTAAAAAATATATATGTATACCAAATAATCATTCTTTAAAAAATTAGGTTTCTAATAATTCATTACAAATAGAAGAACATGTAGATGCAATTCTTTCAAATAAAATTATTTAAATAGAATAATACTTATGCATCATCAAAAATATGACTATTTTTCAATAGGAAATTGATCTTAATTTAAATAATTGTTTTAAAAAATTTTGACAAACTTAGCAAAATATATTATATTCTTCAAAATGGAGTGGAACAAACTCATTCTAGAATTATAAAATTTAATTCTTCAAAGTAGCAAAAATCTATGCAAGAAATTTTTGAGAACAGAAACTTCCAATACTGAAAAAATATTATCATTTGTAGTTATGCAAAAATTCTTGCATAAAATATTCCATATTTCTTAAAATTCATTAAAAGAACAAATCTTGAATTCTATTGAACACATCAAAAAAAATTTTTTCAAAAGTTATTCTGAGAACAAATGTTCTAAAATATTACGAATTTTCTTTAAATCAATTTAAATTTTTCTTCAGGACCACTGTTTTTGCGGCACCAAAAATGTGATGCAAATATTTTGTAATATTATAATCCAATATATATGGGCCGTTAATTTGAAAGTATAATTAAATTTGAAGTTCTTTTTAGTTAACATGCGTTGTGTAATATTGCAATAAAACCCTCTGTTCTTTGAGGTCAGCAATTGTAAAAAAAATAGAAATAATGGAAACTTCTTATTTGTATATCTGTAAATAAATGATGAGGACACCTTTAAGCATAAATCAATCTTTTTATTCATCTTGAAGAAGAGAAGTAAGAGGCCTTCAACCGTTGGTCACCGATTTTTAAAAATAAATACGTTGGCTGATAAAATAATCTGTTCCTCTTTAAGAACATCCTTAAAATGCAGTATGTAGCGCTAGGTGACTTTTCTATTGATAAAAATTTCAATTAAAGTCTTTCAAAACCATCAGAAAATAAATTTAACAGGAGCTACTGAAATCACAGACATCGTTTACGCAAAAGCTTTTCACCGGATTCCACATCCATCGGCAGACACAGACCGGAGCCGAAGCCCGCGATCTTTTAAAACAAAAACTAAGTCATGACAGATCATCAACAAAACAGATTCTGATTTAAATTTAACGGAATTTTTAATTTATAGTAAGAATACGGGACTTCAAAAGTTACTGAAAGAAAAGATTTAAATCTATTAGAGAATTTAAAATATTAGCTAATGTCTTAATAAACAAATCCGAAAGAAAACATTTAAAAAGCTTTATTTTTATTTGTTGTACGCTCGGCGATTAGACACACCTCCGAAAGATCGACATCCATTCAATGCATATGCCGTGAGAGACTTGCTCCGATGACGTCATCACAATCGTACAGATCTCAAAGGAGAAGCACCCCATACCAGGCGCTGCGGAACATCAGAGAACTTGACGATGTGCGGTCGAAACGAAATCGCCCGCGCAAAAATAAATATAGATTTAAGTTTAAAGAACATCGATGTATAAGGCCAAAAGAAATAAAGTAACATGATTTAAAACACTGTGAGATTTCATCTCACAATACCCCCATTTACCGAAAAAAATTTTGGCAGAGCAAGTGATGTAAAAGGTAAAATGAAATGAACCTTTTACAGAAACGGGATGACAACATTTTGAATGCAAAAGACAGAGAAAAAAAATCAAAGTTAAAATATTAAATAAAGGCAAAAGTTAAACTGCTGCAAATAAAAATTAGTGGTGACCAAAAGGGAAGAGAGAAGAAAAAGAAAATACATCAAAAGTATACATAGTATATTCAAATATTATACATAAAAAAATGCCAAATCTTTTTATTTATGGCAATTGCAGTATGATGTCATAAACTTATCTTCACAAATACTTAAGTACAAATGCTAAAGAAAATGAGAATTAGCATATATAAAATCTTACGTATTACTTAAGTAAAAATGCTAAACAAAATCGGAATTAGCATATATAAAATGAGAATTAGCATATATAAAATGAGCTCATTATCAAACATTTAATTAAATTGGTATACCATATAAGAAAAGTTGCATTTTACAAGCAACAAAGGTCAAAATAACTTTAGTATTTGACCATCGCCTAGGACTTACAATTTATAAAATATAGCATTTATTTTAATTACTCTAAACTGGCCATACATAAAAATATCTTTAGTAACATTTTCATAATACGATATTCATCATTTTTTTTATTCAATTTAGTACTAAATATGTGACTTCAAACAACCAGTTGTATTCCACATGAACAAGTGGCCAAATCGTGCACTAAATGACCACCCACATGTAAAACACAGATAGCTAAGGTAGTTGCAACAATATATATAAGAGAGAGACATTTCTAAAAGGAATTAAGTGTTTTACTGTTGAATCATATATACTCTTACTACTTTTCATTAGATTGCAAAAGCAATATATCAACAAACACCAATACTTTTTGTATTATTTACTCATCAAAAATTTTCAAAGTATATACTATTCTTTAAAATATGAGACATCACTTAATACAATTTTTAAATATGTATAAAGATAAACTCATAAACTTATAGACAAACAGACAAACCATGGTTTTAAGAATAAGTAGGTATTTGGTGGAGTGGGTGGGGATCCCCAGAAAAATAAATGCTTTCATATATAATGAAAGATTTAAAAAAAAATTGACACTATCATGGGAAATTTAAATTTTTAAGTGTACCATAATATAAATATTATAAATCATTTACATAAAATATTTCATGCAGAAAAATCAAGAGAATTATGTAAAAAATATACTATTATCCACAATCATAGAACAATATACACTGTGACTACTCATCTTACTCAAGGTTTCAGGTGACTTGGATCTCCGTAAACAAGGCTCCTGACACCTTGTGCAAAAAGAAAAATAACCATGTACACTAAATAGCACAATATACCATCCAATAACTGCAAAAACAACAGCAATGTCCTTCTTTACAGATCATTGATACCTTAGCGTTATAAACACAATTTAAAGTTTGCATGAAAAAATAAATAAATGTTATCAGAATGTTAAAAAACACGCTGAAAGTTTTGGTACACAAAAAGACATCAGGTATGTGTATTGTTGCAAAGGTGTAAACATTGTGTTTAAGATGTAGAAACCGACACACATCTCTAGATGATACACACAAAAAGGCAACATCAACTTAACAGTTGGATAGACATTATACAGGAACATTGGACGAGAACTTTTTTTTGGCGACAACACAACATCTGTGTGCTTTACTTCTGTTGAAGCTAATCATTAACTTTCAGCAATCAATATTTTGGACACACTAAAAGGATGAATTATAGAGCACTGAAGTAGACAAAATGATGTATTTGGTGAAAATTGATGATGTATTCACACATACATCTTGGGGGGAAAATAAGACATAAGTAGGTGGGTGATGATATCAATAAGCACTTTTTCTTTAAATTTCTTAGTAATTTTGAAGATTCACTAAGGAACACTTCTATATCAAAAGGCGCTGTTAAATAGTTACTAAGAACTGTGCTTTTATTTTCTGTTTATGTAATCTTGTATGGGAATTGATTTGATGCTTAAAAATTTTTTTAATTTCTTCATTAATAATAAATCTTTAGAATCCATTCAATTAATTACTTGTGTAAAAAATATGAGGCATATGACAACATAAAAATTTAGAGACTTTGGGTATATTCACAAATGAAAACAAAGGCACAATACAATTTTTGAAATATGGGGAATTTAGACGGAAAATATATTGATCTTGAGAATTCCTGAATCAAAATACAACTTTTGTAACTGCAGGTATATGTAAGAACACACATACAAAATCACTATTGAAAGTAACTGATTTTATAATATTTCATAAATTTTCTTGATTTAGCAAAAAATTTTTTTGCAAAAATAGCAACACTGATTTTTAGGAGCAGATAAGTCAACCAAATCCACTTAGTAAGGATAATTTATGTCTCACAAGAGAAAAGGGCAACCAACAAAACTTCCATAATCAGCTATTACTTGAGAAAACATTTGAGATAACTCGTAAATCTTATTTTAGCATTAAAGACAAACAAAAAAGATAATGAATTGAATCACACATTGTAAGGATAAAATGACTCAAACATGGCATGACTCTTCTTCAATAGTTACTTCAGCGTTTAAAATGAAGCATAAATTTTAAAGTTATTGTTATAAAACAATGAGATGAGCAGGTAAGTATAGTATTAATATATTTATCTTCTACCGTAAACAAGGAAAATACTAGAGAAGAGGTCAGCACAAATGGATACAACTCATCAGTGGATGACCAACTTCATTAGGTAAGAAACTATTGAAAATGGAGCAAAGTTTTTTTTGCAGATGAGTATTTTTTTTTAACAGGTTGGAATAGAAACTCTTAGAGCAGCATATGTAGAGAGACAGTCTTTAAATATGCGAAACAGCAGTGACACACAGTTAAAATTATTCCAGAGAACACTGACAATATGAGAACTTATTTTTTTTTTAGCTGTATAAAACCATAAGACTATTTTAAATAGATGATGTAAAATAATTTCAAGAATATAACTGTAGCAGGAATGAAGTAGCCCCATGCCTACTTCTTCTCAAGAGAAAAAAAATAATGCTGCTTTCATTCTTTTACTGAGAGCAACATGAGAAACTGTTGGTTGAAAACTGTCATAGTCTGCACATACGATGAAGTGGGAAGGTTTTGATATCAAAATTACAACTTTCCATAAGAATATTTTTAAAAAATGAAGCAACATGAATTTTTCAAATATTAAATTTTGTCAGCTGAGAATTCTTTTAGAAACAACATGAGAACAGTTGTAAAATAAATGTGAAAATATTCTTAAATGCATACATTCTTAATTTGTAAATTGCAGATTATCTTTGCACTAAGCCAAACTCTATGATTATAATAGAACATCACAGTCCAGATGGCATAAGAATAAATCTATGAACAACCTCTTGTATTCAAATTATTGTTAAACAAAATATCTTGATTTGAAATTTGTAGAATAGAAGCATAGAAATGTCTAAGAATGTTATATAGGATATTTACAACTAATAACTTCTGTGAATAATTTCAGCTTCAGAAGGAAATAAATTGAATAAGTATGACATAAGAATAAAATTTCTCAGTACCAATAATCATAATTTCAAAAATAATGCTTCTTATAAATATATTATAGAATTTGTAAATTTGTTACAATTTAATAGTGCCATAAAAATTTTTAATTTAAAAACCCAAAGTCATAGCCTCTTAAAATATGAAATATGTTCTGAGAACAATTTTATTATTTCAAACTCATTAGAATTTTTCTAAGAACAATATATAATTCATTTCAAAAAAATATATATATACCAAATAATCATTCTTTAAAAAATTATGTTTCTAATAATTCATTACAAATAGAAGAATATGTTGATGCAATTCTTTCAAATAAAATTATTTAAATAGAATAATACTTATGCATCATCAAAAATATGACTGTTCTTCAATAGGAAATTGATCTTAATTTAAATAATTGTTTTAAAAAATTTTGACAAACTTAGCAAAATATATTATATTCTTCAAGATGGAGTAGAACAAATTCATTCTAGAATTATAAAATTTAATTCTTCAAAGTAGCAAAAATCTATGCAAGAAATTTTTGAGAACAGAAACTTCCAATACTGAAAAAATATTGTCATTTGTAGTTATGCAAAAATTCTTGCATAAAATATTCCATATTTCTTAAAATTCATTAAAAGAACAAATCTTGAATTCTATTGAACACATCAAAAAAAAAAATTTCAAAAGTTATTCTGAGAACAAAAGTTCTAAAATATTACGAATTTTCTTTAAATCAATTTAAATTTTTCTTCAGGGCCACTGTTTTTGCGGCACCAAAAATGTGATGAAAATATTTTGTAATATTATAATCCAATATATATGGGCCGTTAATTTGAAGGTATAATTAAATTTGAAGTTCTTTTTAGTTAACATGCGTTGTGTAATATTGCAATAAAACCCTCTGTTCTTTGAGGTCAGCAATTGTAAAAAAATAAAAATAATGGAAACTTCTTACTTGTATATCTGTAAATAAATGATGAGGGCACCTTTAAGCATAAATCAATCTTTTTATTCATCTTGAAGAAGAGAAGTAAGAGGCCTTCACCCGTTGGTCACCGATTTTTAAAAATAAATACGTTGGCTGATAAAATAATCTGTTCCTCTTTAAGAACATCCTTAAAATGCAGTATGTAGCGCTAGGTGACTTTTCTATTGATAAAAATTTCAATTAAAGTCTTTCAAAACCATCAGAAAATAAATTTAACAGGAGCTACTGAAATCACAGACATCGTTTACGCAAAAGCTTTTCACCGGATTCCACATCCATCGGGCCCCACCAGTGGCCGAGAGGTTCTGCTCTCGAAGCTGGTAGACGGGAGGTTCTGGGTTCGATCCCAATCGCGCCCGTCGGCCTAATCGTTCGGAGTTTTCGTGGTTTTCTTCGAGCCGTGGATCTTCCATGCGTTAATACGGATTAGGTTCCCTTAGAAAGACCCACACGGAGGGCACTCCCCCCGGGCCTATATCCCTCGTGTAGATAATTGGCCGTCAAAAATCAACCCAACCCAACCCAATCCACATCCATCGGCAGACACAGACCGGAGCCGAAGCCCGCGATCTTTTAAAACAAAAACTAAGTCATGACAAATCATCAACAAAACGGATTCTGATTTAAATTTAACGGAATTTTTAATTTATAGTAAGAATACGGACTTCAAAAGTTACTGAAAGAAAAGATTTAAATCTATTAGAGAATTTAAAATATTAGCTGATGTCTTAATAAACAAATCCGAAAGAAAACATTTAAAAAGCTTTATTTTTATTTGTTGTACGCTCGGCGATTAGACACACCTCCGAAAGATCGACATCCATTCAATGCATATGCCGTGAGAGACTTGCTCCGATGACGTCATCACAATCGTACAGATCTCAAAGGAGAAGCACCCCATACCAGGCGCTGCGGAACATCAGAGAACTTGACGATGTGCGGTCGAAACGAAATCGCCCGCGCAAAAATAAATATAGATTTAAGTTTAAAGAACATCGATGTATAAGGCCAAAAGAAATAAAGTAACATGATTTAAAACACTGTGAGATTTCATCTCACACCATGCACACTCCCATTATGTATAACCAGCGCCCTCTATAGATAATTTGGAATTGAAAATTGAACTGCTCCATGTATTCAAATAAATCAGTGTGGTGCTGCCATCTTTTGACTTATTAGTAAATAAAAACTATTTATAACTATTAATGGATTAAGTTTTAAAGCAAATACTGTTTAGAGATAGATGTATGATAATTAAATAATAATTAAAATTATGTTAATAAATATATACAATTGTATTAGAAAAAATTAGTAATTGATATATTAAATCAAAATTATATGTAAAATGGTGAAATTGATGATTATTAATGTTTCACATAAATATTTGTACCTTGCTATAACCTATCACAATTTAAATTCCTGTGGCAACATTGCATCATCACTTAAATTAATTAACCTTTAACTGATGTCACGCGGTCTCCCAGACCCCGCGACTCCCAGCTGTAAACACTTTTACAGCTTTTTACTTTTCTGTACTGAAGTTAAATAATATGAATAAAATACTTTTTTCATGCAATTTAATTCACATGCTCCTAAGAGAAGTACAACGATATTGTTAGGACAAAATTTAAGTAAATTCAACCATTTGAATTATTTTTTTTATTCATTTTATTCGAGGGGTCTGAGAGACCGGATCACATCAGTTGTGTGACAAATTTTAGTCACATCAGTTAAAGGTTAAATAGAAATAAAAATATTTATATATAATAAAATTAAGATGCTAAGGAATTAATATTAATAAAAATTAAATTTTGAAATTAATTAGTTACATTTAATGTGTCTACAAACTTTCTTAAAAATTAAATACACATAATTTAAGGGGGGGGGGTGTAGAATAAATAATAAAATTATTAAAACATGCATTTTGTTCTCATTTAAGATAGTATACTTTGTATTAGAAATTAATATGATATTGTCCTGAATAGGCTAAAATTTAAATATAAGTTAATCGTTAACATTATTAAATGTTAATGAATATGAATAAATTTAATATGAATTGATAAATATATAAATATAACTACACCATTATACATATAAAAGTATCGAATCAACACCCACTATAAAATGCGTATTAGCAATGTAGTTATAAATCAAATGCCCCATTCCATTTTTTTTAAAATAAATTAACCATTGCGCCAGATAACGCCACCCTCCTCCGTACTCTAACATCTACCCACCCATCCGTCCTATAATATATTTTTATTATTGTTTTACATTTTTAATTTTTTATATAATTATTTTCTTATTTTATATATATTTTTGTAATTTTTTTACGGATGTGTTAATTTGGTTTTTAAAATCATTTAAGTACTAATTATATATTAAAGAATATATGAATTTTTTTGGAAAACCATGATTTAATGCATCATAAATTAGTTTTTTTAATATTGTTGTTAATTTGATGAGAAGAACATAAACAGTTTATTCTATATAAATGATTAAGGATTATATTACGGTATACAGAATTATGAAGACAAGATTTAAAATTAGGAAATGTATTAACTTTGCATTTAAATTCTTTACGTTTGTCATATAGATCATTTATTGTTTTGTTTCCTTTTATTGTAATTTTAAGATCTAAAAGTTGGTTGTTTTGTTAGATAGGACATTTTCAGCTAATTCTAAATTAATAGGATAATCTACTGGAAATTAAAAAATATTAGTTTGATATCTGGCAATTAAAATTATGTCATCAATATAACGATATAAATGTAGATTACTATTAGTAAAAGTACGTTCATAGTGATATAAGTCTGATAATAAACTGGATGTACATCCACCTTGTGGTATATCGACGTTCTGTAAATATAATGTGTTATCTTGCAAAATATAATTATTATAAGATAATGAAATTTCTTACAGTTTTAAAATAAGCTATATCTATATTCAATGGTAAATCCAGTTTATGATGATACCTTTTAAATAATGCATTTAATATATTATGTAGATCTAATAAATCTATATTATTAAAAAGATCTTTGGAATCATATGTCGTTATATTGTTTACACGTTTAAGATTTTTTATAATATTAACCAGTTGATAGCTATTTTTTATACAATGTGTATTATCAGTGATTGTTGTCAGTGTATATATTTGATTGAGAATTTTTAATAGGAGTTTATTGGCTACATTATTATATGTATTGCATCCAATAGTTACAGTCCTAAATTTAATTGGTTTTTTGTGAAATTTGGGTATAAGACCTAAATAAGGATAATTAAAGTTAGTAGAGAAAATATTTAATAGTTTATAATATCTTTGAATTTTACGATGGTTTTACTATTACATTTTCATTAGTTTTTTTTTTTTTTTTTTTTTTTTTTTTTTTTTTTTTTTAAGATTTATTAGAAGAAATACAGGATGTAAGAAGTCGGTGATAATACGATTTACATATGATGGCATAATTATTCGGAGATTTGTCTACATTTGTAATAACATAGTTTTTTTTTGTAATTTAGTAATTTGCTGGAAAAAATGCTTTGTGTTAATAGTAACCAAATCCGAAATATTATATATATATATATTTCGTTCCACTATGTTATGTATATATATATATATCCATATATATATATGATATTTGTCATGCGATAACTCTCGTAATCATTAACCGATTTGGATGAAATTAATTGTATGCATAATATATACCAATGTCTCGAACGAGTTTGTTGGCCAGCTTCATCCGTCATCTTGTTTCAAAATGGCGGCCATTTAATTATTTTTTTATTTAAAAATCTGTGCGAATAATTTAAAAACTGAAAAATAATTTTTACTTAAGAGTTTGACCTTAATACAAGGATTCCGGAGAATATTTTGTTTCGTCTTTATCTTAAAAAATGGCTGAGGTATAGCAGTTTGAATTTCTAGGGTGGCTGACATTTTGAAACAATCTGATTTTCGTCATGCTGTAACTCTCGCAATTATAAACTGACTAGTGTATAACTCCGTCAAAAATGACGGAATGTTAATCTGCGTTAACAATTAGACAAAAAAAAAACAGCAGTATTTATTGCAACAGTAATAATAATTAGCAAAGTGAACCACAATTTTTGAAGATTTCACAAAATATTAAAATTAAATATTCAGTCCGTTAAAGGTTTTTTTTTTTTTTTTTAATATATTATTTTTATAAACATGAATGAATCTGAATAATGAATGCCCCACCGCTTATCTTTAGGGGTGGATCAAGGCACGGAGCTAAGAGATAGAGATACTGTATTATAACTCTGTGGGATCAAGTCAGCGGGTTTTACTGATCTATGGAGCTTTACGTTTCATTTCTAAGTATGGACTTGGCGTCATTTATCATCAATTAGTATAAACAAAAGAAAGTTTGTTAAAATTTGTAGGTAGTTTTTTTTAATAGAAAATACGCAGGACACATTGATTTAATTAAACATAAATTTTTGAAATCTTCAGTTATATAACTTTAAAATTTCATTTGGTATAAATAAAATCAAAAGTTATTATTATTATTATTTCTTTTGTAAAATTTTAATTTAATTTTATCAATTTTTAAGAACTTAGTTTATATCCACTTGAAATTGACTTGCATTGTAAGTAAATTTTATATTTTATATAAAATGTAATTAAAATGTAAGGAATACACAATACCATGTTACGTTCTACATATATTAATTATATCAATGCAGATAAAATTTCGATTTTTAACATAATAACTGTTGAACAAACAAAATTATAATTTAATAAGTGAAAAGATAATTTTCAGCCATACTAATGCAATCATAGCATCTTATATTTCAGTTACATCTGGGGAAAAAAACAAAAAAACATTTATATTGCAAACAAAATTTTTAAAAAATAAGCAGATAAATGTTCAGCTAAATAAAACTAAATTAAAATTCTATCAAAGTCATCATCATAATAAAAATAATATTAATTTTATTTATATTGAGTGAAATTTTAAAATTATATAAATGAAGCTTTAAAAAATTGATCTCGAATTACATCATTACGTCTGAATTTTTTTTTTTAATAAGAAACTCTAATTTCAATCGATATCGAAAGTTTTCATTTATATTGATTGCCGAAAGATGGCGCCAAAGCAAAGTTAAACTCATCTTGCACTCATGTTATCCGTTGTTTACATGGAAATAGCTGGTTATCCGTTATTTTTAATTTAGAATTTAAAACATTATAATTTATAGATTTTTAACGTTTTAGAGAAAATAACGAACAATAGCTGTGATATAAAGCAGATTATGTGTATATTTTCATGCGTTGAACGATCGGCAAACTTACGGTCTCTTGAATATTTAGGCCTAACATGGCCGCGATAATTGCTTTTCTCGGGGATGAGTTCGCCCCGGACGCGTTACACTGTGTTTTATTATATAGAGATTTAGATGAGATTGATAGTATGCATAGTACATACCATTGTCTCGACCTAGTTCGTTGGCCAGCTTTATCCGCCATCTTGTTTCAAAATGGCGGCCACTTGAACCGTGCACTGCCACACAATGCTTAAATATTACTAATATCCATTATCTTCAAATTCTCGCCAAGCTTGGCGACCAAAAATAAGTAACCATAAATTATGCCAACTTGGCTATAGCTTACTAATTTGGCGCAATTCTCATTCAAATTCAGTATTGATGAATATTCTCTTATCGAATTCGTCGCATTTTAGCTTCTTAAAATTTGAGCAAAATTAACTTCGAATTAAACTTGCGAAATTTTAAGACCAAGATATATAGACGGGGAGGCGGCAGAACAGACAATCACCTCATCGAGTTCAAGGCTGAAATTTCAGAATTAGTTAAAACTCGATTCGCATATTAAACGCAATTGGTCTGCCGTCATATCTTGGCGGAAAACACCTGAAAATCCGATTTTAGTGGTTGACTCGTAGGTTTACCATTATGTTTTCCTGCTCTCAGTCCTCCATGTTTTCATATCTTTGGGTTCAGGAAGACACAATGGTAAATCTACGAGTCAACCGCTAAAATTGGGTTTTCAGGTGTTTTCCGCCAAGATATGACTTGGCAGACCAATTGCATTTTAATATGCGAATCGAGTTTAACAAATTTTGGAATTTCACCCGTGAACTCGATGAGATGATTGTCTGTGCTGCCGCCTCCCGGTCTAATATGAAAGCTACCTCTTCCTCCCGGCACATGCCGAAAGGACTTTTTCCCTTCTTCTGAGTATGTATGAGCGTACAAATTGCCTTTTTTATAAAAACTATTTATCCCTAAGGTGGTTGTCAAATTCTCTGCTCAACATAAGCGAAGCTTTCTGGAACATTTTCTGGCTAAAGTCACAAATTTGATCGGCCTGATTGTTAAAACGGTTTGGAATCGAATTACGTTTTCCATTTTTTCATAAATAAATTACTTATGGAGTTATAAGCAATTTTTGGCATGTGACAACAGGTTTTGTTTCTTTTCTCTTGCAGTGATGTCCGGAAATTAGGTTCAAAACGGCTACTTTGACAGTATTTTCTAAAAAATCTTCTGCTTTTACAAAAAAAAATGGAAAACGTCTTTTAGTCCAAGAGCCGGCAACACAAAAACTTATGTTATCAAGCACAAAAAAAACCTTAATTTTAAGGAAGAATAGAAGTAGGGGAATCTAATGATCCATGTCTGCCGAAAGTGAAGTGGTGCATAAGCCAAAAATTAATACCACAAGTGGTTGACTCGTAAGTTTATCATTATGTTTTCCTGCTCCCAGTCCTCCATGTTTTCATATCTTTGTTTGTAGGACAAACATAATGATAAACCTACGAGTCAACCACTGGTGGTATTAATTTTTGGCTTGTGCACCACTTCACTTCCGGCAGACACGGATCATTAGATTCCCCTACTTCTACTCTCCCATAAAATAAAGGTTTTTTTTCTTGTGCTGGATAACATAGGTTTTTGTGCTGTCGGCTCTTGGACTATTTCGACTACATAGTTTCTTAATAACAACAATTGCCAATTTCATGCGTTTACGAATAAAAATAATTAAAAGATGTATCAGGAAGTATCCCTTTCGGATTTGAGAACACCCTTAATTTGTTCTTTCCGTTGCGTTCGGGATGAATTTTTGCAAGATGTTAAGTGTCAGAAAATACAGGTTATGGATGGATTTTTTAAAACTCTAACTTCTTGCCCCGTAGGAGGAGGAGCATAATAACATATCTCAGAGTCTGTCACGGTTTTTTATACGAAAATTTGAATTGGGATGAATTGCAGAATATAAACAACATATATATATGTATATTAATTAAGGGGAGGTTCTAATTCTTTGGCCTAAATTTTACGTGATTTTTTGGGATATTTTTTCGTTGCAAAGACAAAATATATAACAGTCAGACATTTTTCATTATATTTATTGCTATTTCACTTATATATTTATATTTTTGTGTGTAAAAAAAAAATGAATAATACGTCTTGTGCAACGGGGAGTACTTGCAGGCGCACGCCGATCGGACGACTGTTTTTCTCTGGTCAGAAGCATCTGAAAAAGAAAATTGGTCGCCAAATTATGAAAGTCATTAAATTCCTAGGGTCTTATATCAACATTTAGTTTAAAAAGTCTATTTTTGAAAAAATGGTGGTTATTTGAACAAAAAAGTCATTTTTTACCTCTTTTTTTTTTACATTTTGCGAGCTCGAAAAAATAATTAAGCAATGAAAATTATTACTTTTAGGTCATATAAACTCCAGAAAAAAATTAACTTTCTTTTAAATAAAAAATGAAGGAAATCTGTCAAATAGTTCTTGAGAAAAAGCGGTCGCCCAGTTTGAAAAACATGGTTTTGAGAAAACAAGTTAAAAATTTTATAACAGCTTTAAGTTCTACGAGCGGCATTATATTCAATGAGTCAAAAATGTTGTAAGGAATAGGAATATCATAAAACCGCTTTAGAGCAAGAATCTACATACTTGAAGGATGTAAAAAATGTAAAATTTAAAAAATAGAAAGTTTTGGCACAAAGAAGTTGAACTTCCACTTATGCCCCTTTACTCTTCATTGTAAGTGGAATGTGGGAATGCTAGGAAATGTTTCCAGCGTCATAATGTAAATTTACACAAAATACGCATGATTTTTTTTAAAACTCTGTCACTTTTCTCCTCAGGTGCGGGGCATAAAAATGTGTCTCAGAATCTGTCATGAGTTTAGAAATGAAATTTTGAATGGGAATGAATTGCAGAATATAAACACCAGATATCAAGAGATTTTTCAACATTCGACTTCTTTATCCTCCAAAAGGAGGGAGGGGGCGGAAAATAATCTGCCATGGCTTTTGTGGTGAAATTTTGCAAAATGCTGACTGAACACGAGATGCGCTCACGGGATTTAAAAAAAAAAAATTTAGTTCCAAAATGTCCACCAGAGGGCGCCTTTTAAATTGAAAAACATTAAACCCAATAAGCGACCAAAACGGAATACAGAAACAATATTAACAATCCAGAACAAGAATTATGAGTAATAAAATGTAAAACCTGCTGTTCTGGCCGTTTATTGTGTTAAATTTAATGTTTTTCTGGAAAAGGTGTCATCTGGTGGACATTTTGGAAACTAAAATTTTTTTTTCGAAATTCCTTGAGCGCATCTCGTGTATAGTCTATATACCAAATTTCATTGCATTTCGTTCACCCGTTTCCGCTGTAGGATGCTGTTTATAGGGGAAGTTTAATTATAACCACCCTGTATATATATATTTAATTTTATATCATATTTTAGACCGTCAGTCATCGGTGAATGACGCGTTCTAAACGGAAAGTTCAGTGTCCGTCACCGGTGACTGACGTGGCACTTAACGGGTTAAATGATGGTATTAAAATTTCAGGACAATTACCGGAGATGTCGTTTTGAAACTAAATGTACGCTTAAAAAGCGGGTATGTTTTTATTTTGTTTTTGGAAGCCCTTGCAGAGTTTTAGTGTATGCAGAAAAAACAAATCGCTGAAGTGACTTTCGGAAAAGAAATATTTTGAAAAGATTAATAATATTATTTTTTTCAAGCGGATTGAACCATTCACAAAAAAAATTAATGCTAAATAAGTGGTTTTTATATTTTGATCCAAAGTGCGGATGAAGATTTTTAACCTTTCTATACCTAAAAACAGTATAATTCTCATTATGTGTCATGAATTTTGCCAATGATCTCTGTTCCTGATCAAGAACAGTCCAAAGGATGGGGTAACACTTATTTTGCCCATGTCAGATGGCTTCATTTGACAAAAAAATTAGAATTTGTTCTTCGGAAATAAAAAAAAATCCATCAAGCTACTTTCCTTATTTTTACTGAATACTTAAAAATATTAATATAAAAAAGTTACAGAATGTTAAGCAGATAAAATTAATTGTTTTAAGATGTTCCAAAATGTATAGTTCCAAAATGTAGCAATACAATATTTAAAAACACTAATTGTGTACATATGGCACACACCTTAAAATATCAAATATCAGCTGAAATTTTGAAATTTATTTTTTTTTACTATTTTTCCCATTATTAGACCGATATATAGATTTCAAATATTTTTTTTCATAAAAATAGAAAAAATCGTGCTGTCCAGGGTTAAACATTGAAAAAAAAATAAATAAATAAAATAATAATAATAATAATAATAATAATAATAAATACCGAAACGTCATCCGAAAGGAGTTTTTTGAAAAGGTTATTATTCATATTTTTAAAAACAGATTGCATTGTCGAAGTGAAGAAAGCGCCAGCTTTAAACGAGTATTTTTTATATTTTTTGGTATTTCAAACGATAAAATTTATGCAAAATGTGTGGGGTGGAGAGGTGCGGAAAACGACGTTTCAAAAGAATTTTTTTGTAAGGGTTAATATCAATATTTTTTAAATGAATTGTACCTTTAGAAAGATAAAAATGGGATAATACGGCTATATATTTTATCTTTTTCGTATCTCGATTCGTCTAGCCTAAATACGGGGAAAAGTTTGATTAATCCGTTCTTCCCATCTTTTAAAACTGTGGAACGTGATTTCCGCCACTACGCTGTGGCTTTTCATGCCATTTTGTGATGTTTATCATGTTTTTTTAATAATATATCGGCTAATTAACAAAAAAGGAAAAATCGGAGCCTCGGGACTTGTTTTGGACTATCCTCACCTACATTTTCAGGCCTCTACGTGTGGTAGATATTACTACCCATTCCGGGCACACAAACCCTCTTTTTTTCATTAATATAGATTACTTTTGACTTTTGAATGGATTGAATTACTATAAAAAGCACTGTAATATAATAAATTATAAACTACAACCCAAATCAGTGCTCAATGTTCGATTTTTCTTCATTCTACTTTTCTTAAGTAACCAATTGTTTAAATCTTTTTTTTTTAACTCCGGTTGTTAATTTCTACTTATTATATCAATTGTGAATGTAATCGGAAATATTTCTGCTTACTACATACTCAATAATGTAAAATATGTAATAGGTTTTGAGAATTGGAAAATCTAGGAAACCAGTGTGAAATGCATGATTTTTTCCTTATTAAAATTTTAATGATTTTTTTTTTATGAGTCATCTTGTGCTATCTATGTTTTTGAATTATACACAGTAAAAACCTGCTAAGACAAACTCTCACGGGATGCGGAAAAATTCTATTTTAGATAGATTTTCGTCTCAGCAGATACACTGCTCCTAATTTGCTTTGTATTATTTTCACCGAATCACGATTTTTTTCTTCCGTTTAAAAATTTCGGTATAAATATTACGTTATAGACGGGTTACGTTATAAATGGTTCCTTTATAGACAGTTCCATTTTCGCAGATTTTACTGTATTTTGCTTGCACAAGAGATATGAATTGTTAAAAGATGTTAGCCCCACAAAAATATTTCAGAGACCCCCCTGACATTACTCGCTGTGACGGCCCTGTGTGCTTTTGTTTTAGATTTCAAATTAATTATTAGAATATTCAGATTAAGAATCAGATTCAATTAAGATCAAAGATTAATCAGAATTTAAAAGAGGGCAGTTTATGAAATTCCCTTAGAAACAGTAATTCTACATAAAGTCAAAATGCCTTACATTTAATTGCTTCCATTTCAAATTCCATATGTTAGCATTAGAAATGAGTTTGGGCTCTTCACAGAGCCTAAGATTACAACAGTAAACAAGCAGTAGAAAATTGTTAATAACATTTTAAAATTATTTCAAGATTAATTTTCTCATTTGAAAATCTCCCCTTTCATAGAAATAAGTAGTAATTCTAAATACTCCCTCATGACAATGTTTCGTGCTTTTAACATCCTTGAAATTCTGTTTAAAGTTGCATATTTGTTATTTATACCCAACCACTGGCAGATTTTTCTAACATTTAACTCATATGTATTTTTTTAACATTTAATCAAAATTTTAAAGTTGTCCAAGGCGCTGTAGGTAAAACATGTTATTTATTATTAATTTAGATTAATTTATTAACATAATGGAACTTTAAAAATTGTTGCAATATGAAAACAACAAATTAGCAGTTACATAACACAGCACTGAGATTTTTTTTTTATATTTTAGAAATCTAGAATCTGAATCATTAATACAGAAGAATTGCTGCAATAATAATTAATATTGCAACAAATGCCTTCAGTTTTGTTTTTGTTGTTTTAAAGGCAAGACTTTCATTAAAATGTGCTAAAATATAGAAGATTAATAAAATACTAAATTTTGACAAATTTAAATATCAGATGTCTTTATAAATAGGATTGGATGCCATAACATGTGTAATGGTTTCAGATTATGTATGTTATCAGATGAAAATTACAAAATACTCGTTCATTTAAATAGGGACGGGGAATTTCATTGTATATTTAAAAGTACAAAACTAGTTGTCGGATCTTCCTCTTAGTCCGCACAACTTCGAAGAAAATCCTTATTATTTATATGCTGCCACCATCGATATGATTACGTGATATCGGTCACGTACTGAGAGGATTGTTTAAATGAAAACCAACGCTTTCAATTAACTAAATTAACAGTTTATTTACACACTATTTACACAACAACAAAACACTATTTACACTTACAAACTCGGATATAGGTGATCCGGTTCAACATTAAATTGAATACAGTAAATGCTGGCTGTGTACTGTTAAACTACGTTAAATAATTCTCACTCTACACACGTTAAATTAGCTTTCCGGAAATAAATCTCGATCTCCCAACACATATGTGCTCTAAGCCTAAGCTCTCCGAGCGTCGCTCAATCCTACACTCTATCTCTAAGAGCTATACACAGTGACTACCTAGCGCTTGGCGCTCTCGGCTCCAAATGAACCCTTTCCAACTATCTTTTTTCCCCTTCATTCCATCTATACATTTTCACCGGCTTAGATCCAGTTTTAGACAATGAAAGAATGTTATTTTGAAATTCCAGTACACAGACCATACAATATATCATATATTAAGACAAAAATAATATAGAACCCCAGTTCTAATAGCAGATGTTTCTCAGAACCTGACACCCCCTGACCTTAGCGGAAAATATGCCATTTAGGGACTAATTTTCCCCAAAAATATAGTAACATCACAGAAGAGTTCAATAGTCTCTTTGCAGGTTTCTTCATTATTATTATTACATATATATATATCAAGGTGTCTGAACATTCTCTACTGACATCTCTAATGAACCGTGTACTAATATTATGATTACAGAAAAACTACACATGTTAATACACTATTAAAAACACAAGATTCAATTACAATTATACATATACAAAAAAAATTTAAAACGTGATGACACCCCCTTTAGGCTTGTCCACTATTTAGTCAATGATGCCGATGAGCTAGTAACTGGCGGTTCTTCCCAGCTCTTCCTATGTAGCCTGGAAATTGCATCAGCATTTAAATGTTGCGCTCCTGGACGATGAGAAATACTCAGGTTCCAGCGCTGCAAGGCAAGAGCCCATCTAGTGAGTTTGGGGGACCTTGGGGTTGTTTCAGTGAGGAAATTTTAATGGATTATGATCCGTTATGATCTCAATTTGAGATCCATATGTCCACTTTTCAAACTTCCGCAACCCGAAGAGAACACTCCAAGCCTCTTTCTCTATACTCGGCCAAGCACGCTGAGCCCCTGATAATTTCTGACTGGCAAAAGCTATCGGCTTAAACTGACCCTTTTCATCTTTTTGAGTAAGACAATATCCTACTGCCAGGTCTGAAGCATCGGCGTGAAGCTGATATTCCCGGCCCACGGTAGATGTAGCCAAACGTTACATAACTCATCTTTAAGGGTATTAAATGCTTCTTCTGCCCTTTCATCCCATGGTACCGTATTTTTAACCTTCCCTTTAGTTAATTCCGTTAAAGGTATAGCAATTTCTGCATAATTTGGAATATAAGATCGGTAAAATCCCATTAATCCCAAAACAGATCTAACTTCCTTTTTAGTTTTCGGTCTCTTTAAGTCCCTTATTGCTCCTATTTTCTCCTCATCAGGTGCATGCGTTCCACCCCCAATTACATGACCTAAAAACTTAGTCAATTTCTCTCCAAATTTGCATTTGTCCAGCCTAATCGCAAAATTTCTATTTTTGAGTTCTTCTATGACAGCCCTAACATGCTCACAATGCTCTTCCCAGGTGTCGGAGAAAATGATGACGTCATCAATATATGCTTGTGCATTCCTCCGATGACCTTGAAGAACCTCATTCATATCTTTTTGGAACGTAGCTGCCGCCCCTGATAAACCAAAAGGCATAGCACGCCACTGATAAGTCCCATTATGAGTTGTAAACGCTGTCAAATGTTTACATTCCTCAGCCATTTTAATCTGCCAATAACCCCTCAATAAATCAATCGAAGATAAATATTTAGCTGCCCCCGCAGTATACATGATTTCCTGCGAATCTTTCATAGGAAATGCTGGGACCTGCGTTACTGAATTTAAAGCTCTATAATCTATACAAAGCCTAACAGCTGCGTCTTTTTTCGCCACGCAAACAATTGGATGACTAATTTCTGCATTTGACACTTCAATTAGATTTAATTCTAATAACTCCTGAATCTGTCTATCTACTTCCTCTTTGTAAGCAACAGGTATACTATATAACCTTGGTTTTTTCCTTGCCACACCCGGTTTCAAATCAATACGGTGCTCCTCTACTTCCGCTGGTCGCACAGGACCCCTAAATACCTCTTTATTCTCCCTCAAAATGGACTTTATATCCTTGACTTGATCATTCGATAACCCTTTTATTTCGAACCTTTCTATGTCCCGTTCTACCTCTTGCTCCCGGTTTAAAACAGGAATTTCCCCCAACTTTTCCAAATTCCTCATAACCTTCAAAAACAATATTGACTATGTTACACCTGACCATAAATCCCCCTTTATTTTAATATACGTACTTTTTGCTACCATCCGCCATCTCAACTAAGACTCTATCACGCACTTTCACTTTTATAGATAATTCACATTCTAGACACGATTTACAAAACGTTTTTGCTTCTTTGGCCATACCTTCCCAATAAAAAGATTGCCTAATTCTCTCTAAGGTTTTCTTTGCCGCATGATGTTCTCCCTCATTAGAAACATGCGCTGACTTTAAGATTCTTTCTCTTTTGACTTTAGGCACTACTAATTGAGCTACAGCTCCTTCTACAAATTTATCTTTATGATACAATAAGTCCTTTTCAATATAATAACCCCCTTTATCAATTTCAGTTAATTTCCAAACTCTCTCCAACTCTTTACATTCCAATTGGGATTTCTTAAACATATCTGAATTACTAACGATAACTTTATTATTTTCCTCTATTTCCGGTTTTTCTACATTTTGACCTTGTAAATTTTCCGATCTTATTTCTATTGCGTAAACATTACAATTATCGCTACTCATATCTTTCTTCTCACTCGAGTTATCAATGCTAATTTCCGAACTTTCTAATTCTTGGTACTCTAGTAATGGCTCCTCGCGATTGACCCCTGATAACTCATTAATCACCTCGGGATGTAAAATTACCTGCTCATTTATATTATTGGTCACCGCTCAAAGTACTTCCTGATGAAGTATATTAGTTTGTCCGAATTCGGAACAGCTAATGGTAATTTAACCAACGGTGATTTAACTGCTTCACCAAATAATCCTTGTAAATAAGTACTACCCATTCCTTTTAATTTCTCTTCCGGTACCAAATCTTTGTGAATAACACTAATTTCACCTCCAGAATCAACCCATCCTTTTGCTTTTTACCCATTTACACTAACTTCAATTTTCTCGAGTTTATTTAACTTCTCACCAATAACAGTAGTTCGCTGTTCGGCCTTTGCCGATATCCTCGCCACAATAGCTCCTTTAGGTAACACTATATTTCCTTTCACGACAATCTTATTTACACCCGCTTTCTGTTCACGCCCTTTACTACCATTATTATTTCCCTCATTACCCACTTTATTAAAAAACGTTGGTAATGACCTCTTAAACCACATTTGAAGCATCTAGGAGCTGAATCATCACTAGGTTTCTTAAAATCAGTTTTCCTACCCGAAAAAGCATTAGTCTCATTACTCCCGTTTTGCCTCCAATTACCACTAAATTTACTATACTCCCTCCGTTTCACTTTTTCACTGTTTACATACCTATCTTTACCCTTAAAACTTTTATACGTAACGGCATAAGATTTATGTTTAGCGTCAAAATAAGTGTCACATTCTTTAGCAATTTTAGAAGCTTCCAAACATTTACTCTGCTGAGTTAACCCAATATATGATGCGGTTTCTTCATCTAACGTGTTTAATAACTTATCCGTAATTATTAACTGGTTGACCTTTTCATATGAGTCAGCACCCCTAATCTTACAATAATTTTCCCATGTTGCTATTAAACGCGATACAAATAATACATGAGTTTCATTCTGGTTTCTCCTAGCCTTCTTAAAATTTTCCAAACACGCCTTCGGTGTCGGCTCATGTTCCCTTAGAACTAACTCCTTTAATTCCTCATAACTCTCAATTTGTTCCCTAGTGGTATAAATTAACAAATTATCCGTCTTATCTCCTAACATATTTAGTAGAATTTCAACCTACTGGTTTTCCGGTACATTTTTAGTTTTGAATGCCCTTTCTAAACTGTTGAAAAATAAATTCCATCCCTCAGTCCCTTCTGGTACTTTGATAGACAGAGTTTTAACACTTTTGATCAATTTTTCTAGGTTACTTTCATTATTAGATTCCCTAGACCCATTTGAGTTATTTGTCGAACCTTGTACCCTTAGCCTCTCCATTTCTAATTCATGTTCCATCCTTAATTTTTCAGATTCTCTTTCTAACTTTTCACGCTCTAATTTTTCCTGTTTTTCTAACTTTTCACGCTCTAATTTTTCCTGTTTTTCTTCGCACTCTAATCGCTCCTCAACAATAGTGTTAGATAATTCCTTAATAGCCCCCTCATCATATTCCTCGCTGTCCATTATCTTTTTCTTAAGCTGAAATCTGGTATCATCTTTCATGAATTCAACCCCCAACTCTTCGGCTATCATCTGAAGATCCACTCTTTTTAGTTTCAATAAGAAAGCCATACCTTCACCGATTACATTACCACTCTACATTAATATTTAAACCTACAAAATTAATATTTCCTAAATTTCTACTTTAGCACAGTTACCTCCACTTATTATACTAATTAATACATTTCGGATAATCGATGTATTATATTTCTAATTTAACCTACTGTATAATCTGATTTTCCTCAACCATTGATATCACACAATTTACTTCCAATAAACCAAAAGATAAAACAATAATTTCGATTTGATTACTATGCAATACAGATTCCAATTTATACATTAGATAATAACATACAATTTACATAATAATACTGATACGTTGCAAATTGAATAAAAGTATTGATGCCAATAGAAACATCCACATAAAGAAAAATTGTATAACATACACCTATAAATTTCTACAATTATCCTCAATAAAATATTTCCAAATTCAATACTGGTTCTCACACTTAAAACAAATACAATCAAAACCTTCACTTTTTTTTTTCCACGGTGAGCCCCTTTTTTTTTCTGTGAGCCTTTTTTTTTTTCGAAATTTACTTCTAGCCAATTAAAATTCTAAGCAAATGTTCATTACGTTTGTTATCAACTCTTCAAACTTAAAACAGTATTGCTTCATTTAAATATTACTTTAATAATAATTTAAATTTAAGTAAATTCAATTATTCCTTCCAATTATTATTAACACAATGCATTAATTTTGTTCACTACCATTATTAGTGAAAAAAAAATAGAAAATGAATATTAGTACAAGTTATTATGACCTTTTCTTAAAACAATAGTAAATATGGCTCTAAATATCTCCTACCTATCTGAACACAATTACATTATTGCACATAAATTATCTTAAATTACTATTAATTATACAACAAATACATTTGGTTCGAGAATGTCAGCAGACAAAAATGATCAAAACACCTTACCTTATACTTTATCTGCTGGGGTACTCCGCTGCTCACACGTAGTTTCACGATGAATTCAATATTTCGCACTTTAAAGTCACTTTGATGATATTCAACACTCAGGCTGTAATACACTACAATTTGAGGCACTGTAGCGATGATAGGACACAAACACTAATTCTGTTCGCTGTAACAACGATAGAGCACTACACTTTAGTTCGGTTCGCTGTAACGACGATAGGACACAGCACTTTAGTTCGGTTCGCTGTAACGATGATAAGGCACACATTTTCTGTATTTCCACTCGATGATTGGTTTTTATCTCTCTAAAATTCCGCTCGACGATCCGGCATTTCTTTGCAAGGACTCCACTGGGTGCTCCGGCACTAACACACTGCAACACGGCTCGCTGGTCACTGGTCCAAGACGATTCTATCCCACCGCTGCCACCAATTTGTCGGATCTTCCTCTTAGTCCGCACAACTTCGAAGAAAATCCTTATTATTTATATGCTGCCACCACCGACATGATTACGTGATATCGGTCACGCACTGAGAGGATTGTTTAAATGAAAACCAACGCTTTCAATTAACTAAATTAACAGTTTATTTACACACTATTTACACAACAACAAACACTATTTACACTTACAAACTCGGATATAGGTGATCCGGTTCAACATTAAATTGAATACAGTAAATGCTGGCTGTGTACTGTTAAACTACGTTAAACCACTCTCACTCTACACACGTTAAATTAGCTTTCCGGAGATCAATCTCGATCTCCCAACATATGTACTCTAAGCCTAAGCTCTCCGAGCGTCGCTCAATCCTACGCTCTATCTCTAAGAGCTATACACAGTGACTACCTTGCGCTTGGCGCTCTCGGCTCCAACTGAACCCTACGTTCTATCTCTCAGAGCTCTCACCAGGAACATACGTCCACTTTGCGCGCTACGCTAAAAAACTGACTATCTCAGCAGAAGAGACTGCCTTCCAGCAACCCCTTGCTACTTCTCAACGTAACCCCTCAGGGTTCCCTGCTCGCATTCCAAGCTCCTTTTCTCGTTCGTGGAATGTCTTTGTCTCCCCATCTTCCACAGACACCTCAAAAGGTTGGGCAACCCCTTTCCAACTATCTTTTTTCCCCTTCATTCCATCTATACATTTTCACCGGCTTAGATCCAGTTTTAGACAAGAAAGAATGTTATTTTGAAATTCCAGTACACAGACCATACAATATATCATATATTAAGACAAAAATAATATAGAAACCCAGTTCTAATAGCAGATGTTTCTCAGAACCTGACACTAGTGAAAATAGTTTTTTTAAAGAAAAATATTACATTTAAATCACAAGGATTTTTTACTACTTATTTGTTAAATCATTTTCATAAACGAATCAGATAAAATAAAACATAAAATGATTAATTTATTTTCACTTTGGACAAATGAATCATTCTTGAAGGAAATTTTTGAATATACTTTGAATGTTTATTTATGAAAATGTGTGTGTTTTTCAACAGATTTCTAAATTTAATTAATCAAATGTAAGTTTGTAAATTTGTACCCTTTTCAGGAAAAAAAGTCCTTCCGGCCAGTGCCGGGAGGAAGAGGTATCTTTCATATTCCTTATTTTTAAAAAGCCAGCTGATATTATTCAAACACACAAAGCTCAATTTAGTGGAAACCGATTACAGGAGATTCAACACTAATTTTTATCAATACTAAATCATTATGAAAGAGAATTTCGCGAAATTAGTCAGCTTTATCCAAGATGCTTTTATTTAAAGTGACTTATATTTGGTTGCCAAATTCGGCGATATCTTGAAGTGCCTGCCATTTTAAGACAACATGGTGGATGAGATGAGGCTAACCAGTGAACCTGGTCGAGACCTTAGTAATTCCTGTGCACATGCTCACTCACATCGGAATCGGTTGGTATATACAAGTGCTGTCGGAGGCAAAAATTCAGATTTTTCAAAATGTCACCCACATTAGAAATTTAAACTGCTATATCTGAGCCATTTTTTTAAGCTAAAGACAACACAAAAAATGCTCCAGAATAATTATATCAAGGTCAAAAACTGAAAAAAGAAACCTTTTTCAATTTCTAATTTTTTTGCACCTTACTTTAAATATAATATTTTTTATTTACTGGCCGCCATTTTGAAACAAGACGGCTGATAAAGCTGGCCAGCGAACTTGGGAAAGACATTGCTTTATACTATCCACATGCCTTCTTACATCGAAATAGGTTAGTAAATACACGTGTTATCGCGTGATAAATATCAGATCGTTTCAAAATGTCAGCCATGCTAGAAATTCAAAGGCGATAATTCAACCATTTTTTAAAATATAGACGAAACAAAAACTGCTCCGGAATCTTTGTATTAAGGTCAAACACATAAAAAAAATCTTTTTCGTTTTCCAATTTTTTGATACCTCATTTTAAATTTTTTAATTTTTAAAATGGCAGCCCTTTTGAAACAAGATGGCGAATGAAGCTGGCCAACGAACTCGGTCTAGACATTGCTATGTACTATGTATACACCAAGCTACACCCAAATCGGTTCATAAATACAATTGTTATCGAGTGACAAAAATCAGGTCATTCCAAAATGTCAGCCACGCTAGAAATTCAAAGTGCTATAACTCAGCTAATTTTTAAGATATAAACGAAACAAAAACTGCTCCGGAATCTTTGTATCAAGGTTAAACACATAAGAAAAAAATATTTTTTAATTTTCAATTTTTTGGTACCACATTTCAAATTTTAAATTAAAAAAAAAATTAAATGGAAGCCATTTTGAAACAAGATGGCGGATGAAGCTGGCCAACGAAGTCGGGCGAGACATTGGTATGTACTATGTATACACCAAGGTACATCCAAATCGGTTCATAAATACGCTTGTTATCGCGTGACAAAAATCAGGTCGTTACAAAATGTCAGCCACGCTAGAACTTCAAAGTGCTATAACTCAGCCATTTTTTAAGGTATAAACGAAACAAAAACTGCTCCGGAATCTTTGAATCAAGGTCAAACACATAAAAAAAAATATTTTTTAATTTTCCATTTTTTGGTACCACATTTCAAATTTAAAATTTTTTTAAAAAATTTAAATTGCCGCCATTTTGAAACAAGATGGCGGATGAAGCTGGCCAACGAACTCGGTCGAAACATTGGTATGTACTATGTATAAACGAAGTTTCATCCAAATCGATTCATAAATACGAGAGTTACAGTGTGACAAAGATCAGATATATATAAGTAATGCAGTTGATATGTTTTTATTTGTTTGGCTATTATTAGGTTCTTCTTTTTGTGACATTTGAATAATGTTAATAGTTTTAAAATAAAATAATAGATGGCAGCACCAAAAATTTTGTCTTTTTTAAAGCTTCTATTAAAGTTATAATTTTATTTTTTTTCGCCAGGTGGTATTTAATGCTGTATATTGGCAATATTGTAAAATTGATATTAAACAATTTAAAATTGTTTTTATGCATTTTAAACAATGTAATTATTTTCTATTTATATTATATTAATTGTATTTATCACGGTATTTCAAAATGAATTAACTGAATACATAGGTTTTAATTTCTGTGTTAACTTAACTGTTTTATTCACCTTAATCTTATCATGCTTATGGATTCCATGTGCTGGAATCTATTTTGAAAATCTACTGGGAATTTATTCGGTAAATTGTGTAAGATTTTAATTGATATAAATTAAATATTTAATGGGTTGTAGTGTTTTTTTTCCATTTCATGCCATTTGATAATGTTCTGTTTTCATCTTGAGACTATTCTTTTGGATATATTGGTTGTTCGAGCACAGGAGAAAAAAAAAATTTCAGCTTTAAGCTTTTTTCTGACAGAAAACAACCGATTTGCTTATATCATTGAATTCTGTACTCTTGAAAATGTAATTCAATATATAAGTTTTTCATTTTTTTCGGAATCTATATTCTTCTTTTTTTATTCTTCCTTATTAATTCTTGTAATTAAGTAACAAGGTACTTTATTTTATACATACAGTTCTATATTATAGGTTTATGCATCCATTTTTATTGTCAGTCATTCAAAATAATGCGGTTTTTGATGATGGTCGGTAATGTTTAATTAATGGTTATATATATATATATATATATATATATATATGGATATACAGGGTGCAATATGTTATGTATCGCCGACCTTTAATTTCTCAACTGTTGGTTGTAGACATATAGTTCCAATTACAAAAACGTTTCAAATGAAGTAAACATTCCTGCTGTGGCATTATTTAAAGTAAAAAATCAATTTTATAAAACTTACGAAATCTAACTTTTTATATGGTCCCCCAGTCCCTATAGTTATATTTAGTAAAATTTTACTCACATCGTAACACATATAACACAAAAAGTTTACATCTGTACTACAAAAATTGACAGAGTTATTAAATTTCAAATTTTGAGATTTTTGCACATGATTTTGTCTTTCATTGAGGGATCAGTTAAAAGATGAATTAAAGTAATTCGATATCAAAGTCAGGGTGAATGTCCTTTTTACGCCGAAACCACCTTTAGCCGGTATCGCCAAATCGGGGTTTCACAAAGAGGGTTATTTCATCTAAAAAGTTTAGCTGATTTTTAGGGGTCGTATACAAAGCGAAGAATGAAATATTGAAATTAAACAGAAAAATAAATATCAATTTATTATAATATCAGAAAACGGTCTAGTATAAAAAATGAATGCATAAAACGCTGGAATCTACTAGAGATACTGCTCAAAGTGTTCTCCATTGGTGGCAATGCACAATTGAATGCGTGACAGTACTGCGTCCTGGGCACGTTAGAGCATAGCAGGTGTGCAAACTGTGCGATAATCAAAAAGATGATGCGACCTGGAAACCTCCACATCGCTCGGACATTACGACACGTTTTGAGCGGTATATGGGGAACCTGGATTGTTGGACCCATCTTCTAAGATGGGACCTTAACGGGCGATCGTTACCTGCATCTGCTACAAAACACGGTACGTGACTGGTATGAAGAGTTGCTCTCCGTCTCCGACATGCCTGCCGGGTGTGGTTTCAACATTATGGGGCCCTCTCCGCATAAAAGATCAAACATCCGGGAATATCTGGCCACCGAATTCGGTCAACAGATCCTCGGAGACGGTGGTTCGGTAGAGTGGCTACTGCGTTCACCGGACTTGACTTCCATGGACTACTACCTCAGGGATTACATCAAGGCATAAGTCTACGTGACTGGGACTACTTCTATGGTTTATCTGAAGCAGCGCATTATACTTGATTGTCCCACAGTCTGTACACCTGCTATGCTCTAACGTGTCCAGGACTCAGTTATGTCACGCATTCCATTGTGCATTGTCACCAATGGAGAACATTTTGAGCAGTATCTCTAGTAGTTTCCGGCGTTTTATGTATACCTTTTTATAGTAGACCATTTTCGATATTATAATAAATTGATATTTATTTTCTGTTTAATTTCAATATTTCATTCTTTGCTTTGTATACGACCACTAAAAGTCAGCTCAAATTTTTAGATGAAATAACCCTCTTTGGTGATACCCCGATTTGGCGATACCGGCTGAAGGTGGTTTCGACGTAAAAAGAACATATCATCCTGATTTTGATCTCGAATTACTTTAATTCATCTTTTAACTGATCCCTCAATGAAAGACAAAATCATGTGCAAAAATCTCAAAATTTAAAATTTAATAACTCTGTCAATTTTTGCAGTACAGATGTCAAACTTTTAGTGTTATATGTGTTATGATATGTGTAAACTTTTACTAAATATAATTATAGGGACTGGAGGAACGTATAAAAAGTTAGATTTCGTAATTTTTATTAACTTGATTTTTTACTTTAAATAATGCCACAGCATGAATAGTTATTTCATTTGAAACGTTTTTGTAATTGGAACTATATGTCTACGACCAACGGTTGAGAAATTAAAGGTCGGCGATAGATAACATATTGCACCCTGTATATATATATATATATATCATCATTTGAACGGAAATTGGTTTCGGGGTCTGTTGTTCATGATCGATGAAAATATACCAAAATTTTTTGAAATCGCTTTCCTCCGAACGGCTGCAATAGGTAGCTTTTTGTAATGAAAGCTACCTAAGAGAAACTTGAAAAGGCAAAAATTTTGTTGAATGGACTTTACCCACGAATGGCAACAGCCATGCCTCTGCGGATAGATACCCTCCGAAAAAGACTATTTATTGGACGAAGGTGAAGCAGTGTTAAAATGTTCTTCACGCCTATTTGTGTTTTTCTTCTGTCTACCCGCGGCTGACGATACATGGGTAAAGTCTATGTAATAATATTTTAGTAATAAGTAAATAATATTTTATTTCTGCATTCAGTTTTAAAGGAGAGGAATATTCTCCAATGGAGGATATTCCAAATATGGGTTCGAGGCTGAAAAAAGTCACGTGGTACCGGTAATTTACCCAAAGAACTTCTAACTGATAAGAAGGGAAACAGGAAGCTACTACTCCTTTCCCCCCATGAACTGTTCCATTGTCTAGCGGGGATTTACATTACGTCTACGGAGCCTTACCTTCTTTACACTAGACATTTTTGCCTTGACCACATGATCATGACGTAGGTGGAATATCCTCCATTGTCTCTAGGGCTCCTATAACACAGGCTCAATCGTCAAGCATTTTGTTTCCCACTTAGACCAAAGAGCGATTGTTGCTCACGCGACGTGGCCAATCGTTCTTTTCCTACCGGCAATTAAATGGCGGCGTGAGTCAGCCCGAGTTATAGGAGCCTTAATTGTCTCTATTTAATTACGTTGAATTTATACAAAAGTGATGTTTTGCTATAATGGACTCTATTCAAGTAACATCAGACGCCAGAGCTGGCGGTATAATGATCTGGTATTCTAGTTACTGCACCGGCAGAGTACCAGTATGCGCAAGCGCAAACACCGCTAGCAGACAACTTTAGCCTTGACCAAGGTTGAGTGCATACATTTTAACTGAAAATTTGCAAACTTAGAGAATTTTCTTGCATACAGAACAACATTTTGAATTTAGATTACAAAATATATGTATATGCTGCTGCATCAAAGAATTTTTTTGCGGTATTTTTAACAAACAAGCATTAATAACTCACACTCCATAGACTGCTATGCTAAACACCGCCAGTAAATACCGCAGATGAATTTTAGCCTCGACCTCAGGTCGCGTCATAAGGTCCATTCAATGGACTTTATACACGAATGGCAACAAACAGGCCTCTGCGGGAATTTTTCCTCCCAAAAAGACTGTTTATTGGACGAAGAGGAAGCAGTGTTAAAATTTTCTTCACGCCTATTGGTGTTTTTCTTCTGCTTACCCGCGGCTAACGTCACATGGGTAAATTCCACTCCCAGATATGATTTAGGTTATGCTTTGTGATACGGTTTTATACGAAATCGTCTTAACTGTAGCGCTTAGAATATATAGTGTGGAAATTTGCTATCTCTGTTCATAGATTAACATCCAAGATCGGACACTCCCATAGAGCATAATGGTAATGCGATTGCGATCGTAGCGCCCTTAGTGACAATGGGGAAGAAACTCCCCATCCTCGTAGTATGCTTATTATTGAGTATCTACGTTTATTGTGATCTTTCTTTTTTTTAATGTTGCATGTTTACGTTTTCAATAGAATCTTACATCAATACATGAACACAGAATCCCAGATAGCAATTTTAGTTTGCAGAAAATTTTCAGCAATCTTACTTTGCAGATTTGCAATGTTGCAGCAAGCTCAGCATGACAAGTCTGAAAGTTCATAACAAGACTGCAACAAGATTATGCAAACTCCGAAGTCACCATACTTTGAACTTGCAGCTAAGTTGTCGTGCAAGTTGCAATCTTGTTGCATCAATCTTACTGCAAACTCATAGCAAACTAGTAATATTGCGATGTCAGACTATTTGCAAACGCATTGTAAATTTGCAATATTGTCATGTCAGAACATCTGCAAATGAATTGCAAACTCGGAATCTTGTCATGACAAGTATAGCTGCAAATATGTAGTAATTTCATTGAAATGTTGTCAATTCTCTGAATTTTGCGTGTAGTACACAGGTAAAATAGGATTTTTTGAGACAACAGATGCCCATTCACCCAAATTTGGGAAGAACTTCGTTTTGATACTAAAAATGAAGATCCAATGAGTACTAAAAAAATAAAGTTGTTTTATCATGTTTTTTGCGCAAAAGGGGGCGTTGTTAGCTCAGGGAGGGCTGTAACTAAAAATAAATAAATAAGTAGGTGAAATGGGATATTGTTTATTATGTTTTTTTATAATTCCGAATCAGGTGAAATCATCAGCCAGTCAATACGATCATTTCTTACAAAGTTACGGCAGGTTTTATTAATACAAAGTCTTTTGCAGGTAAAATAGGTTTTTACAGTAACAAGTGATTGCTATTCACGAAAGCTTGAGACAAACCTCGTTTTGGCACAACAAATTAAGATCCGATGAGTCTCCAAAATGTAAAGTTGTTTTACTGTTTTTTTTTTTTTTTTTTTTTTTTTTTTTTGGGGGTGGGGGGGCATTTTTTGATGGGCATTTTAGCTCGAGGGGGGAAAAATTCAACTTTTTTTAAATAGGTCAGTGGGATATCGTTTCGTATGTATTTGAATAACATTATCGGCAAGTCGATACGAACATCTATAAGAAAGTTACAGAAAAGATTTTATCAATGCAAAGTGGAAAATTATATTTTATTTTTTACATAGTTTTGTCACATTTATTTTACGTTTAAAAAGAGTTTTTTATATCATATTAAGCAGGGCTCCCAAATGGTCCGCCAACTGAATACCAATAAATTTTAACAGAAAAATTTATGGTAGGTTTGCGCTAGAATTAACTTTCAAATGTGTTTCCGGGGCGGTTTGTAAGAAAAATCTAAAAAGAAATTTTTTCTAAAATAATATTGGTATTCAGTTGGCGGACCATTTGGGAGTCCTGTATTAAGTCATCTCAAAACTATTAAATGTCTTCAAAATAGCAATAGTCAAAATCAGGATCATTTTGAGTTTATTTCAAAGTCATTAAATTTACCAAAATCCACTGCTTATAATCTGGCCTAACTTTGTAAACAATGATCGTATCGGCTTGCTTGCGATATCATTTGATTCAGAATAAAAAAATTCACAACAAACGATACCCCATTTGACATTTAAAAAATAAGTTCTGTTCGCCCATGCATGTTAAAGTCCCCCCCCCTCCCTCCTCAAAATGAACCCCACGATGATTCAACTTTATTTTGGGGGAACAAATCGTATCTACATTTCTAGTGCCAAAATGAAGTTCTTACCAGATAAATTTTCTTGAATGGCTATCAGTTGCTGCTGTAAAAACCTACGGTACCTGCACCAAATTGTAGTTTTCGACTTCGTATTCATAAAACTTGTCGTAACTATGTAACAAATGATCGTATCAATTTGCAAATGGTAATCATTCCATTAAATAATAATAATAATAATAATAAACGATACCTGTCTCTTAACATACCTAAAAAAAATTTTAGTTTGCCCCTCCCGCTCCCTGAGTTAAAAATGCCCCCAAAACATGATAAAAGAACTTTATTTTTTAAGGACTCATCGAATATTCATTTTTAGTATCAAAATGAAATTCTTCCCAAACTTTGGTGAATGGTCACTAGTTGCCGCATTTCTACTCAAGTTTTGATTGTATATTTTTTATCTGTACGCTAATAGTCGTACTTTTGAAGGTTGTGCGAGTTTTGTGCAGGATTCCATATAATCGGAGGTTTGTCAAATGCTTGACATTTTTATGCTACATAGACCGAGTAAACAAGGTTTAAAGTAGATTCCAAATCACCACAAATATACTACCACAACCGCAGGAATTAAACCCGACATAGTTGAATCGGAGGCCACAGGGCTAACCATTCAACTACCTGGTAAGCCTCAATAACTTCCAATAATATACCTTAATTTGTTTAGAAGTTTTATTAGACTCGCCAATTCTCAATTAGTTGCTTATTCCCTCCTAATTCTTAGAAGGTAATTAAAAACATTATCTAAAAATAAGTGGTCCATGTACATAACCAATGCAAAGCAAACCTAGATGAGTATAAACACACACCCTCAATTTTAATTTCATATATAATTTTATTAAAGAAAATATAATTTATTTTCATTTCTTTTTGGCCAGAGTGGAATATATTGCTAAAACTTATTAACTTCCAGAAGGAAAAAAAAAAACTCATTTTAAAATTAAAATTTCCCTATGGGGCGATCCATAAATGATGTCACACTTTTTTTCAACATTTTTAACCCCCCTCCTCCCCTTTGTCACAAAATGTCACTCTTCACCATACCCCCTCCCCTCCCCTTGTCACGCTATATTACGTAAATATATACTTGCAGCTCAGAAATAAAGCACTATGTTATAGGTCATATTTCAAATTTTATTTTTGAACTTTAACTATGTGTTTTAATGACATTTGTGAGCATAACAATAAAACTGATTCGTGTATTTATTTTATATGAAATAAGATTACGGTTTACAACAAAAAACATAATATACAATAATAATAAAATATTAATATGAAAGAGCAATTGAAAACAGTAGTATTTTAGAATTTGAAATGGAATTTAATATATTTGGTTTTTAAATCCTATATTTACTTTATGAACACAAAATACTTTAAAACAGATTGATTTTGAAGAAGAAGCCTCAATATTAGTTTTACTTAAATGGAATTGCCATAACATTTCATTTGTCACATTAATATGAACATTTATAAAATTATATATTAAATCATAAAATAGAAATTATTCCGAATCATTTACTATAACGACTCTTCCTCCCTTGGAGAAAATATATGCTCGTCCATAGAGTACACAGGCATTTTGGCATCGCACTCATCCTCGGGAATAGTAAGTCCTCTAATATCTATGCAATGTTAGTAAGACCTCTAATGTTTAACCAAAATGTGTGATGTCAGACTTCTTCTTACCCCCTCCCACCCCCTTGTCACAAACTGTCACAATTTCACGAACCCCTCTTCCCCCCCCCCCCTTCCAAGCGTGACATCATTTCTGGATGGCCCCTATTCACAAATCTGATTAAATATAATTCCACAAAAACAAAATATTTGAAAAGTTTCAAGAATATAAAAAGAACAAAGTTATAATAAAACAATACAGTCTATTAAATTACAAAGTTTATTTTCACACAGCTACAAATAATAGTTTCTAATACAAAGTATTAACATAATATTTACCAAATTAACATACAATTATTTAACATTCTTCTATATATTATTTCCGTCTCTTTGCATCCTAAAAGAGAGAAACAATAGAGTGCATTTTAAAAGTTACAAGTTAAATTTTCACTGTTTTCAAGAATCCTGCTTAGATTTAGTTCTAAAGGTGATCACAAATTATAACTCTTCAGGCAAAATGACCGAATCGCTAATGTTAATCCAACGAGATATATTTTTTAAAATATCTCGTCTGTATTTTTATATTTTAAAGAGACTTTTTCTTTTGCATTGGATAGCTGAGGTAAATTTCTGCAATTGCGGTTTTTAGTTTATTTTAAGTTCGTTGAAGTTTTTATTTAATTTTCTTTCTTTTTTTTTTTTTTTTTTTTTTTTTTTTTTTTGTGCGGACACTTTCATTCTTTTCACTGTTTATACCGGCTCGAAAAGTGAAAGTATATAAAAAAAATCATTTAAAAATATTGAAATGCAACCGAGTTACCTTAAAAAAATTCTCTCATTGGATTAACATTGGCGAATTGGTGTTTCCGTTTGATTGAAGTAGCCTCTTAACCCTTTAAGCCCTGACCCACACAATTGTACGGGCAATTACTAAAGTAAAAGAGAATGACTACCTCCTGTTTTTGTGCGATTTAAAACCAAATCCGCACATTTATATGAGTTAATTGGCTTTAGATGTTTTGATAAGACACAACTAGGGGGTACCATCTACAATACAGGGTTATATTTTCTGCTTTTAAAAAGACTATATCATCTGACAGCAATAGACAAAAAGTATGAACTGTCGTAATTTCATTTAAATATGATTTATAATGTTTGCTTGGATTTAATATTTCTTTTCATATAGTTTATTCATGATTTTAATTGATTTTGTCTTTGATAAATTTAATTAGGCTTCACAAAAGTTGAAAAACAAATGAACCACACAATTGTGCGGGTCCGGCATTTACCATTTCCAAAATAGATACAATTCCTAATATATATATAAAAAAATTTTAAGTGATTTTTTTAAACTTATGTTTTTAGCAATTTATTTTTTATTAATTACATTTTTAAAGATGACCAATTTTAAATTAATAGGTTTTTACTATTCATGATTTCTAATTAAAATGGATAGTATTAGATATATAATATGCACATGCAACGAACTGTATGTTTCTGCTTTGAGTTATAGATGCCATATATGATTTATAAGTTTTACATGAGTTATATGCATACCACGAGATTGATTTTTAAGTTTGATAAATTCATTCCATTTTGTCGACACAGCAAGTAAACCACCAGGAATAAATAATAAATTATAGAACGTTCAGCAAATGCTCGACAGATTCCGTAGTGTCTGCTTGAATTTACCAGGAGATCAGGGAAAATTTTCCATAGATGAGCAGACGATTCCTTTTTTTAGGACGTGCTTCGGTAAAGCAGTATATAAAAAACAAACCACACTCTGTTGTAACAGCATCATCTGGGATAGTTTTGAATTTTGTATTATACCAGTGGGAAAGTACAGACCTGGTTCACAAGGATCTAGGCTTAGGACCTGCTGTCAGGGCCGAAACTAGGGGGGGGGGGGGGGGGCAGAGGGGGTATGTGCTCCAAGCGCCAGAACGAAGGGGCGCCAAATGAAGAATTATACCTTTGGAAAGGATTATTTTCTTCTGATGGACTGATGGCTTCCATTATTATGAAACAGCCATTATAAATGAAGTGTTAGGTGAAGATGAAATAGCAGTCATAAAAAGTTAGAACTCTGATTTTCTGGTCAGAATGGGGAAAAAAATGGCCATAATTTTTTTTGAAAAAAAAAAAATAGGTATAGGAAAAAAGGACGAAATGGGAAAAAAAGGGACTGTAAGGATGGAACGGTAAGGAAAATTATCACCTATTTTTAGGAAAATCATGTTAAGACTAAGTGATAGCCACAATGTTCATTGATTTTTAGAAACAGTTGTTAACATTGGATTAAATATTTTTTTTTTCTTAATTTACCTCGAAAAGTGCAGAAATAAACCTTGGGGACGGTAAGACTACCAATAAAGCCACGATCTTGAAATTGATATTTAAATGCTGATTTAAATTTTGCAGTAAATTTCCTGTCAAAGAATTTTAGACATTCTTTCTCTAGCATACTTCTCCATGAGAAAAAACTTGAAAAAAATTCTGTGGCTGCATCTGAAGTGATTTTCTGTATAAGTTTAGCAAGAGGGACGGTAAGGATGAAAAACCCAGGGACAGAGTTCAAAAAAGAATATCAACCGTAAAAATGTGTGCAGGTTAATTTTTTGCACAATATTTATATTAAACAATTGTCCCAGTTTCGGAAAAAAATTACATCGAATTACTTTTATTGGAACAATTTTATACATACAGCTCCAAATTTAAAAATCAGCATCAGGGACGGGACGGTATAGGAGTTTTCCTGGTATTTGGACACCCAACATCGTCCAAAACTTATTTATCTCGTTAATATTGTTATATGCAATCATGCAATGGAATGTTCTCCAGTATATGAAATAAAAAAAAACAAAAAAATGTATTAAAATAAAAATTATTATTCAGGGACATAAAAGTCAAAAGATTGTGAGAATTCCCCATATATTGTAGTACTTTTTCGGTTTTGGTTACAGTTTTCTTTTATATGAGTACAGTTTCACTTTCAGAACAGGTTTCAAAATTGAAAGTATCTGCATATAAAAAATTGCATAAAAGCTCGAAAAGGTACGATTGCACAACTATATATATCAACCGGGTGTATCCTATGCAAAAAATAATATTAAAAAATATTAAAATGTGAGCCCAAAATATGCAAAGAACTGTCCATAGAATTAACATTAGCTTGAATGTTAAATTTTACTTCGGGTGACTAGTGTCGGTTTTTAAGAATTACATTTTATTAAAGATTGTTATCATAGAAGAAAATAATAAATAAAGATGCAGTTGAACACTATTTTACATGTGAAAAAGGATTCAAAACGAAACATCTTTAATAATAACACAAATAAATAGTCTTCGAATCTGACATTAACAATATAACAATGGAATTAAGGTTTTAAGGTCCAAAGTTTTAATTATAAAAAAAAAAAATATTTTGTAACTATTAAAATAATATTTTGGTGCTATCCGAGGTTTTAAGTATCACACAAAGCTATTTTATAACTTTTTTTATGGGGGGGGGGAGGGGGGAAGAGTTTAAGTAATTAGTCAATGCATTTTAGTTATTTAGCTCTAATTCATTGCAAAAATTCTGGATTTTTTTAAAAAGCTCCGTATACTCCCGGTTTCTCGAATAAATCTATATCATACATACTCTAGACATGACGTTCATGACTTTAGCGTATACCCTCTGATTTTTTTTACGATTACAACACTGCAAACCAGATCAATATTTGTCATAATTTTACGAACCGGAATATTGTTCCGATTTGCTCTGCACATTTCAAGCCCAGGTTTGCTGTCGCGAAAAATTAACAATTTCAAAATATTCGTATTTAAAATTTAAGAAAAATAGGAAATAAAACGACACATCCGATTAACAAGCAGTTATGTCAAAAGAAAAGAGAAATTTTTAAAGAATTAAATAAAACTGACGCCGGAAGGAAATACTGTTAATAACTTTAATAAAAATTAGAAAATAGCGATACAATAGAAGTCCACGATAAGAAGCATGGAGAATAGCACACTAAGAAACTGTTTAAAATACTTGATATTTATATATAGAAAGTGGTTTAATGGCCATGAAAAGATAATTTAAATTTAAAAATACATTCGAACGCACTGCTGAATTCAAGAGGAGGGGAATTCCCCCCGGAAGGTTTGATATTTTATGCCTTTTAATAAGCAATTTCCACACCGAATCTCTAAAATGTCCCCCCCTCCCCCCCCCCCTCCAGAGCCGCAGAAATTAATCCCGGAGAAAAATATCTGAATTCAACACTGCTCGATCGGCGTGAGCAAGAAAAAAGGCAAATATTAATTAAAACGATATCTTAGAAATTCCCCTTAAAGTTGAGAAAAATTCCTTTAAAAATTAAAATTTTCAATAATGCCTTAACATGGACCAAAACCAAACTATTTAAAAATGTAAGCATTCCTCAGTAAATTAACATAACTTTTTAATTTATTAAAATTTCTGTACGAAATAAGTTGTAGTTTGTACAGAGAAAATACAAAAATATCCGAATCACATTTGAATAATTAAAATAATAAATACCTTTATATCTGGGTTCTTTACTTGAACGCTAATCCAATGGCGCTGCTTCATGGAATTCAATAAAGAAGTGTTGTAATTTTGTCTTTGTAAAATTTCCGCGCATGCGCGTTTATATCTGTTCTCCTTCCAATAAAAGGAATTTTTCGCTTACGTCGTTATTTTATGACAGTGTTGTATCAGATTTAGAGCAAAGTTGCGTTGCAAGAAAGCGATTGATTATATTCCGTCTACCTAGTAATGTCCTTGCGGCAATATTATTACTTCAAATTTTTCGTGACAAGAAAATATCAAGGAAAAATTAATCTTGCTGCAATTGTTCATGCTATCTGGGATAGATATTCTATTTTATATATCTAATATCTACTCTATGTTCATGCACGGATATATGCTTTTTTTTACATGATCAGTGAACGATATAAATGCAACGGAAAACGGTAAAAATTTCGTCTTGAATGCGCTATATATGAAGTAAATATGATATAATTCGATTTAAAACTACATAAAGTAATAGTGTAATATAAAAATATACGAAGTATTGAACTCTACAAATCCCAGAAAATTTCATAAATATTCCCATTCGGTAGGAAAATTCTTATAGCCGATATTTTATTAATTTATGAAGTTTAATATATTAAACAATCGTTACAATAATCTTTTAAAATTTACACATTTTCACTTTCTTACAGATAAAATAAAAGTATTGTTTTTAATATAAATAATGTACAATCAATTCAATAATATTTATAATATTAACATATAAGAAATAATAATAAAATTATAGGTGGGGAAAAATTAATTTCAACAAATTTTTAGAATTATATAAATCTAACAGTTAAAAATAGATAGAGGTACTGACATTACACCCAATAAAGTTTTATTCGATATGAATAAATTAACACAATACCTGAATTTGATTTTTTACAATTTAATCCCATAAACTTACATATTTACGTTAGTAACAGAATTTTCTAGGGTTTTTCTTTGATATTATTACTCTATATCATTTTGTAAGTTAAAGGTCACCAATACAAGTACGGTAAAAAAGCAGCTAAATAAATAAAGCAAGCACGAATTAAATATCTTCTGACACCTGCTTCGTTTTAGGAAAAAATAGATATTCAAAGTATAGAGCGTAAACATATTTCTTCAACATAGGTAAATTTCGGAGGCTTGTTAATTCTCCCCCCTTGTCGGTCGTGACGCTAGTACTGTTGCCATTACAGATTTTGCCGCAAATGTCCCATCTTGGTCCTTAATCTATGTCTCTGTTATACTATAGCGCCTAGAATATACAGTGTGGAAATCGGCTATCCCTGTAATACTTAAAAAAGCGCTAAAATATTGTATCCCTTAAATGTGCAACGATGCTGCTGAAATATAAAGATCGCAGAGACATCTGCAAGATATTTTTTACAACTGCAAGATATTGCTAATCTATACAATGTAATATGAAAATCCCGCAGATGTCGCTGCGATCGACACTTGGGATTTCAGCAGTATCGTCGCACATTTAAGGGATACAAATTTTTAGCATTGTTTGGATAGCGTATTTACACAATAGGCATTCTAGACGCTGTAGTTATACTTAAAAAAGTGCTAAACTATTGTATCCCTTAAATGTGCAACGATGCTGCTGAAATATACAGATCGCTGTGACATCTGCAGGATATTTTCTACAACTGCAAGATAGTGCTAGTCTATACAATGCATAGATTAACATACAAGATAGGACATTTCCATAGAGCGTAATGGTAATGCTATTGCGATCGCAGCACCTTTAGTGACAATGGGGAAGAAACTTCCCATCCTTGTAATATTTTTGTTATTGAGCGTCTACCTTATTGTAATCTTTCTTTTTTTAATATTGCATGTTTACGTTTTCAACAGAATGTTACACTGATACATGAACACAGAATAGATATTCTATTCTATATATCTAATTTCTATTCTATGTTCATACACGTATATATATATATATATATATAGTACATGATGGGTGAACGATTTAAGCGCAACGAAAAACAAGCTAAATATTTTATCTTGAATATTATACGTCAAGTAAATATGATATAATTAGATTTAAAGCTACATAAAGCGATTGTGTAATGTAAAAATATACGAAATATTGCACTCTACAAGTCCCAGAAACTTTCATAAATATTCCCATTTGGTAGAAAAATTTTTACAGACGATGTTTTATTAATTTATGAAGTATAATGTATTAAACAATCGTTACGATAATTTTTTTTAATTTACGCATTTTCACTTTCTCACAGATAAAATAAAATTATTGTTTTTAATGTAAATAACATACAGTCAGTTCAACAATATTTATGATATTAACATATAGAAAATAATAATAAAATTATAGATAGCGAAAAATTCCTTTTTACAAATTTTCAGAATTATATAAATCTAAACGTTAAAATAAAGCAAAACATAGAGAAACTGATAAAATTGTATTCAGTGTGAATAAATTAACACAATACCCGAATTTAATTTCTTACAATTTTATCGGATTAACTTACATATTTACGTTTTCAACAGTATTTCCTGAGCTTTTTCTTTTATATTATTATTATAATTATCATTTTGTAAGTTAAAGCTGAACGAACAAGTACGATAAAAAAAAAAGAGCTAAATAAATCAAACACAAATAAAATATCGTCTGCCTCTGGTTCGTTTAGGAAAGAAGAGATATGCAATACATAGAGCATAAACATATTTAATCAACATAGGTAAATTTCGGAGACTTGTTAATTCTTCCCCCTTGTCGGTAGTGACGCTAGTACTGTTGCCATTACAGATTTTGCCGCAAATGTCCCATCTTGTATGTTAATCTATGATACAATGTAATACGAAAATCCGGCAGATGTCGCTGCGATCGACACTTGGGATTTTAGCAGTATCGTCGCACATTTAAGGGATACAAATTTTTAGCGTCGTTTGGATAGCATATTTGCACACTAAGGTTACAGCTTCTAGAATGTATAGTGTGGACCTTAAATGTCAAACGATGTTGAAATCTAATGAGTCGATCGCAGCGACATCTGCAGGATATTTTCTAAAACTCCGAGACGATTTAGTCAAGACGCTATAATAATACGATGTTCACTTTGAAATTTGAAAATATATCATAGATTATACTAGATTAATTTTAACGCAATTATTCTAGTTGGTAAATAGATCACATCAGATGTATTTACATCTGATATATCACCGATGTCGCTGCGATGGGCTCCCTGGCTTTCAGCATCATTGCACATTTAAGGGATACAACTTTTTAGCGCTGTTTGGATAGCAGATTTCCACATATGTATTCTAGACGCTGTACTAAGGTATTCTAGACGCTGTAACCTTAACCAATCAATTTTTATATGCCATATTTCGGCACTTTTATATAGAGGCACTCTACATTACCTTTCCGTATTTATAGCGCCCTCTACAGTGCAAATCTTATTTGTCAAAATTGCGATAAATTTCTGGTTGAATTTATAACAGCGTCCTCTTTAGATAACTTCAATAACTAATTTAATTTACCGGTTTTTTTTACAGTTCTAAGTTGGCAATACTGTCATCTGTTTTGTTGTTTACATTCGCGAAACAAACGTACTTATTAGCGCAAAAAAAATTGAGTGGTTAAAATTATTATGAAATGATTCTTAGCCCTCTCAAGTATTGTTTTTCTAATTAAGAAGTAAAGAAAAAGTATAATGGACGGTGTATTTGCTAGTTATAATTTTTTATTTCATGAACGTTAAAATTTGTGCCGAGGACAGCGTTTTTTGTAGCTGTTTAGAACTAATTTCTTTCACTTCATTTTGAAAAATCTCATCGATATAGAGACAGAGTTTTAAAAGTTTGACCAAGGTAGTATTATGTTAATTCTATTGTAATTATAATATAAAAATCTCGCTGTGTAGATTATATTTAACCGTATTGGTGTTTGTTATCCTTTGAATTTTTCTTGTTTTAAAATAAAAATATTTCTTTTATGCGGTACCATTTTTATGTAAATAAAGTTTTTGCAACCTAGATTGATGCAATATAGTGGCGGAATAACAAAAATGGCAAAAATATCATATGGTTTCCATTTTGTTTTCAATGTTTGCATTCTGAACTGTGTCAGTTTAACATATCCTGACATTCATATGAGCGACGGTTACTGTATTTACAATTACATGTGTTGAATTTGAAGTCGATCACGTAATAAAAAGTGTATTACTCCGTTGTTACTGTTATTATGTCGTTTATGTGCAACAACAATAACCTCTTCAGTCCTGAGACAAATATTACGAGGGACCACAAAAACCAGATTAAAATTACTATAAAACATCTCCAAAGATGTATCAGTCTATTTATCATGCTTATAATATGCAGGCATTTATTTAAAAGGTCTAGAAGTAATTTTAACAATTCTAGAAGTAGGGTAGATGCACCAGTTTTGGCCACTTTTAGAGAAAATTCGAAATAGAAATTTTACAGTTCTTGACCGATTTAAGCATATTAAATCATAATAACATCATTCTTTAGTAAATTTAATTGTCTTTCTGTTAGCTATAATGATTTTCTACAGAATATTTTAGATTGTGAGTAATAACTCATCAAGTAATTTATTCCAATTTGTACCAGTTTTGGCCACCCCTACACCAGTTTTGGCCACTCCAATATCATGTAGTTTAACAAACATTTTAATTATAATAAGTAAAAATAAAGCATTTTTATGTAACATCTATTTTACCACACATATATTTGTTTGCTGTATTAAGAGAATTTTGCAAATTTCTTTATGAATTGATAAAAACATCAAGTAAAATATACTTATTTTGATTTTAACTGAAAGTTTCAATTAAAAAACAAAAAATATATTTAAATTTGATTAATAAACGGGACAACAGTGCCTATAGGACATAAAGATTAACTATTTAATCAGTTTTATAATTATTCATGGATTGTGGCTTGTTTAGAACACTTGAATCTTCATCAAAGTGTTATATTACTTGAAAGCATTTTCTGATTTTGGTTTGATTTTCATCAAAAAGTTATACTTCTTGAAATTATCTTTTGATTTATATTAGCTTATGCCTTATTTATGTACCCTAAATCTTTGCAAGTTATTTTAGGGTGTGATTTCAAAAGCGAATCATACCATTTCATGCCTCCTCTTCCATCTTGAAATGGAGTTTCTATCTTACCGGCTACAATTTTCTGGACAGAATCTTAAAAGTTGTTCCATTTTTATAGGAAATAGTATTCTGACAATATCTAAAATCCACTTTTCTAATTGATTTTTAACTTCAATTCCTAGTACCTAGATCTACTACTTGAGATTCAACATTATTAGAGGAAAGTGGTGTCCGTCCTACAAACTTCTGATGTAAGGCAAGAACGGGTTACTCCAAAACTTTTCTAGCTTGTAGTGCTGGCATTACATTTTGAATGGCCTTAATTTTAGGGCAGTGTTCCCTCTAGGCCATTTTTTTAAGAGCACAGAATCTCTTTTAAACTTGTTAAAATGAATCCTCTTCTTTTTAAATAATCTGAAATACATTCTTAGTTGTATTTAGATGTCTCTAGTAAAGATTTTCACAATATTTAGTATTTCTAAATCCGTGTGCCTGAAATATTGCAAAAATTATGGAACGTCTTCATTTCTTTAGGAAAAATACAAGCAATTAAATCATGCTATAATTTTATTGAACGTTTTAATTTATAAGTTGTAAAATCTTTCAAAATTTATGTTTTAGTTTATTTATCATATCTAAAAATTACATATCACCCCCCCCCCCCCTTTTGTTTTATCAAAAATAAACACAATACTATATTTTCTTTAGTGACTAGCACAATGTCCTTCTTTCTAAAGTGAATTATCTATTGGACAGATAATAACAAAATCTCTTTTATAGAACTGCCATTAGTCTTGCTTTATTATTATTATTATTATTGAAGCCATTACTATATAAAACAAAACAAAATTGATTTTGATTTATCCAGATGGTCTTAAATTTATTAAATGGCTAAAATTCCCTCTATAATGATAATGAATCATGTGGCCAAAAGTGGAACATATGTTGTACCCTTTTTGGCCACCCCCATGGCCATAACTGGTACATATAGCAAATTTAATGCACCAGTTTTGGCCACCGCCCATTAAACTGTTAAAATAAGTAATTTAAATGTAAAATTACAGTAGAGAGAAAGCTTACCTCATAAAACCTAATAGAAATTTGTTTCAGAACAAATAGAACCCTATAAGTGCCTAATGTTGAAAGATTCTGAAAACTTGTCTGCTAAGCAAAAATCTTAATACATGTAAGCACACAATGCAGTTTCACACATTTATTTTTTTTGCAAGTCACATTTTAGCAAAAAATAAACAAATGATATTGTAAATGATAAAAGAGAGTTTGCTTAAAGTGTAAGAATGCATATTATTTGTTAGCATGAATTCACAGGCTAAATATTGGACAAATTGATCCAATGTGGCCAAAACTGGTACAGTGGCCAAAACTGGTGCATCTACCCTAGTTAATTTAAATAACTTAATTATTTTTAATGTCTCCTACAAGACTGAGGAGTATAATATCGGGAATCGAAATAGCGGCTGTTTCCATTTTATTGTAATTCATAAAAAAATATGGTTATTATAGTTACAATTTTTATAGATTATGGAGTAAAAATTATGTTGTTACATAATTTTATATTATTTATCTATAACACTATACAACATATCTATAACGATATACCTTAATTGCAGAAAAAAATTTAAAACAAAATGGGTCAAATTCACTACAGTTCAAAGATTTATATTTTAAATGTGAAAATAATATTTCCATAGACTTAACATTAGCGTTCTCATTTCATCCCTTGACTAGTGTAGGCTCCTAAGAAACTGATTTCAGAATCCATGACCTTTTTCCTGAAATTATGGTCTTTACAATTAATAGCTTTTTCATACGACTCTGATTCATTCCCATCAGACATAAAAATTTAGATGCCATCGCATAATCTTTAAAACATTTAGGCTGCTTTATTTCCTTGCGACTTTTTAATTCCATAGTAGGTTGTCCATGTCAAATCAACCAAAAAATTTCAATTTTCAACCTGACCATTTCAGATTTCAATGAAACTGTCAGGGATCATTCTCTCCGGTGATATAAATGTGAATACATTTTAATAATTTTTTTATTGCGTTAAATTTTCATACAATTAATTATTTAAATTTTGAAAAATCATCATTTTTTGGGTTGTATAAATTTTTCAATTTTGAGTTTCTCAAGTTCTATCAGGTCATATTTTATGACCCCTCATTTTAAAGAGAATTTTATAAGTTTTAATTTGATACCCAAGTTGACTATGCTCAGTTAAAAAAATAAATTTTACATTTTTTTAAAATTAAAAAAAATTTCAGATAGTGTTTTTTAAAAATTTTGAAAAAAAAATGTATGTTTGTTGTAATATTATAAGCAAAAATTTCTGAAATTTTTAGAGTGGGATCTCAATGGGATCAAGAGTTATGAAATAAAAACTGAAAATTACCATTCAAATAATATGTAAATAACAAAATAGCTAGAATTAGATTATTTGAATGGTAATTTTCAGTTTTTATTTCATAACTCTTGATCCCATTGAGATCCCACTCTAAAAATTTCAGAAATTTAAGCTTATAATATTACAACCAACATACATTTTTTTCAAAATTTTTAAAAAACACTATCTAAAAATTTTTTTAATTTTAAATTAAAAAAAATTTAATTTAATTTTTTTTTTTTTTTTAAACTGAGAATAGTCAACTTGGGTATCAAATTAAACCTTATAAATTTCTCTTTAAAATGAAGTGTCATAAAAATCTATATGCCTGATAGAACTTGAGAAATTCAAAATTGAAAAATTTATGCAACCCAAAAAATGATGATTTTTCAAAATTTAAATAATTGTATGAAAATTTAATGTGATAAAAAAATTATAAAAATATATTCTCATTTATATCATCAGGGAGAATGATTCCTGAGAGTTTCATTGAAATCTGAAATGGTCAGGTTGAGTCGCTGGTTGATTTGACATGGAATGACCCAGTATGTGATTTCATTTCATCATCTTTTTCACTTTCTGAACTAACTTGATCTTGTGAGTCTTCTTGATCATCCTTTCCCTCATTTTTATCTTCAGGTAACTGTCTCTTAGATTCAATCAAAGGTATTTCTATTGGGTCTTCACAGTTTGCCAATTTTTTCTCTTGAAAGATTACATCTTGAGAACAGATAATAGTATTGGAGTTTCTTTTATCCAGGTGCGATAACTTTCATCACCATCATATTCCAATAAGTGATTTTTATTGCTTTCTTGTCCATTTTCCCATGTTCCTGATCTGGTAGGTATTTGAGCATAATAGGATAACCTGTTTATATGTATGTGTCTTACTCAAGGTTTCTGTCCTATCCAGTATTCATAATCACTTACATTTGGTAACAAACTTTTGCCTGTTCTGTTCAAAATATACACAGATGTATTAATCAGTTCTGCCTGTAAGGATGAAGGAAAATTGATTTCTGAATCAGAATTTTTCAAAGTTCTTGTCATTTTAACCAAGGTTTTATTTTCCCGTTCACTCCCAACTATTCTGTAGAGGGATATAGGGGGCAGTTAATCTTTGAATAATTCTGTTTTTCTGCAGGATACGTCTAACACTTCCATTATCAGATTCTCCTATTACCACTTAAGATCTCCTTGATGTTGAATCTTAAATTTTTAGCATATGCTACAATTTTTTCAGTAGCTTTTGCAGCACTTGACTTATGATGAAGAAAAAATACATATCTAATTTTTGTAAAATGATCTTCAAAGACATCTAATTTTTGTAAAATGATCTTCAAAGACTACAAAATAATGATACTTTCTGAAGGATTCATCAAAAGGTCCACATATATCTGTTAAGATGAGGTTTTGTGGTCTTCTGTCTACTGCCAAATTTCAAGTGATGTGCTTTCCTATATATCGGTGTCACAAAGCTGATTATCTGATCCAACTTTGATATCCATTTGTTGTTCTAGAACATTTTTTATATGACATTTGTCCTGGTGTATCCCAGCACTCGTGATATAGCTGCAGATTAGAATCACTTGTAGTAGCTATGTACACTTCCACTGGATTACTCGGAACAAGTACTTCCATATAAACTTTGTATAGGCCTCCACTTATGTTTCTTATACCATACATTACAACCTTGCTGTTCATTTTTAAACAACATTCTTTTGCAGTTATATGTAACACACATTCTTTTGCAGTTGATTCAAATCTGCTATTTTTGTTCTTATCTTGTGCTGCCAATATTGAGAACAGATTTTTACTAATATCTGGGACAAACCAAAGTTCTTTAAATTGTCACTTTCTTCTTATTTTTATTATTATCTTTAAAGTTCCTTTACCTGCAGCTGGTAGTACTTTTTCATTTTGTAATCCCATGTGAAGCTTCAAAATTTTCAAAGTCTCTGAAGTAATTACTATAATTGGTGATATGTTTTGATACACCGTTGTCAACAAACCATTCATAACGAACTTCTTTAGATGAAAATGCTTCTTTGTCTAGAGCTATTAATAACATATTTGCAACAGTATTACCTTTCCTTGAGTACTTATTATTCTGACTGGTCTTTGCTGGCTTTCCATCCACTTTCTACAAGATTTTACCTGGTTACCAGTTTGATGACAGTAATTGCATTTTGCAATTTCTTTACTTTTGAAAGCTGTTTTTATTTTACTGGTTTTTACTTCTATTGCTTCTTGATTCTGGACATCACTTTTGACTTCTCTTCTTTATTTTCTCTATCTTGAAAACATAATTGAGTTGTTAACTCATCAATTGTTCTTTTATCTTCATTCAGAAATAGTCAACTCATCTTGAAAGAATGATACTCTTAAGGTCATGTGTCTATGATCTTGGAGATTAGTAGCATTTAGGGCAGTTGAACTTCCTGCTTTCTTTGAAGACCCAAATTTAATTATCTCCAAAGGTTCTTTAAATTTGTTATATGCACAGCCATACTGCCATTCACTGACTTATGTTGAAAAAATTATAGACAAATATTATACAATTGGTTATCAGAGGTAGCTTCATAAATCTTCTGAAGTTCTAGCCATACCTCTCTTGTCTCTTGTATTATTGAACCTCATGATTTTCTGTGTAGTTTCCTCTGTCATGGGATTTGTTAGTTCCATCATAGCACAGGTCTTTGTGTTTTTTATATTTGCCAAAGTCTTCCTTGTACTTCTTCAAAGTTGCTTCATTAGCTCCATCTGGTGGTTGATCCAGTTTAACTATCTTACCTTCGACAAGTTCTAAAGCATCAGCATAAATAACTTAAAGCAAATTTGATTCTATGTTTCCACATCAGCCAGTTGGTTTCTTGACTTAATGGTTTTATCTGCAACTTTTCTATCTCCATAATTAGTAGTACTTCACTCTTAATGCAATATCTTCTATTTTTTCAAATATATGATAATAAACACTTAAAATTCAGTTCACTTCCATCATATAATCCCTTTAGAGCTTTCTAGATTCTTAAAAAAAAAAAGATTTCAGGACTAGTGTTAGACAAAAGAATAAAGAAGCAAAACTTACTTTTCTTGCTGAGTGTGTGTTAGGCTCAACACTATAACGATATACTAAATCTTTTTTGAAAACTGCAGTGGCGAAGCGTCCGGTCATCGGTAGATTCGGCGATGACCATAGGAAAATATAAAGGCAACATAAAACATTTAATTTTTTTGCAAGCACATTTTAAAATGTTTTTTTTTTAAGATTTTATGTGTAACATGAAGCAATAATAGTGTATTTTAGTGCTGTCATCTATCCATTATAAAATGAGACGTCTAAAACATAAAGGGTAAATAGTATCTCTCGTCTATGGCTAATGGATGCGCCCAGATTTGCGAATCTCTTTACAGCATGCACACACAGCCTCTCAGTCTCAGCACCCTACAGCCAATCAAATGACACCCTTTTCCAAGACATATCGGGTCTAGTCATCGCTAATTTGAGCGAATCCACTTGAAAAGCGGAACATTTCTTTTTGTAATGCTTTTTCCATTTTGAATATTATTCCAATGGACATAGCATTATTGTAACAGATTTAATTTTATTAAATAGTACAAAATACTGTTGGCTAATGCTGTGCTCATCTTACAATTATTTGACTAATTTAAATTATTTCATTACACTTAAATAAAAGATTTTTTATTAACCCCTTGAGGGGCAAACAAAAATGTCTATTAATATTGAATTCTCACCAGAATAATCGAAAAACTTTATTTTTAAATAAGAAAAAGCAATTTTTCAACGATTTTCCTCCAAAGTTAAAAATAAAAAAATTAGTTAAATTTTCTGGTGAGAATCTTGTTTAAATTAGGTGAGATATATTTTATCTCACCACCCCTCAAGAGGTTAATTGGAAAAGAAATCATTGCATTAAAATGTTTTTTTACATACCTGTACTGTTAGAATATTATAAATCTTAGGTTATATATTTCTGATAACAGCATATTTCCGATTCATAAGTACAGACGCATATTTATTTAATTTTTGGTAATGCACTAATGATCAAAAATAATTGTGGAAATATACGAAGATTGTCTTAGTTTTTGTGGAAGTGGCATTTAATTATTTAAAAACATCGTAATTATTTTTAAACCATCAAATAAATATTTTTTGCATGCAATTTATTCTGAAAGTAATATAATTCAAAGTAAAATTATGCATTAAGAAGAGTTAAAGTACTTTACCTATTGCAATTTTGACAAATACCTTAATATTTAAAAAATACCAAGCTAATACTTCAATGCAAATATTTTTTACAATATTTTGTTTCATTAGAAAAATGTGTAATCTATTTGATTGGTTCAACGACATTTTTAAATTAAAGTAACATCATTTTATTTTATGAAGAAGTAAATTATTTTACTATTGGTTACAATTTAGATTCATATATATATTTTCAAAAGTCATTATAATATATATTAATTATTATTACAGCTATGTTATTTCTCAAATAAAAGCAAGCTGTTTGTATCCTCTAGATTTGAGAATGTCTTTAATTGTGAAGAATGGGTGGCTTTGCACATCCCTTAAAACATTTGCTGACAGCGATTGTCGAAGATAAAAAAATAAGTTTTCTGTTAGATATTTTACAAGATCCAGTTACAAGAGTCAAAACAGACTATGCGGTTGTCATATTTTACTTAAAGTAGTTGATTAGTCGTGATTGTTCTTGTCTAAGTTTACAAATAATGTTTGGATATAAACTGAATTTTCAAATCTGAAAGCAGATCTGATAGATCTAAAACATCCTTACAATCACATCATTAAAAACATTTGCGAAGTTTTCAAATGCTTAATTGATTTATGTGAAATCAATCTGTTTATTGTGTGATCTGTTTATTAGCAATTTACTACTATTTCATGAAGAGGCAGATTCATGGAGATTTTGAAGACAAGAGAGAAATATTATTTAATAATGATAATTAGTAATTACCTAAAAAAATTGTGCATCTTTTAAGTAGATGGGATCCAGTATGAAGGGGACATTTTGATACGGCTACAGATTTTGAAAGCTTCTCGAATGACATTCAAAATTACCTTACTTCTACTGTTAATGAACTGGTTAATGACGCTATTCTACAAGAAATTAACCATTTCAACATCCATGTTAATATTAAGCAGGGTTGTTTGGTTTAAACCATTGTTTAAACCAAATGGTTTTTTAAAAAAAAACCATGTTGGTTTTTTTCATGTTGTTTTTTTTCTCTTTTTCTCTAATGTTTTTTTTTATTTTACACATTATTGAAAAATGTAAAATCCAAGTTATGCAGAAACTACAAGCAAAGCTTTAGAAAAATGATGAATTAATAAATTTGTAAAGGTGACAAACATTTTTAATCAAACTTTTCTTATAAGCTTTAAATCTACATAGCAGACTAATTTTTCTAAAATTAGCTGGGAAGAAAAAAATAAGTAGTTAGTTATTTTTCTTCTTTTTTTTAAGCCTTTTATTTTTAAAAATAGCCAAAATGGCAGATTTGAGTTAAAAAAAACACTTTTACTACTTAGATTGCTTGATTAGTTAAGATTTACTAAGAATTACATATGCCTCAATGATGACATAATCATAAGTAATTCTCTCCATTGATTACTTTTTGTTCTGTATGCTAATGAATGATTGGCTGTGAGTTTTCTTTGCTGTATCATGGCTATTGGGTTTAGTAAGCTTTTGTTTTTCTTGCATTCCTACATTGATATCTGGGCTTTGCATTATGATTTTATTCTGTTTCCAGCAGAATTGGCACGGTTTAAATCTATTGGTTTACCAGCTGGTTTTTTTAGAAAGATCAAATATAATATTTTTGTAATTTAAGTGTTTCAAATTATTGGATATAAATAATTTCTACTTCTAATAATTTCTACGACTGTCTACTAACAGTCTTATCCCAGCAGTCACCGTGAAACATAGTGAGTCTAGGTTATATTTGTATGCATGTAGAATGCAAATTGCATGTGTTGATGAACATATCTGAAGATCTATTATAAAATTTAAAACATGTGAATGTAGCAAAGATAAAATAGATTTAAAATATTCAATATTTTGAATAAAATATTTTCCTTTGAAAAAACGCAGATTATTTACAATTAATAACATAAAATGACCTTTAAGATTTCAGTCAAGCTGCAAAAGAAAATTTTCGTGAATAGGGAGATTATCTTTTAAGGCTGTTCTCAACTGCTCTACTTAACAAGCGCAAAATGCTTTGACACATTTACAAATTCATTTTTTAAGGGTGTTCTGAAATCCAAAAGGGCAACTTTCTGACATAAGCTTTAATTTATTTTTGTTCGAAAATGCATGAAACTAGCTGGTGTTGTTGTTGAGAAACTATGTCATTGAGCTGTTTTTTCCATTTTTCTGCAAACGCAATAGATCTTTCAGAAAATACTGTCAAAGTGGGCGTTTTGTACCGAATTTCCGCGCGAAGGAAGAAAGAGCACTCAAGAGAGGGCGAAAAACATGTTTATCACGTTGTCAAAATTCTTTATATAACTCAATAGGCAATTAATTGATCAAGAAATGGAAAAAACAGTTCAATTCCAAATCGCCTCCATGGCCAGGCTTTCCAATTTTATACCTTTTCGTTAAAAAATGAATTTGTAAATGTGTCAAAACATTTGATGCTTGTTGAGCAAAGCAGTTAAGAACAGCCTTAGTGGAAAGATAAAATTGGAAGACCTGACTGGATGCAATTTGGAATCGAACTGTGTTTTACATTTTTGATAAATAAATTATCTATTGAGTTAAAAGCAATTTTGATCATGTGACAAAGATGTTTTTAACCTTCCTTGAGTAGTTATTTTTCTTTCGTGTGGAAATTCAGTTCAAAACGCCAACTTTGATACTATTTTCTGAAAGATCTATTACGTTTGAAAAAAAAAAAAAAAAAACTCTGGAAAACACAGTTCTATTACATAGTTTCTGAACAACAGCATCTGCTAGTTTCATGCATTTCCGAACAAAAATAAATTAAAACGTATGTGATAAAGTTGCCCTTTCGGATTTTAGAACAGCCTTGAGAATAAAAAAGAAACTCAAGATATGAAGTCAAATAAGAGGACATTGAAAAATTGGGCGCTAGCGAAGCACCTGTTTACTTTTAACTAAAATATGCAATAAGATATTTAAATCGTCTATTGCATAATCGAATCCACTATTTAGATCTGACAAAAAAATGGGTAAAAATCAAGATGAGGTTCGCGTGAGACATAACAGAAAAGTCTCATAAAAATGCCTAAAAATATATATTATTAATTTTTAGATTAGACATATAAAAGTAATACGTATTATAAAATAGCTTAGAAAAAAATTCTGTGTATTAAGTCTGATGGCTGTTTAAATGTTTTAGTGGATGGACAACTTTTATAAATCTACTTTCCATTTTAAGATCAATGTTTTCAGTAGTCTAAAAAGCTGGTAAATAGGTATTTCTGTTTATTTTACTGTTGCCCCCTTTTTTTTGTTTCTGTGGAGAAATGTCAAGTGACAATACACAATACTTCTTGAAACATGTAAAGACCCTACTGCTAGATTCAAATCATTCCAGGAATTCTTTATAAAAAGCTTTACTTTCAATAAAAGATAATTGTTCATGTACCTAGTGTTCTAACAGAAAAATCAGATATCTCAGGTTACAAATATTTCAAAGAAGTTATTTTGAATAGCCATGGAAAAGTATATTATATTTATGAAACTACACCATATATTTATTTATAGTACTAGTAATCAAAAGATTGTTTATTAAGATTTTCAAGGTATCAGTGTTTCACTATGTAGAGCATTTTATTCATGGAGCATAAGATATAGCTTTTACTAAAAATGTTTAAATTTTAAATGATTTCAATTTTCTACACAATTGATTGTAATTATTTAATTTAAATTATTTTTAAATGAAGTTATATTACTTATATATCCAACAATGTTTTTTTTTTTAATCAATAAATGTGCATGTATATGCAATTGGAAAATATATTTTAAAAAACCCGGTTTAAACCAAAAAAACCCTGTTTTTTTTTAAAAAAATCCGGTTTTTTACCAACCCTGAATTAAGGCTGTTCTTAACTGCTCTGCTGACAAGCTCAAAACATTCTTACACATTTACAAATTCATTTTTTAATGTAAAGATATAAAACTGGAATGCCTGGCCATGGAAGCGATTTGGAATTGAACTGTTTTTTTCCATTTTTAGGGTTCCGTACTTAAAAAGTAAAAATGGAACCATTATAAGATCACTCCTCCGTCTGTCTGTCTGTCACAGCCATTTTACTCGTAAACTATGGAACGTAGAAAGTTCAAATTCGAAGAAGTAATAAAGACCATTGACCCACACATTTTCAGATTAATAAACATTCATAAGTATATTTAGTAAAAAAGTAGAGGGGCTAATTATGCTACTTGAAAAAAAAAAATCTTTTCTTTGTATATCATGTGGGGTATCCTGTGAAAGCTTTTGTAACGCTGAACTCAAAAATACATTCCTTTTAATTTTAGGTATTATATTTTCAAAGATATTGTTGAAAATATAGTGCAAAAATATGTCCCCCCCCCCCCATCTAATTCCGAATCTAGTGAAACTAAAATTATGAAAAAATTAGAGGTAGTAGATGTTAATATAAACCTTGCCGGAAAATTATAGCGATTACCCTAGGTCACATAGTTTTTGAGTAATTAGCATTTTCCTGTTATACACAAATTTCGATTTACGGGCATTCAGAAAAACTGTTGAGCATCGCTGGATATACCTATCATTGCAGAAGAATAAAAGCATTGTTGATAATGATTTTCGAAAAAAATCATCGGTAATTAGCCGAGATATTAACCCTTAAAGGTACGGTCAGTTTGGACATACACAAGGACAGGGGCGGCGTACTCTATGCCTAGTTAACAACTTTTAATGATATATATGTGTAATGTAATGTCCAGTAACAGTATAAAAGCAATAAACGTCAAATTGTTAAAAACATACTAATTTAAGGGGTCTCGGGACTCTAAAAAGTGGAAAAAAAGACCATTTTCAGCATTTAATGTCTTAAAATGTATATGATTTTAAAACATAATTTTAATTGGGATGAAAGATATAAGTATGTTCTTTCGTTTCATGTATTTAAAAAATTGCAAGATACAGAATTAGTATTTATAAGGGGCTCGAAACTGTTAGAAATTTGTCGAACAAAAAATTGGCATAACAGTTTACGTGCAGGATTACAAAATAAATATTGCAACTAGAATGAAAATTTTGGTGCTTACTTATACTTCAGATTGTAATAATTTCCCTGAACTTAAATAAATTTGTATTTAAAGCATTTTTATATTTTTAATGCAATGTTGCATTTAGCTAATACAAAATTTTGAAAATTTCAACAGTAAAATCACCAAAAAAAATATTTTTTGAACAATAAAAAGATAAAATTTTAGGTTCAGTTTATACAGACTAACATGAAATATATGTTTTGAAAGTTTCATGAAAAAATATTCAGAAGTTTTAGAGGTATCCTGCGCGTTACGCCCAAAAAATGCCATTTGGAAAATAATGACTTTAAAGTTTCGGAAACGCAGCTTCAGCTGTTCAGCGGGTATAATTCTAAAAGCCAAAACTTCTGTTCTAATGGGAATTTCAAGGAAACAATTATATCAAAATATTCAGAAAAAAATAGGAGTTTAACATCTAAAAAAAAATTAAAATTTCTTACATTTTGAAGCTTTAAGAGTCCTGCGACCACTTAATCCTTTCCGGCATGGAGTAATTCTATTTATAATCTTATGAAAAAATGAACTGACACCAGAATTTATAAACAAATTTATTAGAAAATGCGAGCTTGCTTATTTTCACATACATGATAAAAGGAAAATTTTAATTAAATATTCTTGATGCCATTTGTCTGTTTTGGAATTAAAATTAGGTGTCCGTATTAGAATGAATCGCATAAATACCATGGGATTCGCGATAGTTTGCATTGATTGAATCTCTCAATCAGGGTTGTCTCGGTTTTAACCATGGTGGTTTAAACCGGTTTTAACCGTCCTGGTCAAAATCAATTTTGACCATTTTGACCACTGAAATTGACTATTCAATTTATTTACTACTAATCAAATATATTTTACTAGCATATGTTAAAAACTAAGTTAACATTTGTTAAAAATGTCATAATATAAGTAACATAACACCAGCAAATACCAAATTAAAAAAAGCCATAACATAAATAACAACACCAAGATACAACACAAATGTTTTAATTATTTTTTATACACAAGCTCTTTTATCGAGACTATCATTTTAGAATAAGTTTCAAGATATTTTTCTTTTAGCAATCTTAACCATTCGTCACATGCATCAGATGTAGTAGCATCTTCTTTTTTAAGTTTATCTAAAGCAAGGGAAATAAGCTTAAGTTGATTTTATAAATGTTTTACTTCTTTGTATACATTGTTAATGATTTTAACAATGTTATCAATATTATCTTCATGCTCATCTGCAATTTTTCATTTCAATAACATGCTTCATTACTGAATTAACTTTGTTTGTGTTTGTAATATCTTGTCCTACAAGATTCAAGTAATGTGCAGCACATTCATAAGAAATAAACAGTTCGTCTCTATATGCATTTTGAAAATCTTCTCATGCGTTTCATCTTGTTTTCATTGTCACTTACAAAACTTCTTACTTTACAAGCAAACTTGTTTTCTACCTCTTCTTTACCATCAGCTGCTAGTTTTAAACAATACTGGGCAGATTTCTTAGATGCTCCTGTATCAACAGCTGAAAGGAAGAATGATTTTTTTTCCCTGTTGATACACTATTAACAATGATAGGGCAATTATGGATCTAGCTTTCTTATTGTATTGCATAAGCATATTTTACTAATGAGCCTCCTTAACTTATCAGTGTAGTATTTTTTTAACTGCCTGTTATTTTTATTACTTATTAAGTTACTTTTAATTGCAAAGAAAAAATAATTATTAAAATTAAGACCATTTTTAACAGTTTTGACCATTTCTGACCACTTTTGACCAATTTTGGACGGTTAAAACCACTTTTATCCAGTGTCCTGGTCAAAATCAATTTTGACCGGTTAAAATTACAACCCTGCTCTCAATACACCTCGAGTGACTTTAAAAGTTAATTAAACACCTATCTGGAAAAACGCGACACTGACCAAGGCGGCGTTGCAACTTTGAGACCTCAATTCGAAGCGCGCTTAGCACAATGCCAAATTTAAACTTTGAACAAAGGTTTTGTTTTAGCTACACTGTAGAAATAAATGTTATTACTACGCTGAATTTAGTTTCATGAAATGCCCAAGGAAGTTTAACTATGAACTGCTTTTATTGTCAGTACCGAATAAAGTTCATTATAAACAGATTAGGATAATATTAAAAAAAGAGTTACAGTACAGAACCATTTATCCGGAATGCTTGGGGTCAGATGTATTCCGGATAACTGGTTTTTCCGGTTAACTGGTTGTGCATTAAAGCAGCATCCATTTGATAAGTTTTGTGGAATATGTGTGGTTGTGGCATTATTTCTCATTTTAAATTATTAGATTACTTGGATTAAAAATCAATGCAAGAAAGATCAAAAGTTAGCCAGAGTTTAAAAGAAGGTAATTTATGGATATCCCTTAGGAACAAAAATTCTTCTGTTTCCTCTGCATAAAAATTAAAACATCTAAAATACAACTAAATGTGATGACAAAAAATACTAGATTTTGTCATCAAATTATACAATTGTGTCAAGCAAAGCCTATGTCAAACTGGCAATGTATGACACCTTTTTCTGCAAAGATTCTGAAATCACTCTATCAGAAATATCATTCCGGATAACTGGTTTTCTGGTTAACTGGTTTCCGGATAAACGGTTCCATACTGTATACGAATAGCTATATTTGATATTATTTAGGTTCCATCTCTTTGAACTTTCATGGTATACCCATTTACACTTTTCTAATATATACAGTTATACCCAAACCTACATTGTATAGTTTTTTACAAAGTCTTAGTATTCTTTTAGGAATTTTTATTATTTTTTTTTAATAATACGATTACAAATTCATTTATTTATTCTATGGAACCCTCTGTGCGCGAGTAATGCTCGCACTTGACCGTTTATTTGATCAATCAATTACCCATCGAGTTATAAGCGATATCGATCACGTGACAAACCCATTTTTCTCCCGCTCTTGAGTGATTTTTCTACTTTCGCGTGGAAATTCAGTCCAGAAGGCCCACTTTGACAATATTTTCTGAAAGATTTATTGCATTTGCAAAAAAAAAAAAAAAAAATGGAATAAACAGCTTGATGACATAGTTTGTGAACAATAACACCAGCTAGTTTTATGCCTTTTCGAACAAAAATAAATTAAAACTTATGTCAGGAAGTTGCCCTTTTGGATTTGAGAACAGCCTTAAAGAAATAAAATGAAATTTGCTTAACTTTTGTTTTCTTATGAAAATTAATTTTAAAAAATCTTTTAATGAACAGAACACACAGAAATTATTAATAGGCTATGATGACCAAATGTCCTCTAAATTAGAGGGCGGCCTCAAATTTGTGGACTAGTTTCTCACTCAGCTTCCACAGTTATTGATTTAAAACATTTATAACATTATAGAAAAAAACCCATAAAATTACTGAGACTAAAAAAGTTAAAGATTAAAAATTTATAAACTTTAAAATTATGACAATTTTTAAAAAGTTCTGTTATAAAATTTGACCATCCTATTACAGGGAGAGGAGAGGGGAGGGGAGGGGAACTGCAAGGTTGTGAACTAGCGATGGCCATCAGAAAATGTCCCGCCTCGCCACTGAAACTTTAAGTTATTGCAGCACACATACCATGCAAAAAACCCATAACCTAAAGTAATTTTAGATCAATATTACTACAGAATCAAATTTAATAACAAAGAAAATCATTGCTTAATAATGCTTTATAATTTTGAAAAGAGACCTAAATAACTGGTCAAAAATCTATTCTAAAACAGAAGTCAATAATAAAACAAATATGGAAAGGTGTTGCCAAATGCAAGGTATATGAGTAAAACTACATTACTTGTTTTTCCTTTTAACAAACTACAAAACTTTTCTCTATTGGTAACCTTTGTACTAAATGGTTTTATTATTATTATTATTTTTCATGGAATTTATCTCTGCATACCTTCAACAGTCTAAATGTAAGATATGGCCTGATTTTCTCTTCATTTGTTTTAGCTACACGTGCCTCTGAAAGAGAAAAGTTATTTTATTACCACCTTGTATATATACAGGGTCTAAATGTATTGTAAATTAAGGAAATTTTACAGCTATAGTTAGATATGTATGGTAAGATATGCATAGTAAGATATGTATTATTTTTATACAAAAAATGTTTATTTTCTTTACAGAATTATGTCTAGACTAGTTTTATCTTCATCAGAAAAAGATGCATTCGTGAAAACTGAGTTGTGTAATTTTATTTTGAAGCATACTGGCCTTGATGCTCTTAGGTAAGTGTATTCAATTTGTCTTTATCAGTTTTTTAGCCAACTTAAAAAATATATTCAATTTGACTTTTTTCTTTTTGTTGATACTATGAGATAATGCCCTCTAAGGAAGTATCTCACAATACTAAGCCATTTCTGTTCCTTTTCATTATTCAGTCATTTATTTTTGTCAAGAATATCATGCCTGTCTACTTGTTTGACTGTTTTAGGCATATCTGTTAGGGGATTTTATGATACTCTTTTCCTAAATCTAACGTAGAAATAATTATTTTACCATGCATATTTGATGGAAAATCAGGAATATGTCTTATAGGATACTTTATCAGTAACAATTATAGTATGGTAACTACCACATAGGTCTCAGTGGAATATTCCAATTACTTGTTGTCAACTACAAATACCTTTTTGAATCAAATATGTGATTTCAACTAGTAATAATTTATTCAGTACCAAACATCTACCTGTTGTAGCAACTGGGGGCCTTTTAGTTTCAATTACTTGCATTAAATAACACTGAGACTCATTTAACAATTTAATACTGTCTTCAAATGTGGAGCAAACATTCAAACCGTGTTTTCTCACAAAAAAATAAAAAATGAGTTATTGTTATTTTTATGAACTCTGTGTTAAATTGCACAGAAATAAATGGTATATTTTACTTTAAAAAAATTTTCTCCTATTATAAATCAATTTTAAAACTTGACGTTTCAATCAAAGGGTGTTTCCTCCAAAGCCTGCATTCAATCAAGCAGTGATTTCTCCAGTCTGCCAATCACAGTTGTCACTTAATGTGTACTTTCGAAACCTACCATACATATCACAACTGAAACGGATTGTTTTAGAAAAAAAATAAGAGAACTGTCATAGTTAAAGTCTTCCAGAATTATAGATTTCAAGATCTAAATGAAGAATATGATGTAAATCTTCTTAAAAAGGGAGTTACTGTTGCCTTGTTCAAAGGGTTGTTTTAGAATATCTTCCTCTTAGCTACGCCATACCAGTTGAAAAGAACAAAGATGTTAAAAAACTTTTGAAGGTAATGTATAGTGAATAGTGGCAAAATCAACCTGATGATATATTCAAATGATACAACCACATTATCCATGATTGATAAGCCTACAATAAAGAAGAGGGGGATGTGTATAACTGTCTAGATGAAGATATTGGTTTTAAAATTTGAAGTGGATTTCTGGCAAACGAGTATTTATTTAGTAAATATTTAATGAATACTACTAAGTACCATAATCTGTCATTTTATTTTAACAATAATCAACTGAAATTCTATATTCATTCAAATAAAATAATGCTATTGTATTGTTTGTGAGTTAGAACTTATTTCATTCAAAAAGCGTTTTATCCACTTGTCAAACAATCAAAACATGTTTCCTCCTCTGAATTCGGTCAAAACGTGATTTCTCCAAATATTAAATGCATTTTATTAATTTGTTTTATGTTTAATATCTTTGGTATGCTTGCAATTCTTTCTAATAAACAGTAATAAAAATACACAATAAAAATGAGAATTAAATACAAGTTATTTTCTTATTTATCAGTTTTTTGTGTTTTTTGAAAATTTGTATCTAAAGGAGAAAGCATGGTTTGCATGTTTGCTCCACAAATATAGTACCAAACTTTCTCAATAAAAAATTAAAATGTTTCTAACAAAATTTAATCCTAAGTGTTTTAGAGAAGTATTTATTTTGTGTTGTTTCTGTTCCTCCTAAATGTATGGTTCCAAACCTGTTTTTGGCAATCTCCCATCTAAGCATCTCTAAAATGATGATGTCAAAGTATAATATTCTAACCCATATTAAACAGGATATTAAATCTCTTATTTTCTATTCTTACAAAAGTAATAATCTAAAGTTCATGATAATTTTTCATGCATTTTTGTCTGTTTAATGTAATAGTACTATATTACTTGCATATGGTAAGAAAAAGGAATATGTATTGTTAGCTTAAATGCTTAACCCATTCAGGACCAACATTTTTTACAAGAATTTTATTCGGTTTACAACACTTTTTCTTAAATAATTAACTTTACTAATCACGGAAATGTCTTAATTTAATAAGGTAAATTTTACTTTTCTTTTTTACTGATGCTGTAAGCTTGTTTTGAGGATGCATATATACACTCATGGTCTCAAAGGGGTTAATGGAAGAGGAAACAGTAAATTATTTTTTGATTATGTTTCAATCTGATAGCTTAAAATATAACTGTGCGGAACTAGAGTAATCATACATAAATGGCTGAGTAGATTAAAAACAATTGTTTTTGTGTCTTTTATATATATATATATATAAATCATAATCCTGAATGTTTTCTAGTGAAGTTTTTATTTTATGTTGTTTCTGTTCATTTTAATCTGTGGTCCTAACCTGTTTTTGGAAATGCCTCAACTTAGCATGTCTAATACCATGATGTCTTAGTGTACCTAATGTCCTGTACATCCTGTATTAACTGGGATATTAAACATCTTATTTTTTTTTTGTTCTTGAAAAAGTAGTAGGGTACCTGGGTATTCATGATAATTTTTGATGAAGTCTCATCTGTTTCCTGTACTAGTATAACAGGGTGGTAACAATTTATTTTTTTTTAAATTTGGATGCCAATATTTCTGAATGGTAATCATTGTCTTATTTAAATGCCAGAATTTTGGACGGAATAAGACAAATATTACTATTAAAAAGTGGTTCCTAGCCCCCCCTCCCCTCTTCCATATATATGCATATGCTGGTAATATGCACATATCTGTAGTAAGTAAAAGACATATGTATTGTTAGTTTCAATACATACTGAAACAGGAAACAGTACACTATTTTTTGATTACGTAGCGAACTGTCAGTTTAAACTATAACTGTACAGATATAGAGTAATCATACATAAATGGCTGAGTAAATTAATAAAAGTTGTTTTTATGTCTGTTAAAACAAAACTGAATCCTGAGATTGAATAAAAATGCCTATTTCTAGTTTAGGGTGTAATATAAATTTAAAAACAGCATGTCTTATTCTAAAAAGGAAAAATATTGTTCATCGGTTTTCTGCACTAGTAATATAAAATATGCAGTGATATCACCAGAACAACCAAATGGACTTTATTCAGGTATATGCCCAGAAATCTCATATAAATATAATTCTACCAGAAAATTTATTTAATAACATATAACTTATTTTTGCCTTTATTTCAATTTGTTTATTCAATAAAATTTCTGTGTGGAACAGTACAGTAATGTGCAGAACTAAAGTAATCATACATAAATGGCTGAGTAGATTAAAAACAATTGTTTTTGTGTCTTATATATATATATATATAAATCATAATCCTGAATGTTTTCTAGTGAAGTTTTTATTTTATGTTGTTTCTGTTCATTTTAATCTGTGGTCCTAACCTGTTTTTGGAAATGCCTCATCTTAGCATGTCTAATACCATGATGTCTTAGTGTACCTAATGTCCTGTACATCCTGTATTAACTGGGATATTAAACATCTTATTTTTTTTTTGTTCTTGAAAAAGTAGTAGGGTACCTGGGTATTCATGATAATTTTTGATGAAGTCTCATCTGTTTCCTGTACTAGTATAACAGGGTGGTAACAATTTATTTTTTTTAAAATTTGGATGCCAATATTTCTGAATGGTAATCATTGTCTTATTTAAATGCCAGAATTTTGGACTGAATAAGACAAATATTACTATTAAAAAGTGGTTCCTAGCCCCCCCTCCCCTCTTCCATATATATGCATATGCTGGTAATATGCACATATCTGTAGTAAGTAAAAGACATATGTATTGTTAGTTTCAATACATACTGAAACAGGAAACAGTACACTATTTTTTGATTACTTAGCGAACTGTCAGTTTAAACTATAACTGTACAGATATAGCGTAATCATACATAAATGGCTGAGTAAATTAATAAAAGTTGTTTTTATGTCTGTTAAAACAAAACTGAATCCTGAGATTGAATAAAAATGCCTATTTCTAGTTTAGGGTGTAATATAAATTTAAAAACAGCATGTCTTATTCTAAAAAGGAAAAATATTGTTCATCGGTTTTCTGCACTAGTAATATAAAATATGCAGTGATATCACCAGAACAACCAAATGGACTTTATTCAGGTATATGCCCAGAAATCTCATATAAATATAATTCTACCAGAAAATTTATTTAATAACATATAACTTATTTTTGCCTTTATTTCAATTTGTTTATTCAATAAAATTTCTGTGTGGAACGGTACAGTAATGTGCAGAACTAAAGTAATCATACATAAATGGCTGAGTAGATTAAAAACAATTGTTTTTGTGTCTTATATATATATATATATAAATCATAATCCTGAATGTTTTCTAGTGAAGTTTTTATTTTATGTTGTTTCTGCTCATTTTAATCTGTGGTCCTAACCTGTTTTTGGAAATGCCTCATCTTAGCATGTCTAATACCATGATGTCTTAGTGTACCTAATGTCCTGTACATCCTATATTAACTGGGATATTAAACATCTTATTTTTTTTTGTTCTTGAAAAAGTAGTAGGGTACCTGGGTATTCATGATAATTTTTGATGAAGTCTCATCTGTTTCCTGTACTAGTATAACAGGGTGGTAACAATTTATTTTTTTTTAAATTTGGATGCCAATATTTCTGAATGGTAATCATTGTCTTATTTAAATGCCAGAATTTTGGACTGAATAAGACAAATATTACTATTAAAAAGTGGTTTCTAGCCCCCCCTCCCCTCTTCCATATATATGCATATGCTGGTAATATGCACATATCTGTAGTAAGTAAAAGACATATGTATTGTTAGTTTCAATACATACTGAAACAGGAAACAGTACACTATTTTTTGATTACGTAGCGAACTGTCAGTTTAAACTATAACTGTACAGATATAGAGTAATCATACATAAATGGCTGAGTAAATTAATAAAAGTTGTTTTTATGTCTGTTAAAACAAAACTGAATCCTGAGATTGAATAAAAATGCCTATTTCTAGTTTAGGGTGTTATATAAATTTAAAAACAGCATGTCTTATTCTAAAAAGGAAAAATATTGTTCATCGGTTTTCTGCACTAGTAATATAAAATATGCAGTGATATCACCAGAACAACCAAATGGACTTTATTCAGGTATATGCCCAGAAATCTCATATAAATATAATTCTACCAGAAAATTTATTTAATAACATATAACTTATTTTTGCCTTTATTTCAATTTGTTTATTCAATAAAATTTCTGTGTGGAACAGTACAGTAATGTGCAGAACTAAAGTAATCATACATAAATGGCTGAATAGATTAAAAGCAATTGTTTTTGTGTCTGATAAAAAATCAAACTTAATCCTGAATGTTTTCTAGTGGAGTATTTATTTTATGTTGTTTTTTTTCATCTTAATCTGTGATTCCTAACTTGTTTTTGGAAATGTCTCATCTTAGCATGTCTAATAGCATGATGTCTTTAAAGTGTACCTAATATCCTATACATCCTATGTTAACTGGGATATTGAACATATTTTTTTGCTCTTGCAAAAATAGTAGGGTATCTGGAGATTTATGATAATTTTTCATGAATTCTCATCTGTTTCCTGTACTAGTATATCAGGGTGGTCACAATTCACTCATATGCATATGCTAGATAATATACGCATATCTGTAGTAAGTAAAACACGTGTATTTTTAGTTTCAATACATACTGAAACAGGAAACAGTACACTATTTTTTGATTACGTAGCGAACTGTCAGTTTAAAGTATAACTGTACAGATATAGAGTAATCATACATAAATGGCTGAGTGGGTTAATAAAAGTCGTTTTTATGTCTGTTAAAACAAAACGTAATCCTGAGATTGATTTAAAATGCCTATTTCTAGTTTATTATTAATGGTGTAATGTAAATTTGAAAACAGCATGTCTTATTCTAAAAGGAAAAAATATTGTTCATCTCTTTTATGTACTAGCAATACAAAATGTATTGTGATATCAACATTATTAACACTTTAATCACCGCAGTTTTCATTTTGCGTGCAATTTGCCCATGCATGTTTTGGATCCGATGATTAAGGAGTTAAAAGAACAACCAAATGGACTGTTTTCAAACATATACATAGAAATCTCATATAAATATAATTCTAACAGAAATTTTATTTAATAGCATATAACTTATTTTTGCCTTTATTTTAATTTATTTATTCAATAAAATTTCTGCTGCAGAACTTTTTTTTAAATCTAATTTAGTAGTGAAATTGTTGGTTCACAATGCTGACTCAAAGTTTTTGTGCTAGTGAAGAATGACTCATTTACATTTGGTATTTCTCTTTTCTGCCAGGGGGTAACATGTATGACAGTGTATCTTGTAGTTAGAAGACACAATTCATAAAAAGTTTTAATTGCAACTTTTGTTTTCCAATAACTTGTTTCTTAACAAATTTATTTATTCATTATGAAAATTAAATGATAGCGCTGTAAATATAGGTAGGCTCACATTGTCTCCTGGTAACCAATATTTTCATACTTAGTCAGACAATGCACATGATGTGTGATAAATAAAATACTTATGTATTGTTATTTAATTCATGTTCATGTGATTGATAGTCAAAAGAAAACACTCCTTTGGATGTCATACTATATTTTAAAAATATTCCAGAAAAATAAGGATTTCACAATGGTATGCAAAGAATATTTTGTAAACAGGTTCATGTCTCCATCTTATGGCCTAGCAGCTTCAAACAAACACCATAATAAAATGTCCAAACATTGAATTTTCTCTACAAAGCTGTCAATTCTATTTTCCGCGACTGAGAATTTTCCTTCTAATATACATTTCTCTGACTGGATATCTTTTAGGTAGCTTTCTTTACAAAAAGCTACCTATTGCAGCCGTTCGGAGGAAAGCGATTTCAAAAAATTTTGGTATATTTTCATCGATCATGACCCCCAGACCCCGAAACCACCCTCCGTTCAAAATTGATATATATATATATATCTGACCTATGTCACACTGTAACTCTCGTATTTATGAACCGATTTGGATGTAATTTGGTGTGTACATAGTACATGCCAATGTCTCGACCGAGTTCGTTGGCCAGCTTCATCCGCCATTTTGTTTCGAAATGGCGGGCATTTAAAAATTTTAAAAAAATTTTAAATTTAAAATGTGGTACCAAAAAATTGAAAATGGAAAAATATTTTTTTCTTATGTATTTGACCTTTATACAAAGACTCCGTAGCAGTTTTTGTTTTGTCTATATCTTAAAAAATGGCTGAGTTATAGCATTTTGAATTTCTAGCGAAGCTGACATTTTGAAACGTCCTGAATTTTGTCACGCGATAAAAGGCGTATTTATGAACCGATTTGGATGTAACTTCGTTTATACATAGTACATACCAATGTCTCGACCGAGTTCGTTGGCCAGCTTCATCCGCCATTTTGTTTAAAAATGGCGACCATTTAAAATTTTAAGAAAAATTTAAATTTGAAATGTGGTACCAAAAAAGTGAAAAAATATTTTTTTCTTATGTGTTTGACCTCGATAAAAAGATTCGGGAGCAGTTTTTGTTTCGTCTATATCTTAAAAAATGGCTGAGTTATAGCATTTTGAATTTCTAGCGTGGCTGACATTTTGAAACGCCCTGATTTTTGTCACGCGATAACAGGCGTATTTATGAACCGATTTGAATGTAACTTGGTCTGTACATAGTACATACCAATGTTTTGACCGAGTTTGTTGGCCAGCTTCATTCGCCATCTTGTTTCAAAAGGGTTGCCATTTAAAAAAAAAAAAAATGTAATTTAAAATTTAAAATGAGGTATTAAAAAATTGGAAAATGAAAAAGATTTTTTTTATGTGTTTGGCCTTGATACAAAGATTCTGGAGCAGTTTTTGTTTCTGAAAATTTGTTCTTTTGTTTATATCTTAAAAAGTGGTTGAATTATAGCACTTTGAATTTCTATCATGGCTAACACTTTGAAACGATCTTGTATTTGTCTCGCGATACCACACGTATTCGCCTATTTCAATGGAAGAAGGCATGTGGATAGTATACATCAATTGTCCTGACCAAGTTCGCTGGCCAGCTTCATCAGCCATCTTGTTTCAAAATGGCGGCCATTAAATTAAAAAATATATATATTTAAAGTGAGGTGCAAAAAAAATTAGAAATTGAAAAAGGTTTCTTTCTTAAGTATTTGACCTTGGTATAAGGATTCAGGAGCATTTTTTGTTTGTCTTTATCTTAAAAAATGGCTCAGATATAGCAGTTTCAATTTATAACGTGGGTGACATTTTGAAAAATCTGATTTTTTGCCTGCGACAGCACTCGTATGTATCAACCGATTCCGATGTGAGTGAGCATGTGCACAGCAATTACTAAGGTCTCGACCAAGTTCATTGGTTAGCCTCATCCACCATGTTGTCTTAAAATGGCAGGCACTTTAACAAATTGCCGAATTTGGCAGCGAAATATAAGTTACTTTAAATAAAAGCAGCTTGGATAAAGCTGAATAATTTTGCGAAAATCTCATTCATAATGATTTAGTATTGATAAAAATTAGTATTGAATCTCCTACATTCGGTTTCCACTTAATTGAGCTTCGTGTGTTTGAATAATATAAGTTGGCTTTTTTAAAATAAGGAATATGAAAGCTACCTCTTCCTCTCGGCACTGGCCGGAAGGACTTTTTTCCTTTCCTTTCCAGATTTAATTTCTTTCTTCATTTCTCTCATCCTTTTTTTTTTCCGCTTTCATTTCTCTTACATCCTGTTTTTGTCCCTTTTTAAATTCCAGCAGCGGTATTATTTTTTATAGTTTTTAGTTTTTGCTTGCATCAGTTGTTTAAGTTGTTGCATCTTCATGGATCTGGTAGCAGCAGGCATCAACTGTTTAATAAAACTTTGGCTATTCAAAACACCAATCTTGACATCACTTGTTACATAATTTGAATTTGTGCAACTGAAAGTCAGAAGAAAAAGTTTATAAATCTACAGTGCTTTTAAATGTACTTCTCTGGCGATATATGGTGTAATCTAAATTTGAAAACAGTATGTCTCACTCCAACAGAAGAAGAAAAAAATTGTACATCTGTTTTCTCTGCTATTATGTATAGGGGAAGGTTGGGTATCAGGTATAAGGTAATCACATACCTTATTATTAGTTACTTCTTGAAGCCAGAATTTCCAACAGAATAATGTAACTTTGCATAAGTGCACTTCACTTATCGTTATACAATAATATTATAAATACAGGGTGTCCCTAAAAAATTAAAGCATGGTTTAATTTTTTACATATTGGAGATTGGTATTGTAAATTGCAAAAGTGTTCACAATAAGGTAGGAGTTGAGATTATATTGGTCAAATAGTCCTATTATTAATTTTCAAATGCTTTTTAAGTTGTATATGGTCCCTGGGTCCTATTACTTATGCAGTATAGAGCCATTTATCTGGAAACCAGTTATTCAGAATGATATTTCCATCTGACTGATTTCAGAATCATTCCAGAAAAAGGCACCATACAGCTCCAGTTTGACAAATGCATTGCTTGATACATTACCATATGCATGGTGTAACCTGATGCCAACAAAAATAGGATTTGAAATGGAAGCATATTTTGGTAGGTATTGGGCATTTTTACTTTTTTGCAGAACTGTTGTTTCCAATGGATTCCCATAAATTGCCTTCTTTCAAACTCTTGACTATTCTATGATATTGATTGAAGCTGATTCTTAATCTATGTAATCTAATAATTAATTGGAAATCAGAAACAGTGCCACATTCACATATATTCTGCAAATCTGAGGAAATGGATGTTGCTTTAATGCCTAACCTGTTGCCTAGCCCTAACCATTATGGATAAATGATTTATACTGTATTTAGAAAAAAAAAAATTCCATGCTCTAACAAGTATAACAGTAAAAATTCCATACTTCTACAACGAACATTGACTGAGTTATGATACATTGAATTTTAAGAAATTTCAGAGCTTTCTGTCACTAAAAAATCATCTGTCTTATTTTAGTGCCAGGAAGCTCAAATTTAATAAAATTCAAACTGTTATAACTCGATGAATTTTTGGTCATAGATAAATGGAATTTTTACTGTTGTACTTGTCAGAGTAGGGAGAAAGTTTTTTTTATAAATATAACTTATAAGACCCAGGTATTGTATGAAAATTTAAAATGTGTAACTTTTTGAAAATTGATGACAGGACTTTTTCATCAACATTATCTTTAATTCTTACCTTATTTCAAACACTTTTGAAATTTGCATTGTTTGCATATCTCCAACAAGTAAAAAATTAAAGTGTTTTTCAACACTTTTGGAACACCCGGTATATTATTAGTTTTTCCCATTTTTATTAATGAACTCTCTTCTGAAAAAGGTCATGTCACCTGGTCTTTCTCTCTACTGGTGGGGGGAAGGGAAAAGTGGCAGTGAAACCACATGAGTATTTTATCTTAAAGGAAATGAAAGTGTTTAGACTTTTTTTTTATAAAAGGAACAAGTTATTTTATTTTGCAACTATAACTAAGGAACATAACTAACAATAGTTAAATTTTAAGTCTCATGATTTAATATTTAAAGGCAAAATTACAATTATCAGTGCAATTTGAGAAATTGCAGAAATCAATTTCTCCTTTATCCAGCTTTAGAAAAATCATAAGCATTTTATCATTGTAGTTTTGGCTACTTTTTCTTCCAGTGTTTTTTACTGGCTCTTCAACCATTGTTTTCCAATGTCTTGTTTTATCTCACATATGATATGTAGTCTTGCCCCGAGAGAATGAAAATTGGAAAATGAGCTGTAAAGAGGCACATTTAATAAACATTTTATTTTGGGAAATAAATCCTTGTTATATATGCCACACGCAATAATATAAAAAGTTGCTGTAACTTTAATTGTGTTGATAATTTAATAATTTTGAAAACTAGGAAACATTAAAACAAAAATTGATGAAATTAACTTTTTAACACAAAAGCTACGGGGGTGCCAATGGTTTAACCCTTCATGCGCTGAATTATGAATTCATGAAAAATTTATCTTCTAAAGCACTTTTCATGAATTGTTTAAACTACATTGGAAGATTTACATAATCATTTAATAAATTTTAGAAAGATTAATTAAATTTGAATTTATAGGGATTTTGTGCAATATTTATAACCCCACTCAAATCTTTTATTTTAAATCTTTTTCTTTGTATTTTGTAGAATTAGGAAATATACAAATATAATGTTCTTACAATAGAAATATAGAAATATTTCCAAATCGAAAAATTCCCTCCCTCCCAACCTAATGCCAGGAAAGCTGAAAAGATGCAAAGGCAAAAGAAAACATCCTTTTAAAAATATTTTTGTTTTGTGTAACCAATAATGCTTTTGGAACAAGATAAAGTACTGTATATCTATAACTTCATTCTAAACTGTATTACACTAATCAATGTATTAAATGAATTTTATAACAAGTTATTTTAATGGTACTTCTAAGTACCATCAGTAGATAAAGGGCTAAATCAGTGATTAAATTGTGATTTTATTCAAATGATTCTTTTTTTAAAGATCACTAATTAAAATCTTAGTTTTTCTAAATTTTTAAAACAATGCAAAAAAGTATAAAATCTAAGATGAACACGAGTTGAAAAGCTTTTATAGGTATTTTTCCTTATGAATAATAATAAAAGAAAACTTTAAATAATTGTTCATAAACATAATTCCTTAGGCTTGTAATAAAATTAAGTATAATAAGTTTGTAAATAGTAAGTTTTTATTTGGCACAAACACATTTCATTACCCTACAGAACTGATGTTGTGTTGAATGACATGTCCAAAACCAGAATTGCTCCGGTATAAGCATGCCATGAAAACCGAGGAGCTCCTTTAAGCGATTGACAAGGACATATTTATAAATTTTTAAGAGGCAAGTTAATAAAGAAAGAGGCTGAAAGCTAGAAGGAGTGTGAACATCTTCCACTTACTTTGGGCAGGGAGATGCTAATAGCTCTTTTCCAGCAATCAGAAAAATATTTAGAGTCATCACACAGTTAATAAGAATAACAATATTGAGAATAAAATTTTGAGGCAATTGGATAAGCAAGGAATGCAGTCCTCTTCTAGAGATTTGTTCTTTTTTAAACCTGAGATGTACTCCCACACCTCCGAAGGAATAGGTAAATATTTGTGTTTAAATATGCCATTTTATTTACTTATATCCTATAGAGCCGGCTCTTACAAGGCAATTCCGTGAGAAATGAACAAAATGTCCCACAGATGTTTTAAAATCAGCCTGTATTACATAACTATTATGCTTTTTTAATGGCTATGTATAGTTTGAAATTATGCTAGTTTTTGTAATTATTTCCAATTATTAATTTTAATATGAAATTTATGCATGATATATATATTGCAGCTCAGTTGATGAAATAGTTATGAGCTATATTATTGGAGTTCTGGAATCCTTGGAGAGTCCAAATGAGCAAGAAGATTCATTTGATGTTAATGAATTTGCAGAAATGATGAGTGCATACATTCCAGCATTTTCTACTATAAATACGTGAGTATAACCATATTGTTGCTATGCTAAATTTCAGTAATTTACAGTTCATTTAAAATAACTTTCTCCGTATTACAGTTTATTTTAGAGTACTTCAAAAAAAATATATATATATAATATGTTTCTTGTTCAGTGTGAACAATTTGATGAATTATGCATTTATTTTCTTCTAAGTTTTTATTTTATGGTGATATTGAGCTTGAAAGATATTAATGATTGTTTTAGAATATGTTTTATAACTTTCTTTTATACAGATCTTAACTTCTTTTCATATGAAGTAAAGTGCTAATATCATTAACATGGTACCTTTATATTAATGCTGTATTTTTCATGAAAATAACGTCTTTTATTTAGCCAAATATGCTACACAAATCTCAAATCATCAGCAAATCATTTTTTTCTTTTATAACTTATGCAAACATAGAAACATGTACATATATTTATGCCAGGTTTGTGCATGATTAAAAAAAAATATCTATCATTTTTATAGATTAACTTTAATGATTCCAACAGTTGATTTCCTTCCCAATAATAAAAGTGGTAGTCATATTAGATATTATGAAGCTGCTTTAAATGCCGTTTTCGTAACAGAATTTTAGAATACTCCTATCTATCACAAATTGTCCACAAAAAGAATAAATAAATGAATAAGAATAATTAACTACACAAGAATTGGGTTGCATTATATTGGAGATCAAAAATCTTATATTTATATTCCATCTCAAGGTTAACTTACTTTAGGTATTATTACTGAAGTTGATGGTCACATTATATCTGTTATTGTTTTTTAGGAGTAACATTTGTTAACATTTTCTGTTCCTTTAGCCAATCGAGTCAGCAAAATAACAGTGAAATATTTGAAAAAGAAGCAGAATTTAAGAGAAGTTTACTGATTCCACAAGAATACGATGATACATTTTTTATTTTCATATGTGTAAGTACAAAATTTGAGTATGCGCTGTGTTATGGTAGAAATTTGTAAGTTGATTACCTGTTCACTATTGCAAAAAGAGTGAGTGTTTTAACATATAAAATAAGTAACAAATCTAAATTACTGTCAATTATTTGTTTTGTTCCACATTCTGTTTTCCAGTTTGTATGTTTAGTATTATTTCATTACATCTATAAAAATATATATATATTTAGTCCTATTTCTGAAATTTAAATAAAATACTGAGCTTTTCACAGGGTTTGTAAATATCATGATATTTTCAAGATATAAAAAATATCTGATTTTTTGATAAATATCTAATATTTTCAAAATAGTCAACATACAGATGATTTTAAATATATTCAAACTTAATATAAATTACAAACTAAAACATTTAACTTCAAAACTTAATAATACAATATTCTAAGTGTTTTTCTTTCACTTACAACAAAACTAAAGATCAACTACTGTAATTTCCGGCCTATAATCCGCGGCGGCGTATAATCCACAGCTGCAATTTTTAGCCCTTATAAAAAAATTTCAGCAGATAATCTGCATCGACATATAATCTGCGGACTACATGAGAATTACTCATTGTTTTCAACATTCCAAAGTACTACTAATAAATCACTTCCCTATTTATTTAGTTGCTCTATTTAAATGATAATTGTAATAAAATAATTGAAAAAAAAATAATAATAAAATAATTACAAGTTAAAAAGTACAAATAATTTTTTTCATTGAATCATATCTAAAACGTTGAATATCTTGTGAATACAGATAATTCTGTAATAATTGCTGTTTTTAAATCATCTTCCACTTTTTAAATAACGTTCTGTTTAAATTCTGCAGTGTTAAATAACAGGTTTTCTCTTAGACATTATTATAACTTTCAACGTGATATACCATCAAATATGTTTTGTTTTTCAATATAAATTACAAGGACATAATTGTATTTTATTATCCTATCCATAGAGGGCAAAAGTAAAACCATGAAACTAGGATACGATAATGATTCATTCGATTAATGTGTGATGGATTCCCATTGGTTGCATCTTAATATCAACCATCGTAATCAGTAAAACTGCGGTAATTTTGGGAAGAGCTATTTCATAAATGATTGAGATTGCAATTTTTGAAAGGGATGAGTTGAGAAACATGTTGCCAAAAGACTAAAAAAAAATAAAATCATAATTGGAAGCCACTCCCACCAGCACGTACGCGTCACATGTGAACCAATCACAAGCAACTCCACGAATGGTCGATAGCAGACAATCGTTTGATAACTGGTTACATTTTTATTTTATGACTGCTGGTAGAAACTAGATGTGGATGTCTACCCTGAACTTCTGCTTAAAAAAAATTTCAGCAGATAATCCACACTTAAAATTTTTGAGGCTTTTTAACAGGTAATCCGTGGATTATAGGCCGGAAATTACAGTAATTGAAAACAGAAGCAATTTTTTAAAAGTTGAACAGTTTGCTTTTTACACTCATCAAAAACAAACTATAGGATTCAATATCAAGTATCAAGAAAATTTAAATTTTTTTTTACAGCAAAATTTTAAATATAAAATTTATGTTTTTGAAAAAATTGAGCATAAATGTTAGCTTGTCTTCTTTTTCATCCCATAACCTCTTGTGCAGTTTAAACTAAATTAATAAGTTAATATTTTCTCACATAATTATTGTTTCTACATTTAAAAATTCAGCTTCATCCTGACCAGGGGTGGGGAAATGCATCATTTTACTCGCCGCTGGCGAATGAATTTTCTGATAGGGCGAGTGAATTTTTAGGTAGTCTTTGAAAACTGCAAACTATAGAGATATGCCGAAAACTTTTTTTTAGTAGTTAGCTATATTTTTCAACTTTCCTAATTACTGCAATGTAAACATGGTACTAAATTCTATTTTATATTAAACTTTCATCTCTTGTTTATGTTTCTTAATTTTACAGGGGAAAAAATATGAAAATAAATAATAAAAGTAACCAACTATTTTTGAGTTGCGTAATTTTGTCATAAATTTTTTTTCAACTGTACATTTTACTGGCTGGTAAGATTTTCTAGAAATACCCCACCCCTGATCCTGATATATATCACCAAATTCTGGCTTTTCATCTATTTAGAAAACTAAATTCAAACTATTTATTTATAAATACAATATACTTCCTAAAATCCACAAATGCTTAAAATCTACACATTCTTGCAGATGTCAACAGTGAAATTTACAGTTAAGATGGAGGGGAATTCTAGATTTTTTTATTTTCATATCATTCTGTACACATTTTAGTATGTAATTCTGGTTAATATGATTGAACTCAAGATTTCTCATGAAGGAAGTATAAATTTAAATGGTATTGATGTAGATCACAATCTGTTTACAAAATACATTTTTTAATGAATTAAGCATTTTTGGCTATTGAATCGGGCTAAACATGAAATAAAACTTTGCTATTTTATGATTCTGGTTGAAATTATTAGTGTATCTTTATGAGGCAAGTTTCAATGAATGCCATAATTTTCTGAAGAAATGCTGCGCTGTTTGTGTTTTTAATTAAAATTTCAAGCGATGCGGCATTTACGCGGAATTTTTTTTTTCATTCCCAAAGATGAGAAATCTCGTATTAATGAGATTTTAAAATAAGCCAAAATTTTCAAACCCAGGCGAATGAAATATATTGGCCCTGACTGATCATTTTCTCAGTGCTTTTTATGCTGAACATGTCTGTTATTTTTCACTGCTTCATCAATTTCAATTTTTTGGCGATAACCTTCTCCTGTATTCTATAAATGGACACTAATCCCTCTCCTGTAACAACGTTCTGCTGCTCCAATATTTTGCTGACATCATCTAATGAACTGAGCACTTTTTCTTCCCCCACCCCTCTTAAATTTTCAACAAATTTCATTTTTCGAAAAAATTTCGTTATTGATTTTCTAAGCTTAGTAAATTAAAATATAAACATCTTATTTTGTATGGTATGCTTTTGTATTTTAAAAAAATCTTTTGTTAAAAAGAAAAAAAAGTTATCCACGGCTTCTTTCTGCATAGCAAAACATATTATCCACCCAACGTTGATGATCTGAATGTTTAAACATTCCGATTTCACAGAGCGGGGTGAATAAGCAAAAACAAACCACAGACATTACTTTTTCTTCACAGTTTCTGTAAAGTGGGCATTTTTGGCAGGCATAACTTTCTAATAACTAACTGATTATATTTTTATAAAAAAAATTTTTACACAGCTTAATTTACTATTATTTCAATGTGCTGAAAATTTGAAAAAAAAACAATCTATTTACATAGGAGAAATGGATTTTTTTTTTTTTTTTTTTTTTTTTTTTTTTTTTAACACTAAGGAAAAAAGAGTTTGGTTTTTCTTTCTTTTTTGTTTGCTTGCAACTCAATAATTTTTGTTTTCTGCATTTAAGCAACACAAACTTGTTGATACATTCACAGAGTCATTTTTATATTTAAAAGAATAGAATTTGAATAGTTTTTTCTCATGCAAAAAATGAGAAAAAATAATAGTTTTGAATCATCACGGCTTTTTAAAAAGCCATCCCAGCAATGCGTATTGATGTGGGTATTGTGGGCCTGGAAAAGCATTACGGAAAAACAGATCTTAAGATCATTTTGCCAGAACTAGTGGAATGAAAAGAGTATGAACATCTTTGTTCTTTAAAAATTGTTAGAAGAGTGGCAAGTTTTCTATCCGGTTTTAAGAATTCCAAATTTATAATACTTTTTTATATATAAGTTTAAAAAAAGCTAGTTAACAAAACGACTGAATTTTAGAGAATTTCGGATGTCCGGATTTTAGACTTTGAACTGTATCTTATATTTAAGAAACAGCACAGTGCTGTTAAGTATTATTTTTGTCTCATTTAGTAATCATTTCATGTGTAGTACTATAAATGCTTTAAAACAAAATGTTCTAATTGAAATCAATATTTATTCCTTTGAGTTTGTGACAGCTAAAATGTTCCAAACAGAGCGATAGAAGAAGGGGGGGGGGGGGTGAAGAAGATAGCTTTAGGTGACACGTGATATATTTTCATAGCAGTTAGCATGAATTATATAATGGTTATAATCCTTATCGCTCCACTTGCAGAGAAATAATAAAAGTAGGTCATCATGAAAATTCTTGCAGATAGAACGATAGGAATTAAATAAAAAGTTTGTTTTTTAGAACGTTATTATTATAAAATATGCTTACACACATAAATAATGGCTGTATTCACTGTAAGTCATTTTTAATTTTAGTAGCATAAAATTATTGGTGCATTTATTAATACTTTACAAAATCGAATAGCGTTTTCCAGTTTGTGATAAGGGAAAAAAAAACATTTAGAAAATGCTAAAAGTTAATTTTTGAACTGAATTTCCAGATGAGACAGCCTGGGAAAGGTCATCATCAAATAACAATCGCTTATAACTTAAGATATTTGACAATTATCGGAAATGGAAAAACATACTCGATTTCAAATCACTTTGATAGCTATGCCAGCAGATTCCATGCTTTTCCATTTAAAAATGAGTTTTAAATTACTGGATCTCAATGCATTATTTTGCGAGTTTTCTTCTTAATTCCTTACTTAAAAAAAAAAAAAAAGCATGTGTATTCCTGATTTTGGAACAGTAGACCCTTCCTGCAGAATTCGCGGAGCGTGGCACGCATTCCCTATGTTTTATTTTTCTTATTCCGACTCTCTAGTGGAAGCCAGGAAGAAATGTCCAGACCCACGTCCCAAATGCCAAGATTCTAGCGGAAGCCAGAAAAGAAAAGAAAAAAAAAATGAAACCTGACAAATTTAAAAAGGAAATTGATTAAATTAAAGACATCAAAAAGAGCAGGAAGGGTCTGGTCTCTGAAGCTATCAAAAAACCCTTGGGGATTCGAGCTTAATGTTCATCTCAGCAGTGGCCGGGAGAGGGTGGGTGGGCCGACCGCTGCAGAATTCGTGGAGCATGCGTTCCCTCCATGGTCCTTTCTCTTTTACTTCTCTTATTCTGACTCTCTAGCGGAAGACAGGAAGAAAGGTCCAGACCCACGTCCCAAATGCCGAGACTCTAGCGGAAGCCAGGAAAGAAAAGAAAAAAAAATTAAACTGGACAAATTTAAAAAGGAGATTGATTAAATTAAAGATACAAAAAAGAGCGGGAAGGGATGGGCTCGGGGCTCTGAAGCTATCGAAAGACCCTTGGGGATTCAAGCTTAATGTTCGTCTTGTCGAGCTGAATGTTCGTCATGGGTGTGTCAACCGCCGTGGTGAGCGGCCTCTTTCTGTCTGCGGTCCTTTAAGCTTTTCTTCTTGTCAGCCTGTAAAAACATGTCTGAACAGAGCTACGGTGGTTAATGTGAAAGATTTGATTTAAAAACACCAGTTGCATAAAACAGAGATTTATTGTAAGCGAGATAAGGTTTAATCTAGGAAAAAATTATTTTTAGCTTTTCAGCTAATTGCAGCCAATAACTTCTAGACAAATAAAAATAGCTTTAGCCAAGGAAAAAAAAAGTTTTATTTATACAAAATTTCTATATAGGGGAGAGGGGGACACATGTGAACAATTTTTACATTTTTGACTATTTCTCAAAATTGTTATGAGCTATTGAACCAAAAATTGTTTTATATGAATATTTAGAATTTGTTTGTTCTTTTGGTGAAACTTTTGGATGCATTTATCAAGAATTTCTAACTTATATCATCATTCTAAAAATTGTCTAAATTTGTTCACATGTGCCCTGGTGGAGGGGTAGTTGTGAACATAGCTGGGCAACATGTGAACACATGCGTAAATAAAACAAAAATAATTTTTTGTGAATAAAAACTGTGATAAAAACTAATTAGATGCCCTTTTTCTAGTTGTGTGAATAAATCAATAAATGTTTCAACATAGATACAAGAAATTATTCATAAAATTGTACACTAATATGCCTACTCCTTTTGAGTCACTTTTAATTGTTATCTAACTTCCAGTAAATTAAAACTGTGAAGCAATCCTAAAAGCATTTAATATATAGCTCTATGTTTGACAAGGGTAATTAAATTTAAAACTTTAAAAAAAAAATGCATTCACAGACTTAAAAAATACACTTGTGAACTGTTCACATCTGCCCACATATGTTCTGTTCACATCTGCCCACATATGTTCTGTTCACATCTGCCCACATATGTTCTGTTCACAAGTGCCCCATCTACCAACTTCAGCCTAACTTATAAAAAGAATATATTTTTAATTGAAATAAGGAAACAAAACTTTTTGTAAACTTACCTAATTAATGACATTATAGAATGCAATGCTGATATTCTTCTTTAAAAAATGTCTTGAATGAATTTTTACTTCAATAACTTAGAAGACTTTTTTACTTCACATCTTCTAAAACAAACAAATTACAACTACTAGAAATCAAAATGGCCCATTGTTCTGAAAATTCAGCCAAAAGAGAGTACCAGTACTACCATCAATTGGTAATTTTTTGAATTTTTTTATTTCAAATTAACTGAGTGAAATATGTACTATTCACATGTGCCCCCCTCTCCCCTACATGAGTATTATTTTCAGTTATGCAATATACAAGCAAATACATCACTCTATAAGATTGACCCTTCGAAATTTGGCTGTATACCTCACAGCAAATGCTTTTTTTAATGAAAATTCTTTTCAAAATTCCCCCTTCCAAATTAATCATGATTAAGTTACTTAAATTCTTGATTGTCAGTTTTTGTTATATACATGACTCATGAGATTGAATCCCCCTTCACAGTCTGCTGTAGACAACAAAAGTGATGCTACAAATTCATACAAAGAAGTCACATTGGGAAACATGCCAGTAATGCCATTTTTATGAAAAAAAATATATACAATATGCTAGTTTCATTTCTTTACACGTTGTAGCCAGAACCCGCATAAATTCAAGTCTGAAAAGTTTATACGACATGCATCTGGCACATTGATGATTCAAAGCTAGTGCACATCATATCCCATGCTTATTCAATCTGCGATTTTCGTTTTCGCCATATGCTGTAGTCATGTCTGATGCAAATGATGTCACACTGTTTGGAAGCACTTTCATAGAGAGCAAGAGACAAATTCTGAAGTGTTGCCGCAGTGCGAATGAATTATGAGATTTTTTTTGTTTGTTTGTTTTTGTGCAGCGACAGCAGGCTTGCAAAATGCGGAACAACAAAATGGGAATGATATAGCATATTTGTTTGGCTGTCGCTATTTGGCTAATTCACTAAATGCTTTGGGAGCAAAAAGCACTTCCAGTTAGCTTTTTGTCTAGCTCTAGATTAAACCCTGGAGATATGATAATTTACACTAAATCAGTATTACTTTGCTGTTAACTTAAAAAAAAAAGTGTTTTGCTTTCTTATTTTCAAAAGGAGAATTAGAAAAGGCTATTACAGGATTTGGTTATCACAGAACAGAGTTCAATCCCTCAAGTTTAAGTTAAGCACTTCATTTTGCAAAACATTTTTGACCCAGATCAACTCTTTAGCAGCTTCAGTTAAACTGGCGTATTCGACCTCCATGCATGAAAGACTTTTACATTTCTATTTAAAAGTCTTCCAAGATATGGGCGTTACATCTAGAAACAAAATATACCCTCCCATGGAGACTCGATCGTCTCTGTTTTCTGCAAAATCTGAGTCAGAATAACATGAAAGATTTAACTGGCTGACTCTGGATAACTCAAGTTTATAATTTTTAGTATATTTTACATAACCTAACAATTTTAACAAGCTATTCCAGTGTGTAATTCCAGGATTTGATTAAAATTGGGAAAATAAATTAACTGCATACATAATATCAGGTCTAGTCCTCCCAGCTATAAAAGGTAAACAGCCTATAAGATTTCTATATAGAAACCTAGACATAATTTCAATTTCTTCCTTAGTGGAAGATGAATCCTGTTTTGACAACACCAAGCCCTTGAGAATAGGTAAAGAGCTTACTGGAAATTTAAAGTCTGCAAACATTCCCACAAACTTTCTCAATATATGAAGTCTGGTGAATGAGCACGCAATTTCCTATCTCTTCAAACTCTATGCCCAATAGCTTTCTGGTTGTCCCCAAAATTTTTAAATTGAAATGTTTTTGTAGCAAATCTAAATCATCTTTGATTTTACAAAAAAAAAAAAAAAAAAAAAAAAAAAAAAAAAAAAAAAAACAGTATCGTCAACATAAAGCAAAAGGATCAATCTGGACTGAAACATGTACACACAATTGCACCAATCAAGTTTATGAAAATCCAGTTTGGATAAAACATCATCCACTTCAAAGAACCATTGTCTGCCAGATTGATGCAGACCATAAATGGCCTTATTTAACTTGTAAACTTTATTTTTTTGTTTGACAAAACTCTCAGGTTGATGCATGTATACAGTTTCATTCAGATTTGCATAAAGATAAGTATTGTTGACGTCTACCTGGACATTACCCCATTTTAACAGACATGAAAATATGGCAAAGAATAATCTAACTATTGAAAAACTTACTACTGGACTAAAAACTTCTTCATAATTTTCTCCTATTTTATTTTTCTCGTTTCTTTTTAAGGAATACACCCAACGGTTACCAAGAATTTGAGCATCTTTTGGTGGTGTCACAAGATCCCATACATTACGCTCATACATAACGTTCTATTCTTCGTTCATTGCGTCCTTCCAATTTGATGCTTCAGGGGTTTTTATGGCTTGATTGTAGGTTTGAGGAATTTTAATTTCAGTTAAGTTTGCTTCATCTACATTTAAAAAATTTGATACTTTACAGGATTCTTTATTTTTACTGCTAAAATCAAATAAATTTTTGTCACATTCTATTTTATTTACTTTACAATAATTTGTTAATTCATTAAAAGATCTAATTCTAGTATTTCTTCCTTCTATGCCATAATAGATGTCTGTTTTATTTCCTGTTCTGCGTGGTATTGCTTACAGGTTCATGGAATAGGTGTACAAGGTTTTAAACTACTCTGTTCTAAATTTTGGTCTAAATCTGACCAACTAACTTTTTCAGTGTCATTTACCAATTGAGGTGTATTCTCAGGTTTATCATAAAAAATGTCTCCATCTTCTGGAAAATCAAAAAATGGAAAATTAAATTTTTGCTTTTTAAGTTTTGAAAAATTATCTACCCCCCTTTTTGTTTCATCAAACTTAACGTTAATAGTTTCTACAATTTTATTTTCCTCTATTAACCAAATTCGGTAGCCTTTAGTTGTTTGAGCACATGATCCGTAGTTTAGCTTGCATGTCAAGCTTCCTTCTGACCTGTTTGGGCACTCCAACATATGCTAAACAACCAAATTTTTTCAAATGAGAAACCGAGAGTTTTCTACCTGAATACATCTCAAAAGGGGTCTTGTTATTTTGTTTGTGACATACTCTATTCCAGACATAAGAAAAACACATTAAGACTGCAGCCCAAACTTTTTGAGACAAACCACTAGCATTGAGGAGAGTTTTAACACCATCAAGAGTAGTTAAATTTAAATGCTCCATGACACCGTTCGTTTTAGGGCTGCACGAATTCGTTCTCTTGTGAGAAATCGCCTGCTTTTCTAAAAAAATGTGAAATTTTCTGTAACGGAATTCTAAACCACCATCAGTTCTTATTGAAATGATTTTCTTGTTTAAGTACCTAAGAATCATCAATGATGGTGAAAAAATATCTACTACCTCCATGTGATGTCACTTGTAAATGCCTGCACAAATCCATGTGTAAGAGCTCCAGGGCAGTTTTCGACCTTATTTTCCCTATGGCTTTAAATGATGTTCTTTTAGACTTAGCCAGTTTACAGGAGATGCAATCCTCTGTTAACTTTGACAGCACTGGAAGACCTGTAACACTTTCATTTTTACTTGTGTTAACCAAGTACTCATTATTTACATGGCAAATTCTTTCATGCCACAGTTCATTTAAGTTAACTTTTTCTGAATGTTTAGCTGAAATGTTATGCAAATCATTTTTTCTTGCTGCATAAAATAATCAATTCCAATTTTTATCATAAACCACAAGTTTACCTTTATTGGCAATAAAATTTACACCTAATTTTTTAAGCTTACTAGCAGACAAGAGATTCCTATGTAAATTTGGATTATACAAAACATTCTTAAGGATGATTTGATTAAAGCTGCCATCTTTATACTTTATAAAAAAAATTAGAGTACCTTTCCCCTGAACAGGACTTTCCTTTTCTCCAACAGCAAGAGACATCTGCATATTTGAAACTAGTTAAAAATCCAAAAACAGGTTTTTGTCATTACAAAAATGAGCCTTAGCAGCTGTGTCAAAGACCCAGCTACCACTTTGGCCAAAATCAGATGAATTAGCTTCACAAAAGTTTGGAGAAATTTCAATTAAGCAAAGTTTCTTGTTTAGAGAAGGTACATTTTACACTATTGAATTTTACATTATTACATTTTAATTCAACATTACTAGATTCTGAAAATTTATTTTTAAACTGAGACTTTTTAGATTGAGAACTTTTAGATTGAAAATTTTTAGACTGATTTTTAAATTTGCAATTAGCAATTAAATAATCATAAGATTTGCAGCAATAACAAGGACCTATTGATTTACTTTGATTAACATTATAGTTCTTTGGTTTAGAAAATTTACTTTGATTTACAAAATTCGCAGATTTAGCAGGTTTACTTTGATTACGACAAAAACTCTCAGATTTAAAGATTTTACCTGTTTTACATTTGGTTATTTCTCCAGAGAAAGCAACATTAGTATCAAAAAGGTCTCTCTTTGCAAGCTTTAATCAATTCTCTTCAGGAGCGATTCAGACTCGATCTTCTCCAGAACAAATTCGCTATCAGGCCAACGGTAGATTGCTTGGACTGTAGAGTGGAACTCTTCTGGCAAACTCCTGATCATCTGACAATCCATATACAGAGGCTGTAGAGTAGGGGTGCAACAACCTTTTTAAGAGAAGGGCCACTTGCAAAAATTTCTGGGTTGTTGAGGGCCACTTCAGTAACACAGAGTGAATTCTATTTCGGGGAGGTGATCTGTGGCCTATAATCAGATAAAAAATATGGTTTCAGAGGGGTGTGGAGAGTTTTACCCCTCTAGGTTCCCCTACCCAGTCAACATATCCAATTCAGTTGGCAAGGTATATCAACAGTTTTCATTTGAATAAATAACAGAGATGTAGCAAGGATTATTTAGAAGGAATTATAATATTCCTTGACTTGATTTGGGGGGGGGGGGGGGGGAGTAAATTTTGTTTTATTAAAAGTGCTAAAAAACAAACATAGGCATCAAAGGAGCTAGTGCCGAAAAAAATGTGTACTTTATGAACGAAGGAGGGGAGGATTAGCCAATCAACGAAACTCGCGGTTATTCCGCACCTGACCAACAAAATTCGCAATTTTTCAGAAATTGGTCGTCAAAATTCGCAATTTTTCAGAAATCAGTCGTCAAAATTCGCAATTTTTCGGAAGTCGGTCAACAAAATTCGATATTTAGCTGCACCAGATCGACAAAATTCGCTGTTTTTCATCGTTTGATCGACGAAATTTACTATTTGTCCGCTCCCGATCGACGAAGTTTACTATTTGTCTGCTCCCAATCGACAAAGTTAATTATTTTTCTGCGCATGATCGACAAAATTCACGATTTTTTCCCGCGTCCGATCAAAGAAATCTGGAATTCTTAAATTACTGACGAAATTTGCATTTTTTTCCCGCGGCAAATTGACGAAGATCGCGATTTTTTCTGTCAATAAACTTACGAAACTCGCGATTTTCCCACAGCCGATCATCGAAATTTTAATTTTTCTGCACACCATCGAGAAAATTTGTGATTTTTTCGCGCTTGATCAACGAAATTTGTGATTTTTTTGTGCCTGATCAACGAAATTTGTGATTTTTTCGTGCCTGATCAACGAAATTCGAAATTCTTAACTTACTGGCGAAATTTTGCAAATTTTTCTCGTGACAAATTGACCACATTCGCAATTTTTTCTCACGACTGACAACATTTACGATTTTTCCGCAGCCGATCAACAAAATTTGCAATTTTTCCGCTCATCATCAACAAAATTCACGATTTTTTTGTGATTGATCAATGAAAGTTTTGATTTTCCCGTGCCTGATCAATAAATTTCACGTTTTTTTGTGTCCGATCAACCAAATTCGCCATTTTTCCGAGCTTTATCGACAAAATTTGCTATTTTCTGCACACAATTAACTAAATTTGCGATTCTTAACTGACTGATGAAATTTTCAATTTTTCCCGCTGCAAATTAATGAAATTCACGATTTTTTCCTCCGGCCTACGAACAAAAATTGCAATTTTTTCCAGTTATAAATTGACAAAATTTGCGGGCCACACGTTAACCCATCGCGGGCCACAGGTTGTGCATCCCTACTGTAGAGTATGTCCCACTTCCCGAAGTTGCTTGGTGGTTTGCTTCACTCAACAGAGGAATAGGCCAAGATTTTCGCTGGGAACATATCAGACACCAAAAAACTTATCCAACAGCTGTATCACATGAGCTCTTGTAGTAGGTTCAAAATGATCTTTCTGAATTTTCCTGGCTGCAGCTCCACTAGTGGTACCAGCAATCAGTGGCTTGAATTCAGGTGATAAGGTCTGATATATTATGGTGTAGGATCTGGCTTTCCTTAACTTCATCTCACTTTTTTCTCTCCATGTCAACTACAGGAACTGTTTTTCCTTCTGCATCTTTCTGCTCTGGTAATTCACCATTTTTCCTCTCTTCGGCGTCTGAGTCAGGATTTTCGATGTATTCCCATGCATCAACAGGACTTTTACTTCAACCTTCCATGTTTCCCGATTTGACGTGGTCAAGAGAGCAACATTAGCAAACTTCATCTTTTAATGGCCTCCATCGAAATACTCGTGGCAAACTTTGGAAACACTTGTGAAAAAAACTTTTAACGGCCTCCGTCGAAGCTATCATAAAAGAACTTTAAAAACGTTGGAAAAGTTCACAAAAAACATCGTTGAAAAATACAGCCAAAAAGAACATCTTATAGCATCTAGGAAAATTCATCAGCGCTCAGCAAGAAAAAGCATATCTTAACTTCCACAAGGGCTCTGGGCCCGTAACCTGTCAGCCTGTGAAAACATGGTTGAACAGAGCTACGGTAATTAATGTGGAAGACTTGATTTAAAAACACCAGTTGCATAAAACAGAGATTTATTGTAAGCGAGATGATATGATAATTTACACTAAAACAGCATTACTTTGCCGTTAACTTAAAAAGGAAAACTAAAAATAGTATTTCAATGCAGCTACATGATGAAAGATAACATATGCACAAAAAATTACAAGAAGCTACAGATCCACAATCTGTCCAGACATTTATACACCAAACCAGCAGTTGTTTTGCATAAAACTTGCCAATCCATAAGTATAAACACATCCGAAATGCCATTGGCTACAAACTATGATGTTGCGAGTCAATCACTCGCAGCGAAAGCTGTGATCCGGAATCACTGTTACTGGCAGTTATTCAGTAACAGCACTTGCCTCAGGAACTAATGAATCAAACAAACTGCCCGGTCATTTCGGATATGTAAACAATTCAAGAGAGGGTGAAAAACAAAACGTGCATTAATATTAAAAGTAAATACTTTTCAAACTTTATAGTTTTATTAAATCTTTTCTGTATGCTTAATTAAGCTCTAAAAGTAATTGATGCATAACACTTCTCTTATTCCGACTCTTTTGCTGAAGCCAGGTTCATAGCTCCCCAGCCACGTCCCGAGTAAGACTAGCGGAAGCCAGGTTGAAAAAAAAAATTAAAACCAGACGAATTTAAAAGATAAATTACACAAATTAAAGACACTGAAAAGCAGGAAGGGAGGACTTGGGGTTCTGACGCTACCGAATGGCTGCTGCTGCAACGAGCTTATTATTAGTCTTGGTCAGCGGTTGGGTGGGTCCGCTGGGGTGAGCGGCCTCTTTCAGTCTGCGGTCTTTAAGCTTTTCTTCCTTTATTCCGACTCTTTTGCGGAAGTCAGGTTCATAGGTCCCCAGTCACGTCCCGTGTATAAGAGACTCTAGCGGAAGCTAGGTTGAAAAAAAATAAATTAAAACTGTACAAATTTAAAAGAAAAATTACGCAAATTAAAGACACCGAAAAGCGGGAAGGGAGGGCTCGGGGCTCTGAAGCTATCAAACGACCGCTGCTCTGTCAAGCTTTTAGAAATGATTAAAATGATAAATTTTATATCTAATTCAATTGTGGAAATAGGATGTGTGATAACGTTATTTTATTTGTATGTAGTGCTAAATATTAAAATTAATAAGCTTTGAATTTTGTATTTATATTATTTATTTCTAATTAATAATTTCTTTTTTATGATTTCTTAATTCAGCTTATTAATGTGTTCCTGTTTAGCACATCAGTCGCGATTACTGTGGAAATTTCAACTGCGGCATTTACGAGCATTTCTTTATATTTTTTTTGGCATGATTTTTCGCGGTGCAGCATTTCTTCCTGAAATTGCAGTAATTCAAAAAAAATTTGTCTCATCATTATTATGCATTATTATTTACTTGACCTCTACTTTTACTATTTTAATCCTTTTGTAAATTTTCTTAATTTTTATTATTTTAATATTTTATTTTATTGTAAATATTCATTATAATTTAAAATGTATTATTACACTAATTACTGTTTAAAAAATGTAAACGAAACAGTGACCAGAAGTTGGCAAAATTCTAAAATCTGCACAACCTCTGGTCCCAAGCTGTGGAATTTTGAGGGAATCTATTGTAGATATAAACACAGAAATATATCCATTCTATATGTCTTAATTGTTTGCAGCCATATATTTATTCTACATTCATTTATTTTCCCTTGATGAATATTTTATTTCTTTCATTGTGATAAATTACAAAACTGCAAGTGTAAAATACCTTGTGAAATAAGAATTGTAATTGGATAAAAAAAAAAAAAAAAAAAAAAAAAAAAGAGAGAGAAATATCTCCCTATAAAATGGAATTATTCTTTGATTATTTCAAAATACTTTAATAAGAACATAAGATATTCATTTTACATGTTATATTATATCTGTAGGCCTCTCAACATTTACTTTTTAAAGAATGTATATTCTGTAACTTTTGTATAACTTTTCTGTGACCCCCCCCCCCCCCCCAAAAAAAAAAAAAAAGCATTCTGTCAATTTATGGAATGATGATATTTAAAAATATATATCTATAGTTTGTTGCATTACTATAACTTTATCCATAAATTAAAAATTATATTTGTTTATTTCACTTTAAAGGAACAATCAGAAGTACTGTCGCGGAAAAAAAGTGTAAACACCCCTTACTAACTCTGCAAAAGAAATTGTAGAAGAAAATTACTGGTACCACACGATTGGTAATAAAGTCTACTTTTAAATGATGTATATAAAATTTACTTAGGGGGCCATCTGCATATTACAACAAACCATAACTTTGTTTTTTCCAATAACAGTACACAATTTTGATAGCATAAATGAACTCTACACCCTTCAATTAGCCTAAAAACAAATTTTTATGCAATCCGTGCAATAAGTTTCCGAGAAATTAATTATTTTAAAATGAACACATTTTAGGGACTGTATCCAAATTGAAATTCAATACTCGATTGTTGACCGAGAAAGCCCTCTTCTTGATCAAGGCATCTTAAGTGCCACACAAGCAGTCCTTGAAGACTGCTAGATTACAGGATAGCATAAGAGATTTCAAAATATCTAGTCACTTCTATCATAGACTTAAACCATCATTTTGCCGTTTTTTAAGCATAACTTGAAAACTACTTGGAAGAAAAACGTGAAATTTTGGATTTCTACAATTAGGCCTATAATTTTTTTGCTTGCCTTCAGATTTAAGGTAATCCAAACTATTTTGTATTAGTTTATATCTTTCTCTCATCTATGTGTAACACTTTATGTTTTTCTTATTTTAGATCAGAGATTCATGAATGGATGTTTCAACTGGCAGGCTGGTTAAATCAAGATTCAAAGAAGAACAGTGAGTCTATTTTTACTTTTTGTTTTTTAATGTGGACATGAATATCAATCTTTTAAATGTTTATTACTGCTATAGACTATATTGTGACATTTTTTAATTATAGTGGCCTATCTAAAAACCAAAGAGTATATTTTATGTTTCCTTGACATTTACATTTGCAGTTCTTACTGCATATGCATGTGTCTTTCAACGGATGATGTATTATAATAAAAAAGAAAAGTGCCCAGCTAAACTGATGGCATTGAGCTCACAGGCTATTCACACTAATTGTATATTATACACTTATTTTAAAGAATAATGCCCCTCAAAAAAATAAGTGAAGGGGAATTAGCCCCCGTTTCCCCCTTTATACTTAACCAGTGAACCTCCAAATCTCATCAGGGAAGCCCCTTATCACAATAAACCGGTATACCAAATTTGGAGCAAATCGAATAATTCTGCAAAAAAAAACATTTATCTAAATTAAGGGGGTGGACTAGCCCCCCTTTATCTTTAACCAATGAATCGCCAAAACGAATCAGGGAAGCTCCTTAACATGATAAACCGGTATACCAAAATATAAGAAATTATTAATCCTTAACCAAAGCGAATAATTCTGCATGAAAAACCCGTTTATATAAATTAAGGGAGGTGGCCTATCCCCCCCTCCTCCTTTATCTTTAACCAATAAACCCCTAAAACTAATCAAGGAAGTTCCTTAACATAATAAACCGGTATACCAACTTCGGAGCAAATCGAATCATTCTGCATGAAATACCCATTTATCTGAATAAAAAGGGGTGGACTAGCCCCCCTGTTCCCCTTTATCCTTAACCAATGAACCCCCAAAACTAATCAGGGAAGTTCCTTAACATAATAAACCAGTATACCAAATTCGGAGCAAATCGAATAATTCTGCATGAAATACCCATTTATCTGAATTAAAAGGGGTGGACTAGCCCCCTTTCCCCCCTTTATTCTTAACTAATAATAAACCGGTATACCAAATTCGGAGCAAATCGAATAATTCTGCATGAAATACCTATTTATCTGAATTAAAAGGGGTGGACTAGCCCCCTTTCCCCCCTTTATTCTTAAATAATGAACTAATAACCAAAACTAATCAGGGAAGTTCCTTAACATAATAAACCGGTATAACAAATTCAGAGCAAATCGAATCATTCTGCATGAAAAACCCATTTCTCTGAATTAAAAGGGGTGAACAAACCCCGTTTTTCCCCCTTTATCCTTAACCAATGAACTCCCAAAACTAATCAGGAAAGTTCCTTAACATAATAAACTGGTATACCAAATTCGGAGCAAATCGAATGATTCTGCGTGAAAACCCCATTTATCTGAATTAAGGGGGTGGACTAACCCCCATTCCCCCCTTTATCCTTAACCAATGAACTCCCAAATCTAATCAGGGAAGTTCCTTAACATAATAAACCGGTATACCAAATTCTGAGCAAATCGAATGATTCTGCATGAAAAACCCATTTATCTGAATTAAGGGGGTGGACTAACCCCCCTTTTCCCCCTTTATCCTTAACCAATGAACCCCCAAAACTAATCAGGGAAGTTCCTTAACATAATAAACCAGTATACCGAATTCGGAGCAAATCGAATAATTCTGCATGAAATACCCATTTATCTGAATTAAAAGGGGTGGACTAGCCCCCCTTTCCCCCCTTTATTCTTAACTAATGAACCCCTTTATTCTTAACTAATAATAAACCGGTATACCAAATTCGGAGCAAATCGAATCCTTCTGCATGAAAAACCCAATTATCTGAATTAAGGAGGTGGACTAGACCCCCCTTTCCCCCTTTATTCTTAACCAATGAACCCCCAAAACTATAGTCTCTGTAGAAAAAAAAGGCCGTTCAAGGCCAAAGCCTCCCCCTTTCGTGGGTCACTCCTAAGCCCTTATCTTAGGTTAGTAACTATGGTTACAACCACGTGACCGATTGACCGCGCTTCTTTTTCCCACACCATTTGAGAGACCCTGTTGATCAGTATTACCCCATCCTTTGTTTGATTACGTTGCTTTCTTTCATTTTCTGTACAGTTTGCTTTCTTTTAATTATGGCAGCCAGTCCTCATATTAGAAAACAGTCAAAGACGGTTATTTATAATGTGTACAACTATTTTAAAGAGCTCGTTGCTTCCAATCCTGATGCAAAAATCAAAGATATATTTATGCAGACACAAGAAGCTACTTCTAAAGCATGTGGCGTATCTCTTCGTATGGTTGGAAGGATCTGTGCTGAAGCTAATAATTCTATTGCAGACTCCAGCTTAGAAAATCTGTCATTTTCATCGCCTAAAAAAAAAGTTCCGCACGTAAAACGTGTGACAGGATTAGATGACTTTAACAAAGGAGTCGTATGTCGCACAGTTAAAGAATATAATGATAGCGGAGATTATCCAACTTGCGAAAATTTAAAAGAAGTTTTGGAACAAAAAATAGACTTCTGGATGTGCAAAGTCTGTGTGGACTATATTAACAGATATGGGCTACAAATATAAAAAGGGCAATGATGGCAGAAAAATATTGATGGAGAGAAATGATATCGTAGCTGCACGCATTAAATTTCTCAGAAAAATGCACAATATCAGAAAAGAGTCTCCACTGCGTCCAATTATATATTTAGACGAAACTTGGGTGAATCAAAATCACTCAAAGAGTCATGTATGGTAAGATTCAAAAAATTCTGGTGGTCTTAAAGTACCGACGGGGGAAGGGTCGCGGCTGATCATCTGTCATGCCGGATCAGCTCAGCATGGCTTTATCGAAGGAGCTGATTTAATTTTCCAGTCAAGCTCTACAAAAGATTACCATCACGAAATGAATAGCGACGTATTTAGAGAATGGTTTGTAAATTTACTGAGAGGACTTGAAGAACCCAGCGTCATAGTAATGGACAATGCCAGCTATCATTCTAATCATTTAGAAAAAGTTCCATCCACAAAAACGCGAAAATCAGATATTATAGCTTGGTTGGAAAGAAAAGGGATTATACATGATTCAAACACTACTGTTCCTGAATTGTTGAGTATTGTTAAAATACACAAAGAAAAATACAAAATGTATGAATTGGATGTTCTTGCATATGAAATGGGACATGAGGTAGTGCGGCTTCCACCACCACTGCCAGTACAATCCAATTGAATTAATATGGGCTTAAGTGAAAGGAGAAGTTGCAAAAAGAAATAATACATTTAAAATAAAGGATGTAAGGCGACTGCTCGAGGAGGCTCTTTCTCATGTTACTGTGGAAAACTGGAAAGATTGTGTCAAGCATTCCGAAGAGTTGCAGGAAGAAGATTTTGCCAAATTGGGCCTGACAGATGAAAATGAAGTCACCCAACAATTTATTATAAATCTGCAGGATGACAGCGAAAGTAGCTCTAGTGAATTTGAATGTTGAGTGATTATACTTTCAATCGACTGTTTTCTAATTCAAGAACTTTTTTTTTTTTTTTAAAGCCTTTTTAAGGGCTAAAAAAAAGTCCTTTTAAGGACTCAGCCTTCCCAAAGGCTAAAAAAAAAAAAAAAAAAAAAAGTATCACATTAAAACACATAGTTGAAAGTATACATATATGACCCCCCCCCCCCCCCCCAAAAAAAAAAAAAAAAAAAAAAATCTTCTTTTATTTGTGATTGTTGTTTAAGGGTGTTGGTCAATGAGAGCTCAAATTCCCGGATTCAAATCTGGACGTATTGCTCGCTACATTCATGAACACATTTTCATCCTTAAAAATTTAATACATGAAGTTTTTCTCACCCAAATTTTTATGAATGGAAGAGTTATTTTAATTTGTTTGTATTTTTCAGAAAAGCAAAAGAGAAAAAAAACACTGATAGTTTATAGCACGCATTGACCCCCTCCCTCAGAAGATTTCGTGGAAAATGATGCAGAATGTAATATGGATTTGAATGATCCCCCCCCCCCCCCCCCCCCACACACACACACACATCTCCAAGAGCAGGAGCTATTTTAGACTCATATTAACAGTACTATAAAGAATAATTTTGCAATACTATAAAGAATAATGTTTGAACCACGTTTACAACCGCCCCCCACCCCCCTCCGTCTTTTATTTATTTTTGTTGTCGTTTATGTTTTAAGGGTGTTGGTCAGTGAGAGCTCGAATTCCCGGATTCAAATCTGGACGTATTGCTCGCTACATTCATGAACACATTTTCATCCTTAAAAATTTAATACATGAAGTTTTTCTCACCCAGATTTTAATGAATGGAAGAGTTATTTTAATTTGCTTGTATTTTTCAGAAAAGCAAAAGAGAAAAAAAAAACTGATAGTTTATAGCACGCATTGACCCCCTCCCTCGGAAAATTTCATGGAAAATGATGCAGAATGTAATATGGATTTGAATGATCCCCCCCCCCCCCCACACACACACATCTCCAAGAGCAGGAGCTATTTTAGACTCATATTAACAGTACTATAAAGAAAAATTTTGCAGTACTATAAAGAATAATGATTGAACCACGTTTACAACCCCCCCCCCTTTTATTTATATTTGTTGCCGTATATGTTTACTTATGTTTGATTATATGCTTGACATATATGTATGTTGTGCCGCTACTTTATGAATACATTTCCATTCTTAAAAATTCAATAGAAGTTTTTCTCACTCAGATTTTAATGAATGGAAGAGCTATTTTAATTTGCTGGTATTTTTCAGAAAATCATAAGAGAGAAAAAAAAACCCAAAAAGTTTACAGCATGCATTGACCTCCCTCCAAGAGCAGGAGTTATTTTAGACTGTAATTTACTACTATAGATTATAAAGAATAATTTTGCATCCTTCCATTTGAAGTGGCGTGTTTCGATTGAACCACGTTTACAATCCCGCCCCACCCCCGTTGTTTTTTTGTTTTTGAATTTGTTTTGTTTGTTTTTTGCTCGTTGAATTTTTGTTGTTGTTTTAAGGATGCTGGTCAGGCAGATGTAAAATTCTCGGATTCAAATCTAAATATATTACTCGCCAAATTCATGAAAACAGTTTCACCCGTAAAAGCCTAATACATGAAGCTATTCTTATTCGGATTTCAATTGATTTTCATTCTCTTTTTAAATGCAAAGTATTTTTCAGAAAATGTTCTGAATTTGCTATTTTATATCAATTTTTGGGTCATGACTGAGACGGAAAGACGATTACAAGATAGCAATACAGTATAATGTAATTTATAAGGAAATAACACACACACATATATATATATGCGTACGTTTGTGTGTTCATTTTTTTTTCACTTAAATTAAAATAATAGAAAAGTTCATGCATATATGAATGCAGATAACATTGCATGTCATAGAAAATTACAAATTATTTGAATTTATAATTAATTTAAATAATAAATTATAATTAAATTAAATATAAATTATAATTAAATTAAATAATAAATTATAATTAATTTAAATAATAAAGTTACAATTACAAATTATTAATTAAATAAAAAAAATAAGAACACCATTAATCTGTCGTTTAAAAACACATCCATATATCGAGTTCGCTTTAAGAAAATCAAGATTGGTGTTACGGCAAAAAGAGTCTTCGAATGCTGCAGTAACTCATTCTCTTGCAGGGGTAAATTTGTTTTGCAGAAGTGCGGTGGAAAAAGAGGGACAAGGGACTAGCGTCCTCTAATGTCATGACAACGAAGGGGAAATGAAAAGAGGATGTTTGGCCTTGAACGGCCTTTTTTTTCTACAGAGACTATAATCAGGGAAGTTCCTTAACATAATAAACCAGTATACCAAATTCAGAGTAAATCGAATAATTCTGCATGATATACCCATTTATCTGAATTAAAAGGGGTGGACTAGCCCCCTTTCCCCCCTTTATTCTTAAATAATGAACTAATAACCAAAACTAATGAGGGAAGTTCCTTAACTTAATAAACCGGTATAACAAATTTGGAGCAAATCGAATCATTCTGCATGAAAAACCAATTTCTCTGAATTAAAAGGGGTGAACAAACCCCGTTTTTCCCCCCTTTATCCTTAACCAATGAACTCCCAAAACTAATCAGGAAAGTTCCTTAACATAATAAACTGGTATACCAAATTCGGAGCAAATCGAATGATTCTGCGTGAAAACCCCATTTATCTGAATTAAGGGGGTGGACTAACCCCCCTTTTCCCCCTTTATCCTTAACCAATGAACCCCCAAAATTTATCAGGGATGTTCCTTAACATAATAAACCGGTATACCAAATTCGGAGCAAATCGAATGATTCTGCATGAAAAACCCATTTTTCTGAATTAAAGGGGGGGGGGGTGGACTAACCCTGTTTTTCCCCCTTTATCCTTAACCAATGAACCCCCAAAACTAATCATGGATGTTCCTTAACATAATAAACCGGTATACCAAATTCGGAGCAAATCGAATGATTCTGCGTGAAAAACCCATTTTTCTGAATTAAGGGGGGTGACTAACCCTGTTTTTCCCCCTTTATCCTTAACCAATGAACTCCCAAAACTAATCAGGGAAGCACCTTATCACAATGAACCTAGGAAAAAATTTTGAAGCAAATCGGATGTTTCTATCAAGAGTTATCGCGTTACGTACATACATACGTACATACATACGTACATACATACATACATACATACATACATACATACATACATACAGAACGGGCGGGCACATTAGCTCTCAGGCTTTGATAGCCTGTGAGCTAAAAAAGCAATCTGTAAATTTACAATGTTGAATAAAACCAAATCTATTTAATGGGTGTGAATGTTATTTACTAAACAGGTTCTTAGGGGTGGTCTATTCCACATATTAAAAGTAAATTACTACAAAAAAATAATAAACAGTCAAATGCGAGTATTACTCGAGCTTAGAGAGTTCCGTATAAGAAATATATGAATTATTAACTGTATTATTAAAAAAAAAATCATTGCTAAAAGTAAAGACTGCAAAAAATTATATAATGTAGGGTTGGGTATAGCTGTATATACTAGAAAAATAAGAATGTGTATACCATAAAAGTTCAAAGAGATTTGAAGCCTAAATAATATCAAACATTGTTATTCTGTATAACTCTTTTAGGTAGATTTCGTAAGAAATACTACCTATTACATCCTCCCCTATTTTGGAATTTATGAAAAAGTTTTGCAGATCTATGTCAATCATGACTCCTAGAATCCAAAACCACCCCCTAGTTCAAAAGTTTATATATCTATCTATCTACATCACTTTTTTATGGACATGATAACTTCCGCAATTCTGTACAAATCTCTTCTAAACTAATACATAAAATCAAGGAGCAGAAAATTTGTCAAGTTCATTAATGAGCAAAATCAGACGAAGGAGGTGGAAATATGGAGGGGTTTTGTGAAAACAGAAATAAACCCATAACTTCTTAATTGCAATACATATCAAATCAGTTTAAAGTTATTATTACTTCAAGGTAAAGGGCCAAAAATTTATGTATCACAGATTTTTGATAAAATTGAAAATGGGCTGAAGGGGGCGAAAAAAACAGGATTTTTGGGTGAAAAAAATCACAACTTCGTCAATTCTCAAGATATTATATTCACTTAAACTTATTATAAATCTTCTTAATACTATCTACAACTTTTATATTGACAAGTGTTTGATAGGACCAACTCTTAATGCAAAAACAAATTAAACAAAAATAGGGGTTGATGAAAAAATTGTCATTAATGGGTGTACTCAAATCCAAACTGCTTATTTTCTGACTCATTTTTAAATTCATTTTTGCTCTCAAACACATCCATTTGGTAGGTTCTTTTATTCAGAAACTATATAATGTGCCGTATTGGTCAATTTTTTCCATAAAGGCAGAATATATTTCAAAAAATGCTGTGAAAGTTGGCATTTTTAACTGAAATTCCCGAAGCGATAGTGCTGGAAATGAAGAAAATTGTCTTATTAAGAAAATAATTGCTTGTAAATCAAGATCTAATTAATCGAACGAAAATAATAACACAAGTTGCTTATAAATCTCTTCAAAAAATCACGTCTGCAAGTTTCATGTTTTTACTTTTAAAAATGATAGATAAAATTGTTGAACTGGGTTTATCTCTAATCTTGATTTAGTTTTTGTTGGTGAAATTAGTACTTAACTTTGAAATCTACCTCCGCCTGTAGGCCAAGCCGGCAGGGATTTTTTAAAAATCTTATCCTAATCTGTTTTTTTGATGAACTTAATTCAGTACTGACAGTAAAAGTAGTGCATATTTAAACTTTATTTGGCATTTCATAAAACTAAATTCAGCATAGTAATAATCTTTTTATAGTGTAGCTAAAATAAAACCCTTCTTCAATGTTTAAACTTGGCATTGTGCTAAGTGGACTTCGAAAGGAGGTCGCAAAGTTGCAACGCTGCCTTGGTTCGTGCCATGTTTTTCCAGATAAGTTTTTAATGAACTTTTAAAGACACGGGAGGCATATTGAGAGATCCACTCAATGCAAGTTAGTTGTGAATCCCATAGTATTTATGTGATTAAATCTAATTAAATTAGTCTGTCTTTAATAATTTGATGTTTATTGCTTTTATACTGCTACTGGGCATTGCATTACACAAAATATCATTAAAAGTTGTTATCTAGGATTTAAAAGCCGATATTACATATAGTAGTACGCTGCCCCTGTCATTATGTATGTTCAAACCATCCATTTTTTTAAGGGTTAATATCTCGGCTAATTACTGGCATTCTTTTTCGAAAATCATTATCAACAATGCTTTTATACTTCTGCTATGATAGGTACGTCCAGCACTCCTCAACAACTTTGCTGAATGCCTGCAAATCAAAATTTTTGTGTAACGGAAAAATGCGTTTTTCTCAAAAACTATGCAACCTAGGATAATCGCTATAATTTTACTGCAAGGTTTAAATTAACGTCTACTACCTCTAATTTTTTCATAACTTTAGTTTGAGTAGATTCTGAAATAGAGGGGGGGGGGGGGATATATTTTTGAACTTCATTTTCGACGATATCTCTGGAACTATCATACCTAAAATTAAAAGAAATGTATTTTTGAGTTCAGCATTATGAAAGCTTTCACATGATAAACAAAGAAAAGATTATTTTTTTCAAGTAACTTAATTAGCCCCTCTACATTTTTCCTGAATGTCTGTGAATGTTTAATAATCTGTAAATATGTGGGTCAATAGTTTTTATTACTTCTCCCAATTTGAACTTTCCACGTTCCATAGTTTACGAGTAAAATGGCTTTGAGAGACAGACACAGGAGTGATCTTATAATGGTTCTGTTTTCACTTTTTAAGTACGGAACCCTAATAAAAAAATGAATAACATTTAGGACTTGAATTTTAACAATCAAATTTTGTATTAAGAGTGTTCAGTCTACCTGGCAGTGTGTATGATATCTAGTTGAAATGCATACTTGATAATAACAATTCATGCTTTCAGTAATTACTCAGATTACTTTTTGTAACAGTCATGCCTTATCTTGTAGTAACTTTTTGAGTGTACTTGATGGAACTTCAATTCATCTTCTCAACTTATCTAACTTTTTGGATTCTGCTGTGGTGATCTTGCAAGATATTGAAAATAGATTATTGTTATTGTTCCACTTTCTAGATATATATATGAGAAGCAGTTGACCATATTACAGTTGTGCATTATCATCATACATATGTATCAATTGCTGCAACGGAAGTCAACAATAGGGTATAGAATTATTTTGTGATTTGGGAAAGCTCTTATCGAAAGAAAGGGTAAACATACAGGTCAGAGTAGACACTGGTTAGTGTTCTTGACCACACTAGTAAATGACCTTTTCTGTGATAGTATTTTCTACAATGTTTGTTAACCTGTATGAGGTTGTGAGCTTTTTCTGAGCCTGACAAGAATCTCTCTAGGGGTTATCCTTTAACTACTGTGACAGAAATTGTTGCATAACTACAGTGAGTGGTATCTGAGACCATTTGATCAAATAATGAATAAAAGGCTTGCTTAACTCATAAGTTACTGTTTCTGTACTAAACTTTATAATATTTTTATAATCAAAATTCACCTATCCAGAAGTTTAAAAAAGTATACTATTGCTCCAAGCAAACTGAGAATTACAAGTTAAACTATGAAAATTGAAAAAATCCCTGCTGGTTCAGCCTACAGGCACAGGTAGATTTCAAAGTTAAGTACTAATTTCAACAGCAATCATGATTAGAGATAAACCCAGTTTAACAATTTTATCTGGCCACTTTTGACGAATTTTTAATTTCATATTTCTGTAAGAGCTCGTTTTTATCAAAATCATGTTACGTTGGTATTAAAAAAATATTTTTCCCTGCTCAACAACTCGAAATTTTCTGACACATTTTCAGATTCATTTTTAAAAGTAAAATCATGAAACTTGCTGATGTGACTTTTGAAGAAATTTATAAGCAACCTGTATTTTTATTTTCCGTTCAATTAATTAGAACTTGATTTACAATTATTTTCTCAATACAACCATTTTTTTCATTTCCAGCACTATCGCTTAAGGAAATTCTGTTCAAAATACCCACTTTGACAGCATTTTAAAAAATATATTCTGCCTTTATCTAAAAATTGACCAATGCAGCACATTATATAGTTTCTGAATAAGAGAATCTGCTAATTGGATGCGTTTGAGAGCGAAAATGAATTTAAAAATGAGTCAGAAAAAAAGCTGTTTGATTTGAGTACACCCTTAATATGATAATGTTTTCGTCAAACCCTATTTTTCTTTAAATTTTTTTTGCAGTAAAAGTTGATCCTATCAAAAACTTATCAATATGAAAGTTGTAGATAATATTGATAAGATGTATAATAAATTTAACCAGATTTGATATCTTGTGAATTGATGAAGTTAAGAATTTTTTTTCTTCTTCAACCCCCCATTTTTTTTCGTTTTTAATTTTTTTTTTGCAGTAAGAGTTGGTACTATCAAAAACTTGTCAATATAAAAGTTGTAGATAATATTAAGAAGATTTATAATAAGTTTAATTAAATTTGATATCTTAAGAATTGATGAAGTTAAGAATTTTTTTCTCCCTAAAACCTTATTTTTTGCTCCCCTTGAGCCCATTTTTAATTTTATCAAAAATCTGTGATACATAAATTGTTATCCTTTTCATAGAAGTAATAATAACTTTAAACTGATTCTATATGTATAAAAATTATGAAGTTATGGTTTTTTTTTTTTTTTTTTTTTTTTTTTTTTTTGTTTTCACAAAACTCCTCCCTATTTCCACACCCTTGGTCTGATTTTGCCCATTAACGAACTTGACTGAGATTTTCTACCCCTTGATTTAATGTATCAGTTTGGAAGAGATTTGTGCAGAATTACAGAAGTTATTGTGTCCATAAAAAAGTGATAGATAGATAGATAAAGTTTTTTGCTGAGGGTAGTTTTGGGTTCTAGGGGTCATGATCGGTGTAGATCTGCAAAACGTTTTCAGAAATTTCAACATAGGAAAGATCACAATAGGTAGTATTTCATACGAAATCTACTGAAAATGACATGACCATTTTGACTGCTAAGAGTAAAGTATTAAATCAAGACTCATCCTTAAAGATTACACCATTGATTGTGGGTCAAACTCAGATTTCATTAATCCAGTTTATATAAAGCCATGACAAAGAAATAACAAATATCCATCCTCTTGGTTTATGCTACTAGAGGTCTTTCATGTTTCAGGGACACATCAATAAATTCTTAAAGTTCCGCTACCTACCCAAGTCAGTTAAACAGTGTAAACAAGAAATGAAATCTAATCTAGTGTTTTACAGCACAGATAAGCAAATTCACTTGGTTGGTGAATTAAAAGACCATGTTTGTGTTGTTATTTAGGAAAGGTACTCTTTTATGAAATATTCAGTTAGACTATGCTTTAACTAAAATAGCAATTAAAGCCTTTGTGCAGGAATATTAAAAAGCAGAAAACCAACGTTTAAAAATGCACAAATAATACGTGAAAAGCAGCAAACAGCTGTTTGCTGCTTTTCACGTATTATTTGTGCATTTTTAAACATTGGTTTTCTACTTTTTAATATGCTTTAACTAGGTTTAGTTGGCTTGTAACTTACGCAAACATAGCAATTCATTCATTATGGGGGCAAACAGAACTAGAAACTAATATAATCTTGATTTTCAGTAAATTAAACATTCTTTTTACATCATTTTAGCTATTTTGTTTGCTTGTAGTGTAGAGGACCCTTCAAAGTTGGAAGCTAATTTATGGTAATTGAAGTATTATCATACTCTGATAAATTGGATAGTTAAAAAAAAAAGATTTATAGATTAAATAAAACTAATCTTTTAAGTATGTCCCACAATTTCTGAGAAATTTTAAGTGAACTCTAGGTAACACATGCATGGATATTGTAAATTAAGTTAATTGTTAAAATTTAAAACAGAAAATGAAATAACATGTGTTTTTTGTGGGAAAAAGTTCTTAAAAGCCCTACATTTTGTGCATCAAAAAAGCTGTTTTTGATTATGAAATAGAGTAAAAACATTTCTGTGGAACTCTATAAAATCATGTACACCATGTGACATTTCCTCTGCTTTCTTAGCAATTCTTTTGTCTAACGAAGGAATTTGCCAGCACTAAGGTGTTTCAAAAAACTTTTTCTGTTTTCTGGAAAACTTTTTAATGTTTTAAATGACACAGTGGACCACTTAAATAGTCTTGGGGAAGGGGGGGGGGGGGCACCCGTGGCCCATGAGCCACAAGTTGAAAACCCGTAGTCTCTCTGAAATAGTTTGCCAAAATATGGGCATTCCTGTGAGTTGAAAACCTGTATTCTCTCTGAAATAGTTTGCTTAAATATGGGCATTTCTGTGAGTTGAAAACCCGTATTCTCTCTGAAATAGTTTGCTAAACTATGGGCATTCCTGTAAGAGCAGAAACCTGCAAAGCTCACTTTCATGCTATTCGTGATTTTTCGTCTGGCCCTTTGCCATACAATGGGATTTTCTGCCATTTAAGTAATCCTAAGATGTTCAGATTCTTGTCTTCTACTAGCTTTTTGATTTATTTTGCAATGATTTCAACGCTGGATATATATATATATATTGAAGCATTTAAATATCTTTAGTTGTTTCTTATTAAATTTACATAATTTCAAGAGGTAAAATTTCATATACTGTAACTATACAGAGTGATTCCTAAATTCCATTTTACTTTAAATAACTCATCAACCAAGTTAGCTATAGTTATGAACATGGTGTCTAGGTATAGTAAAGTGGATATGTGCTTCATGTTGAGGTACCAATGCTTCCTAGTAAAAAATAACTTTATTAGAAGCTCTGAAATGTATTTTTTTTAAATTCAATCCTTAGCATTAATATGCCACTAATTGCATAGCAAAGTGTCTCATTGTAAGGCAGATTTACATTTACTAATAACATTAATATGTAAGTAACATGCAGTTTACTTTAATAAAAACATCAAGTTAAGTATGTTATGCTCAATGTGTCTCCTATAGGCAGCAATGCATCATGCATTCACTATGTAACACATTGAGCATACTTGACTTGATTTTCTAAATAAAATAAATTGTATTTTGCTTATATCTCCTAGTTTTATTTGTAAATATGCTTCTGCCTATATTAGTAAAAGTGCATCTGAATATAAAAATTTACATTTCAGGACTTCTAATTAAGTTATTTTTATATGTAAGACATCATTTCATGCTAAATTGAAGATGCTCTACAACTTTGCAATTGACTTTTTTTTCTCATATCATTTCAAGGTAGCAATGCTAACGGTGCAGTTTTTCAGTAGTAGATGCTGCAAGGTACCTTATTGTGAAGCACATATCTGTTGTTCTATATCTAGACACCACATTTATATCTGTATTTAACATGCTTCACCAATTATTTGAGACAAAATGGAATTGAGAAATCACTCTATATAAATTCTGAATTATATTAATGTTTTGTTTCTTATAATGCAATATTTTAACTAGTAAATATTAATTACTATCATATCATATTATTTCATTACATAGGAGAAAGTAATTATGCTTTGGAAGATGTTCTGTTTAAAAGTAGAAGAATTAGCGTAGCTACAAAAAAATATTTCTAAAAGCAATTGTGATCTAGAAACTAAGACAGGTTGCCAAGATTTTCATCCTAGAAGAAGATCTTATCATCGTTCATGCAGTTGCAGTTCAAGTCAGTCAGAGGATGATGATAGATGTATTAACGTAAGTTAAATTAAAAATATTTTTATCATTAAGATATATTGTGAAAAAAATATAGAGAGAGAGCTTGAAAAAATCTTTTTTAATCACAACTTTTGATGCCTATGTGTTGTGCCGGTTATCAGTAGAACTTTTATACAACTTTTATGGAATGTCAGGGATGAAAATCTTTCATGGATCCACAATTTTCCTCTTTTTAGTAGTTTATTTAAATCCTCTTCTTTCTAATACATTTTTTCCACTTTTTCCTTACATGTGCAACTTTTCGAATTTTGATAGGATAATCTCAATTTTTGACCTTATTCCCATGTATACTCTACAACTCATTTCTCCTAATTGTTCTGTTATTTTTAAAGAAATTTAATTTCTGATCAATGATCCAAAATTGAATACTACATGTTAACTTGCTGTGTTAAATTTTTCTCCATCTACAGCATGAATGTCTGTGTTTACCTTATTAGAATCTTAAGAGCAAACATAAATAAAACCAAACGATGTTTTGAATATATTTACTTTATTTTTTTGAAAATTTTTTCATATGGCAAGTTTTTTGTGAATTTTTATTGCAAGTTAAAATTGATGGTAAAATTCATTATTGAACTTTAACATGTTGCTTATTTTTCTTCCTTAAGTTTAAAGTACTGTGTTACTATAGGAAAATCATATATTTTATTGTTATTAATACTTAATGTTCATACATTGTAGTTTTCCATGTAACAACAGCATTCAAATTACTAAGAATAGTGGTTTTGGAAATTTTTATAAGGCTATGGTGTTGTTTTTCTATCTGTAATACTTATTTAGATGGATTTGTTTAACAAATTGCTATCCATAACAACAGGCAATAATTCTTACTTTCGAATTAATGATATATGTAAAGGATGATCCATAAAGATTGAAACAATAGGCTATTTCCTTAAATATAGCCTCTAGACATATACTTCTAATTGCAAAGCTTTATAAAAAAAAAGGTGCAAAATTTGTTGAGATAAGTTGCAACTCAATGGGAGGCCTATTTGAGAAAATAATACTAAATTTTTATGGGATAAAATTACCAATTAAGAAAATTTTCCTTATCCATTCCTGAATTAAACACAAAAAGTTCCATCTTCATAACTGCAAAACTCAGAAAGATATGCCTGTTTAAATAATTTGTCAGGTTTTAAGGGATTAGACACAAATTGGAAATGCATGTAATTCACGAAACAATGTTACTTTAAAAGTTCCAGGAAGCATGTAAAAAATATATTTATTGAGTTAGAATTTTGATTTTTTTCTTTTTTTTTTTTTTTTTGTGATGGTTCACCATATAATTTGCAAACAAAATCACATCCTAAAATTTCTCATAAAAAAAAAAAATTAATGATTTTTTTTTTAAGTGTAATTTAAAATCGTTATAACTTGAAACATTATTTGTTGAATTTCAAAATTTTTCCATTTAATTAAAGAGGAAAATGTAATTTAAATTTTGTTTCAGGATTTACTTAAATATTCATTTTCAAAATATTAAAAATATAAGTTAAAAAAATGATGTAACTTATTAAAAAAAAAATCATATATTCAAAAATAAATTTTTTTTTTTCAAATTTTCCGAAAAAAATTATTGTAAAATAATAAAAAAAGATGTTCCTAGTTCGCACCTTTTTCTTTACCAATTCTTGACTTATAATAATTTAAAGACGAGAAAGGGTGAAAAAAAAACATCATGCAGAAAAAGCATTTAAAGATTTAAACAAAGATTGGTTCCTAATAAAATGTTTAAATGCTTTTTAAAAAATTGCAGGTGAGTAAGTAACTTCTTCCTGTAGCTTAAACTTCTGATTCAGTTTAACTTTTGCCCTTTCTACCTTCTTTCTGTGCTATTTAAATGTCCGTCAGTTAATTTAAAACAAGGCTTTTTGTAACATGCCGATTAAGAGTTTTTAAATAATTTTAGCCCTCACAACTTCAGGTTTTATATCATCCCAGCAAGGCCATTAATAAATGTCTGTATTCTGGGGCCAAGCCAGGCCCCGGACTTACTTTTTTCTGAAGACTCGGCCAGGCCAGGCCTAATGTATTTTTTCATACCGAACCGGGACTGGCTTCTTTCTTGCTAGATCTGCATGGGGTGAAATTTTCAGCCTCGGTCAGACCCAACCCGTATTAAAATCATTGTCTCTGACTGACCTGATCTGTGCAAAAATCAGTAAAATTTCGCTCAGCCCAAAAATTTTTACAAAAAATGCATATATTTTTAAATCACCTTTATTTTACAATTAAACTGCAAAATTAATTTTTTTTAAAGGATATTAGATTTAAAGGCAAAAAAAAAAAGAAGAAAAAAAAATTAAATACAGTAAAATCAGTGAAAAAAAACCTGCCTATGATGGAATCCTGTCTTAAACAGAAAAATGTGTTGATCCATGCAAAATGAATATAATAATACATAGCTGCCAACTCTTCCGATTTTTTCAGAATTCTTCCGAAAAATCGGCATGTTTTCCGATTTTACGCGCGTAATGCGTTTTCTTCCGCTTTTCGTCATTTTCTTCCGATTTTTCGGCCTTTTCTTACGCTTTTTACGCGAGTTTCGTCAAAGGATCGCGGGAAAACCCGAAATTTTGCCGAAGGTTCGCTGGAAAGACGCAAATTTTGTCGAAAGATCGCGTAAAAACGAGAATTCCCCCAAAAGAGCGCGTAAAAACACGAATTCCGTGAAAAGATCACGAAAAAAAGCGCCGTCAAAAGATCACTTAAAAACACTATTTCCGCGAAAATATAGCGTAAAAACGCGAATTCCGTTAAAGGATCGCGGAAAAAATGTGTGTTTCGTGAAAAGATCGCAGGAAAAACCCAAATTTCTCCGATGGATCGCGGAGAAAACCCACATTTCGCCGAACGATTGCGGGAAAGACGCGAATTTCGTCAAAAGATTGCGTAAACAACGCGTAGGGGTGATTTTGGTCCGAATTTTCCGAAAATTTAAGGCAATCATTTCCAAAAATTAAAAAAAAAATCGGCCACCAATTCGAAAATTCGGACATAATAAATAT